>OY856187.1:375472989-376072989 GCA_963693315.1 Diogma glabrata | reverse complement strand
TAATTAACTGAAATATTATGCTAAGCAAAAATAACGGCCCTCTGCTAAAATAACCTACCTCGAATAAAAGTGTGTTAAAAAATTAATTATATTAGTTATTTATTATTATAAATATTATAAAAATTAAATGAATCTAATGTAGTCCCTGGGCCCACGCCGATTTTATACTTCGAGGAGCGCCTGTCCTTAAGACGAGTCCGAAAACGCCAATTTTTTCGATTCAGCCGCTTTTTCGTTCGGCAAGCTCCAAAAATGCCGATGGCCCGGGCTCTTGTAAATTTTTTTTTTAACTATGGGGGCTGGAAATTTGTGGTAACCTTGTCCGACAAAAATTTGTCTGCTTTTGTCTAGTCCAACAGCCCAAACATACCAAAATGTCAGTTGTTGGACTCGACAATGGCAGACACATTTTGAACGGACAAGCTTATCCTCGTGTTCTAAAGCAAATTTCCAACTCCCACAGTAAAAAAAATGTGGTAGCAAAGAGCTTGCCGAACGAAAAATAAGACGATTTGAGGAAAATGGCAGAACAAAAGTTTTCGGACTCGTCAAGGATTAGCACCTCGCGAAGTATAAAATTTGTGGTTACCATCACAAGAAATCGTCGTGGGCCTCGGGACTAATAACAAACGTCTTCATGACTAGAATACTAAAATTAAATACTAAATTTTATTTTACTTTATTTCATTCAAAGAAATACCCAATTTTTGCTCGCTAAAGTAGCTTTCTAGTGTTTATTGGTTGTAATGGCTGGTCGGCAGACAGACAAACATTTGTTTTTGCTGTTTGAGAATCGTTACGACCTAAAACGTTGAAAAATGCCAAAAAGTGGGGCTATGATTTTGACGTTTGGCTCGATATTGTAATACTTACGAAATTAAGACAAATTGAAAAGGAATTTAGGGAAATTATTATTTTAAATGCATATTTGTGTAAAGTTTATGCAAAAAAGAGGACATTTGCATATCAAATTATGAAATAAGGGACATTGTACTGTCCTGTATTTGCAAACAAATCTCAAGGGACAGCATGGCAAAAAACAGGACAGTCCTGTAAAATACAGGACGGATGGTCACCGTACGTATATGTCATGTCCATCTCTAAAACAAAAAAGACAAGAATTTAATTCCAAATCCGATATCTATACCTATACCTGTATATATAGCTTTACCCAATAAAAATACATATATGTATCTTTCTTGGGTATAGCTAAAGAGTTAAAGGGGTGTTGTGTCTCTAATTCACTCAAAGAGATACAATATATCAACGTGATGCAGTGTTCTTTAAAAAATCAAAGTTACAAAATAACGTAAATAAAAATTCAACTGAAACTAATCTCCACTCCACGAATTGTTTTTTACATGGAGTAATAGTCAGACAGCCGTCGAGAAATTCAAATCCAATTTTGCTACAAAGCTGTTTTCCCCGTAAAAATCGATTTATCTAAACAACAGATTATGCATGAAACAACGCGCGTAATACAACTTATCGTCTTTTGCTCATATCTTTTTTCAACCTATTTTATTTGCTATCTCATTTTATATGCTATTGGTTTATGAAATTTGTTTGATATTGACTTATTTGGTCATTTTTTTAACAGTCGATCGAAATTAGATCATCGGCACAAATCTAAGTTTTTATTTTGTTGTCACAATAATTGATATAAAACTTCGACATTTTATTATATTGTTAGAAGTTTTTTTCAATCATTTTAATTAGATTGACACTAAATTGTGTACCAGAGTCGATCGGAATAAAATCAAGAGGACAGTTCGTAAAATATACTGGAGATTGAAAGAAAAAGGAAAACTTTCTTTGTTGGCATTGTGTGATAACTACCAAAATTTGCTTGTGTGATGTAATAAGATTGACTAGAACCAATTTGGTTGTAATTCAATAGTACAATTCTGTAGTTATTAGATTAGTTAAAATAAAACAAAAGAAATAACGAAAATCTAATTTTATTTTGCCGTAAAATATATTTATTATAATTCAAATTAGAAAAAAAAGTTAATGTTTAGTGAAATGGTTTTGTGTATGTAAATGTAAACCACCAAAAATAAAAATGAATAAAGAGAAAATTTGCTAGCAAAAACGGGTGCATCTCACGTTTTCTTATATCAAAGTATAGTTGTTTTTATTGTAGATCAAAAAAACGTGGTTGCGATATGAAGAATAATTGTAATTATCAAATCAAACTGTTAAAAGTGAATTATAGTTGTGAATGGCAGGTTTTGCATGAATTTTTTTTTCGTGCACCTTTTTTTGTGAAATAAAAACGTTTTCTTCGTGCACCTAAATTATTGTTTTTAATACATTAATAGCAACAATTTTGAATAACAGTTTAATAACTATTTTTTATAAAAAGAGTTGTTACATTGTGAAAAGGAAAACTCGTCGTCGTCATCATCGTTTGAAGGTATAATGGTTTATCAGTTAATATATTTCCACCAAATTCAACATTTGCTGACATTAATTTTGTTGCATCATTTAATATATTTGCAACAAATTAAATAATTACCGACATTTATTTTACTTGTTTTACTATCAGTGAATATATTGACAACAAATTCAATATTTGCCGACATTAATTTTGTTACATCAGTGAATATATTATCAACATATTCAACAATTTTATTACATCATTGAATACATATTTCTAACGAATTAAACAACTGCATGTGTATGTGACAGTATTTTACTAAATTATTTGCCAACAAATTCAACAATCGCCTGACATATTGGCGCAGTTTTTTTTATTAAAAAAAGCTTACTCATTATTATACTATTAATTGTTTTAATATATCAATCAGATGTTTGAGTTGGTGAAGATGATCTGTTAATTAAGTTTTAGAAGGAATGAAGAATGGGATCCGGAACAATCATATGGAGTGAGTGAATCATTTATTTAAACGTTTAAGCATAATACTTGTAGTAGTAGTGGTGTTGGTGTGATGCTTCTAGTTTCTTTGGCCTTAGGGGTCGTCAGAGTACCCTGCCTCTTTGTTTTGCTTATTCAATTCCATTTACACAGTTTCTTGGATTATTTGCACTGAACTGTGGGATATTACTGTTCGGACACACATGGCTGAAGTTCGTCGGATTACAACTCTGCCAGGCACGCACCTCTCCGATTCCTTCTTGTTATAGTGAATCACTAGTAGGGTCAGTGTTCATTACAACTCCAAGAAAGGATTTTATAACTGTTAATACATATGAAATTGAATAAGATGATCCGTTATTATGATCCGTTATTATTTAATGAAGCAAAGCAGAGCGCAGATTACGAACAATGGAAGAGCTCAATGCAAACAGTATTTGATTGATTAATCGAAAATAAACAACAACCGAAATACAACTGGTAAAATTTTGCGTTGCTAAATAACTCAACAGCAAACTTCAATGGGTAAAAGGATAACAATGCATTAGCATTGTTACAAAATAACATAAAACAGTTGAGTTACGAATAATATTATTAACACATTAATCTGCAACATGGACTTTTAAAAAGAATATATAATCGAAAGAATGTAGAACGAAATTGGGGCAAAATAGTAAATACATACTAAGAACAAATACATATTTAAATTATATTTCGTAAAACATACAAGTCTTTTGTAAGTGACTATTTTTACTAAAAAGTAAAGCTTACTTAATTTTATCGCTCTATTATATTTTCGTATTTAATTTGTCCATCAGAATTGTTTAAGTACTTTATTGTTGTTGTAACTGTTATGAATTCAATTCTTTAATATCATCCAACAAATATGTACTTTGTTCAAAGAAAATCAGTTTTGGTATATTTATTTTTTTTAAGGCGGGAGACATGGTCAACAAATTTTTATTAGTCATCAACATTTGTTTGTTTTTATTTATTTATTTTTTTAATTTCGTTGAATAATTTAAATGTTTTTTTTTGCGTTTTAATTTATTGACTTGAATAAAAGTTTAAATGTTGATTTTTTTTTGGTTGGTGTGGAAGTTGAGCTCATAAATAAAATAAAATAAAAATAAGAAGATTTTTACTATCTTATGTTTCTCGGGATTTGAATTTCAAACTAATAGCTTACTTCCCCAAAATTAAAGTCTTTTGTTTATAAAATAAGCAATCAGTAATCTTTAACTACATGTTTAGTTATTACTTACATAAATCACAGGAAATAATCGTTATTTTGGTTAGAAACGATAACTATTCTTTAGTAATAATTATTGTAAAATAACTTTTCTATGTATCATTTCCTCTTGTTTCGGTTTTAATGATAATATTCAAACATATGTATACCCGTTTGTTTATGGTTTTTTTTTGCGAAATTTCAGTTGGGTGTAATAATAAATTATATAAAAATCGCATTTATCAAAGCCTTGTGCATAAAGTTTGTAAAGGCATATTACGCCATAGTATATATTCCTTTATACGTTAAAACATGTGGCTTGATCGCTTAATTATAAAACTAAACTTTCCTAACACAATTCAGTGGAATCCATTTTCTCATATTATATCCCACATTCTTGTCACCCAAGGTGACTCTGCTAAAGTTGGTCACCATTTCAGACCTAATTCGTAGAAATATGCCAATACCTACACTATAATATAGTAAAACTCTTTGATTGATTCAATTCGTTTTCTATTTACATTTTTGAGAAAGTTAAGAAAGCCTGAGTCAGCTTTATCTTACTTAATCATATTTTTAAAACCCGATTTTGATATAAAATTTTAAAAAAAATTAATTACTTTATGGTTTTATTAACAAACCTCAAATAATAAATATTTAAGTAGATTTTTTCACTTTAATTTAACGTAAATTCCCTTCTCCATACTTATTAAAATCAATTAAAAACTGAATCATAATTGATTCTATTAATTTAGGTTTTAAATTTAAATTCAATTAAATTGGCTTCAAAATAGATATCTACCAAAAAACATAGAAATATATTCTCAGGATATAGTTTTACTATATATTTTGCCTATGTTTTAGCGATGTTTTTTGTCCAAATTAATGCTGGAAAGAAGCTCTGGATATACATTTACTAAAAATTAGTCAGAATAAGAAGATTACAACATAAAACTGGCCATAAATAGGCCAAATTGAACTTATGCAAACCGCAACTGTCAACAAAACATGCTGGTATTCTTAGACCCGTTATTTGATTTAACTCAAACTTCAGCTCGATACGATACTTGTTCCGCATTCGCTATGATTTGTGACAACCGATTTTTCTGAATTTCCAAAAGCATAGAATGTTCCAAATTTTTGGAGATACTTTTGCCGGAAACAAAAATAGAAAAACGAAGCTGCAAGGCAGCTCTGGATATTCATTCATCTAATCAAAATTATAATTTACACTGCTTGCCGTTGGCACTTGGCCTAAGTATTCAACTAACATTATGTATATAGCACATGTTACTTTACGCGGAATATTATATATTCTGCGTAAAGTAACAAGTGCTGTATACATAGTGTTAATCAAAATTAGACAAAATAAGGTGATTGCTACACAAAAACTATCCATAAATCGTCAAAACTAAATTATTCCATACAAAACGTAAATATCTAACTCAGATCTCTTATAACAACCTCTTTTAAAAACATTATTAATTTTATCCTTAACTAGTGGGATGGGGGTGTGACCATAGGGGCCACGCCAAGAACTTCCCGTAAGATTAAAAACTAACCAGTTACTGGATAAGGTATACTAAAATACCAAACATAAAAAAATTATACAATATAATTAAACTGCAACAAATACAAATAAAAAACGAAAAATTACAAATCAAATATTAAAATTAAATTTGAAAAAAAGTCAACAAAAAATAAATATTAGCTCAATTAGGGTCTTTAAAGTATAATATACGTAAAACTTAGATTTGTTTATTATACGACACATCAATTGTATAATAATTTAAATAGAATTTGAATGTGTGTAATCATATTTAAATTTGATGTTATACTAACACTCAGACTGCAAACTAAAATAACTTGTCTAGACCGATTAAAGCAAATTTGTTCTATCTCATGTTAACTGAAACATTTAACCAAAGATTCGTCAAAAGCACTTCATAGCTGTGGCTGTTGTTGTGATATATTTAAAAGAATAGGATAAAGCTATTTAACCGAAAGTGAAACACCGGAAGTTGAAAAAATTACTATGAACATTACAAAAAGCTTATGCTCTAAGTTTTAACAAAATTGATTGTCAGGACTGAGTGTTATTGAACCTTAAAAAAACAGTTGTTTATAACGATCTACAGAAATCCTCTCCGACCCCTTTGCCAAATTTTGAAAATAACTCATATTTTCCATATTCAAATAAACCCAAATGCGTTTGCAGCTCATTTTAATTCAAAAGTTTCATCAAGATCTCATCGATTTGCGTAACGAAAATAACACATATTTTCCAAATTTTCTTAAAAAACTCAAAAAGTAAGATAGCAATTGTTTATACAAATGTCATTTTAAAATGTTGACATGATGACAAACAAAATGGGAGGTAAATGGTCTTGCTAACGTTATTTATTCTCGTAATATAGCTGCAAGAGATAATTTTCAAGTTTTTGGAAACCACTTTTCAGTTTTTTGGAAACCACTAAAAAACAAATGAACTGTTTTCGTTAGACTGGGCTGTAAGCTACGCCAAAATACATCGATTGTGACCATTGCCGTTGAAATCGGATCATCCGTCGTTGAGAAAACGTTGGACAAACATATGTTCACATACGACGATACACACGCACATATACGTACAATGTACATACATACATACAACCAGCTAAAAATAGCCTAAACAGCTTTAGGAGGTCTTGAAACGTAAAGAAATCATTAAAATTCCGATTTCGAAAATCAAACCAAAAACAATAACATCCCATATCGGCAAGTTAATAAACAGTTGACCAATTCACGAACCTCTGACCTTTTTGTCAAATTTAGAAAATAACTCAGATCTTCGATATTCAAGTAAACCCGGATGCGTTTGCAGCTCATATACCTACCGACGTTTCATCCAGATATCATTCATTTGCGTAACGAAAATAACACGTACTTTTTTCACATTTTCTTAAAAAACTCAAAAAGTAAGATACCAATTGTTTATACAAATGTCATTATAAATGGCTGACATAATGACAAACAATATGGAAGTTTCATGATCTTGATAGCATTATTTAATCTCATGATATTTGCAAGAGATGATTTTCAGTTTTTTGGAAACCACTTAAGAACAAATGATTTATTTTCGCTAGAAAAGGACTGTGGTGGTATGATTGAATAAAAATCCGAATACGGAAATATTATAACTATTCGGAAATTTAAAATGGCATATGATTGAAAGTATTTTTCGAAAATTTCGTCAGAAAATTTTCGAATCCATTTTGCTTGTCGGAAATTTATATATGACGTTTTGTTGTAAATTATATTAAGTTATACGTTATGTTTTTTTTATATATCATTTTTACATTTATTTAATAAACATTTTACGACGGAAAAGCTATCCATAATCATAAAAAAAACTAAACTCGCCATTTAAACTATATATTGTATCAATATCAACACAAAACAAATAATAAATACGAATATTAAAAGGTATCGACATTTTTAAATTCTGTACTAAATGGGTGCGTTTATATGAGAATCGGAAATATTACGAAACATTTCCATCACACGTCGGAAAAAATTTGTCGTAATATTATCGATTCGTATAAAAATTTCCGATCAAATTCAATCATACCATACCTGGGCTCTAAATTACGCCGCGATACATCAATTGCGACCATTTTTGTTATAATCGACCCATCCGTTGTTGAGAAAGCGTTGGGCAAAAATTTGTCTGCATACAGCGATACATACATACACACACACACATACAGACTGCCAGCTAAAAATAGTCTAAACAGCTTCAGGAGGTCATGAAACGTAAAGATATCATAAAAATTCCGATTTCGAAAATCGACCCAAAAACAATAACTATCGGGAAGTTAAAAAACTGCTCCCTAACTTGAATAAGCAAATCAAAGAATAGTTTATTTGAAAATGAATCAAATACTGAAAAATGTATTACCGTATGTATTATTTCTAAGTTTCTTCGTTTTTGAGGACTGTTGCAAAAGAATATTGCTTCAAAGTTCAAGTTATCATTCACTAATATGCGTGTAAAAACTTGTGACAAAACTCACGTTTTGTCATAAATTACATAAATTAAATAACAGCAGCCACATCAATGCCCATGGACGTATAATTATTTATTTTAAAAAAATTGATAATTTTTCATTATTTGTAGAAATCAAACATTTTATTTTTGAAGTAAAGTTAATTATTTTAAATTTTTAACCGCAGTGTCACCCCGCATACATTCATTATTAAATTGAAATTAACCTTATTAACCTTTAATTTGTTTAATAAGAATTTTTAGAGACACATGTGAATTCATGAGTTGAAGATTGTTTTATATATCTTAAAATTAATGTACATAAATACACTACGAGACGCTTGCATATACGAATCAGTGGACAATATCAGTCCCACTCTTAATACTGATAGGCGCTGTTCATTGCTTGCAGAAATGAGCCGTTATATTAATCTATATATGGGTTTGTGCGTTGAATGATTGAGCACTATTACACAAGCTTATTGGCAACCCGGTTTTAGTGGCAATTTTTTAAAAATGTGTTTTTCCCCTTTATTTTGTTTTTATTGCCTATGATACATCTTATCATAAAATATTGACATATATGTATTTTATTATTTTATAGAATTTATCGTGTAGTTATCTATTCTTTGAAATATGAAATAAAAAAGGTTTATAAAAATATGACAGTTAAACGAGCGATAAAAATATAGGTTTGAAAGTGGTAAAGCATCATAAAATCGCAAATTCAAAATATTGGATTGCCATCATCTCATCGAACATCATCTCATCTTATTCAGTTTCTCACAGAACGCATGGGGTCTTGAAGAAACTTTGGTATATGATCCAGGTTCACTTGAAAATAGAAGATATGGATTCATTTCAAAATTGGACAAAATGACGAGAGGTCTTCCGAACACCTGTAAGTTTGAATCTTCAATAACTTCTAATCCTGGCTTTCAATCGTATTGAAACTTGGTATATAAGATTGTAGTACTGTTTTAAATATTTTTGCAATATGAGAAAGATTTTATTAGCTTTTGGGGTACAATTGGCAAAGGGATGGAGGCCCATTATACAACATACAGTTGATTTTTCTCACTATATTTTTTATGTTTGTTTGGAGCACATATCACTATATTTTTTATTTGTTTGTTTGTTTGTTTGTTTTTTATTTTTTTATGTTTTTTTTCGTTCGTAAGTGAATTTTGATGAAACTTTAAAAAAAGATGCAAATTTGTATGAAAAGGAGCTGATTAGTTTTTGAGCGATATTGAACAAAGTGGTGGGGTCCCTCGAGCACCTGTTTTTTGAAAACTCAATAACATATGTACCTGATAATCGAATTGGATGAAAGTTGGTACATAAGCACTTAGTACCTTAAAAGTTCTGCAGCCCAATATCCGACTTTTCACTTTCAGTAAAAAAATTTTTTTGGTAATTTTTTGCATGTTCTTTCATCGTCTTTATTCACACTACAACTACAATAATGAAGTGATTAGGATGAAACTTATGAAAAATATTTCAATTAGTATGAGAAGATGATCAACTTTTGGAACACATTGATCAAAGTGATGCGGCGTCCACCATACAGCTGCTGATTTTTTAAACTTTGTGTTTAAAGTTTGTTGGGGCCATACGAGTCCGTTCAATACTCAATTTGGATGACACTTTGACAAAAGATGGAGATTTAAATGACAAAGAACTGATTAGTTTTCGGACGAATTTGGGATAAGTGGTGAGGGAATCCCGAGCACTTATTTATTTCAAACTTCAATAACATCAGATTCAGTTCCTGATAATTAATTTTGATTAAACTTGGTATATATTCTTAGAGTATGATTTGTAACAGTTCTGCATTCCAACTTCCGATTTATCATTTCCGACAAAAGAATTTTTTATTTTTTGTATTCGTACAACAGAATTTATGACTGTTTGGATACTACAGCTTTCTTTAATATTTTTATAATTAGAACTACGCGAAATCTATAACATCGTTTAGCCATTCATTTAAGTATTTGATGGATTAGCTTTCTATATATATCCACAGCATTTTGTTTCCAGAGCTGTGGTGAAGTTAGCCTATGTTTTTACTTCACTACAATTTTAAATTGTGTCTACTTCACGTGTGTTGTTTTACTCCACTACAATTTTAAATAGAGAAAAACAAATATTACATACCCATACCCAATATCCAGTTCGTCACTTCCGGCTAAATGTTTTTTTTATGTGATTATCCCAACTGTAGCAATTACAGATCGATTTTCATGAAACGTTGGATGAAACTTGGTACATAAACATTTAGTACGGTCTACAACAGTTCTGCTTCCCAACTTCCGGTTTTGCAATTCCGGTACAAATTTTTTTTTGCAATTTTTTGAATTTTCCTTAGTGTGCTTATGCACACTACAGCCTACATTCTACAATAATGAAGTAATTATGATGAAACTTATGAAAGTTTCAATTAGCTTGAGAAGATAATTATCATCTTTTGGAACACTTTGATCAAAGTGGCGGGGGCCTACCATATAATTGCTGACTTTTCACACTTTGTTTTAAAGTTTGTTGGGAGTGTACAGACTTCATTCATTAATTATCTTTAATGACACTTTGAAAAAAGATGGAGACTTATATGACAAAGAACTGATTAGTTTTTGGACTATATTGGGATAGTGAACAAAGTGGTGTGGGGTCCCTCAAGCACCTGTGTTTTTTAAATCTCAATAGCACCTGTACGGCTGTACCTGAAAATCGAATTAGATGAAACTTGGTACATAAGCATTTAGTACGGTTCACAACAGTTCTGCATCCCAACTTCCGGTTTTCCACTTCCAGGTAAAATTTTTTTTACTTTTTCTCGTAAAACAGAATTTATGTTTGTTGGGACACTACTGCTTTCTTTAATATTTTCATAATTAGAACTACGCGAAATCTATAACATTGGTTAACCTTTAATTAAAGTATTTGATAGATATTCGCTCACTATATATCCAG
Source organism: Diogma glabrata (assembly GCA_963693315.1). Classification (NCBI taxonomy): domain Eukaryota; kingdom Metazoa; phylum Arthropoda; class Insecta; order Diptera; family Cylindrotomidae; genus Diogma; species Diogma glabrata. Next base: position 376,061,877 of record OY856187.1, on the reverse strand, counting down.
AACACTATTTTTCCAGAGCTGTGGTGAAGTCAGCCTATTCATCAGCGTAGCAATATTGTTTTATCTAAAAACAAACTTGGTGAGTGATATTAGATTCAAATCTCCTAATTTTGAGGTTATTGCTACCGGTGGCTTCAACATTCTCTGCAGATCATGGTTCTGGATCTAAGACGATCGACCAAGTGAATAGTGAATTGCTGGCAGAAAAATTTGCCGCAACACTGGACATTCTGAAATCATAAAAAACCCAACTTCTACTTTTCGTAATAACGGTGATATAAGTTTTCTTCTAGATCTCTATCTTACAGATATGCTAGATATTAAAGATTCGATGTCTATAAGGGTACACTGCAAGAAAAAAAAATGGATTATTTGGTTGGCACAGTAATTATTCGGTCACGACTCACGATGACATCATATTCAGTTGATGTGTCTTCAAATTTAGTTTTTGAAGATAAAACAACCGAATTTGAGGTTATTGTTACAGGAAACATTCGGTTGGCACAAAAGAGGTTGTAGTGAACGATTTTTTTCTTTCAGTGTAGAATTGGAAATTCTGATCAATATTAAAATTTGTCACTTATGAAAACTGATTTACTGGAAATTTGAGATCAATAATCTCGTAAAATATTTCACTTTTTCAAATAAGAAATAGTTGAATTGACACAAAACTGCATCTTTAAAATCTAGTCAAACTGCAAAATTATTGAAAAGACCAGAAGTCGGAAGACTCGTAAAGTCACGCAAGTCTTTGCGGGCTATGATGTAAGACGATTTATTAAATCCAATCGTATTGGCTGGTTTGGTAATGTAGAAAAGTCATCATTAGAAAAAACGATAAAAAAAGTGTCCTATCACAACAATCAACTGGTGGTCATCGAATATAAAGAATGATAAATCAAAATATGTAAAATAAATTATATTGTTACGATTATGGAAGACGATAGAACACAACAATAGAAAATCTTCAAGAAAATTCTCGTTAGAGAATTATCTTCGAGAAAATTCTTCTAAAAGAAATGTAAAAATCAATAAAACCAAATCAACGTAACCAAAGTAAACATTTAATAGGAAGTATTTGTTTTATCGAATAAGGATTGGTTAACGAAATAAAAATTGGTAAATAAAACAATTGAAAAGAATAGATTTCACACCTAGGTGTCAATATTTGAACATCGTCTTATTGTTGATAAAGGAAGGAAAAAAAGGGTGTGCTCTAGAACATTACAGTAGTATCGAGGCTATTTCATGTAGTATATATAAAAGGCGTTGTTCGAGGATACAACCAGTATAAAATTGTTGGCGATACAAAAAGTATAGAAAATTAACAGTGTTATAAGTAGAAAGTTAAAAGTGATTTTGTGAACAAGTATAAAAGAATTATAAGTGGTGAAATATTGTTAGTACAAGAAGAACTAAAAGGGGAATAGTAATAGGAGAAATATTTTTATTGTAAAATCTTGAACGAATAAAATTATAACGTTTAGAAAATCCATTGTGTTTTAAATTTCCTGATTTAGTGATCGAACTAAATAATTGTAACTCGGCGAAGAAACGGTACAATATTAATTTTAAGATGATAATGATACAAACTTTAGAATCGCCTTGTTTAATTGTTGTATTAAGCAACTTGTTTTGTAATTTATTATTGTACAGTTATCCTACTTTTTATCATGTCCGTATCATTATCCACATTTGATATTATATTGTTAGTTAGTCGTTTGTTGGCAGTCAAAATTAAAACATTAAAATTATAAAGTTGTACCATATTAAAATATTCTTTTATTTATTAAAACTTAAAGTTTCAAAGAAATTACCACAGAGTTTACAATTTTATTTTATTCGAACACTCATTTCACTCCTAAAAATAACAGGTCGTTCAATAAGTCCGTAGGATAAGTAAGAAAAAAACAACATTTTGACAAAACTCGATTTTTTTATTCAACATAGTTGCCTTCGAGGGCGATACAACGAGTATAGCGATTTTCCAACTTTTCTATACCACTTTTATAGTACGATTTCTCTTTCTCGTCAAAATAGGCCTCAGTTTCAGCGATTACTTCATCATTGGACTTAAATTTCTTTCCAGCAAGCATTCTCTTGAGATCTGAAAACAGGAAAAAGTCGCTGGGGGCTAAATCTGGAGAATATGGTGGGTGGGTAAGCAATTCAAAGCCCAATTCATTCAATTTTGTCATCGTTTTCATCGATCTGTGACACGGTGCATTATCTTGGTGAAACAACACTTTTTTCTTTTGCAAATGTGGCCGTTTCTTTGCGATTTCAGCCTTCAATCGATCCAAAAGTTCACAGTAATACTCGCTGTTGATGGTGGTTCCTTTTTGGAGATAGTCGATGAATATTATTCCGTTCGTATCCCAAAATACAGACGCCATTACCTTACCGGCCGACTGTTGCGTCTTTGCTCGCTTTGGATTCGGTTCGTCGACTGCTGTCCACTCAGCTGACTGTCTTTTGGATTCTGGTGTGTAATTGTGAAGCCATGTCTCATCCATTGTCACATATCTACGATAGAATTCCCTTTTATTGCGGTTTAATAGCGCCAAAGACTCCTCAGAAGCATCGATTCGTTGTGTTTTTTGACGACTGTGAGCTCACGCGGCAGCCAATTTGCACAGAGCCTTCGCATACCCAAATATTCGTGTAAAATGGTAAAAACACTACCATTTGCTACCTTTACAATGTCAGCTAGCTCATGCACCTTCAATTTGCGATCGTTCATAACCAATTTGTGGATTTTTTTGATGTTTTCTGGAATAACAGCCTTATTTGGGTGTCCACTGCGCTCTGCATCTTTTGTGCTGGTACGACCACATTTAAATTCAGCCATCCACTTCTCTACCATTTGTCTCGATGGAGCAGAGTTTGGATAATGTTTATCAAACCATTGTTTGGTTTCCACTGTATTTTTTTTCATCAAAAAGCAATGCTTTATTAAAATTCGAAATTCAAATTTTTTCCATTTTTTTTCAAAAACAAAAGTTGCTTCACACAAAATGCTATAACTCACGAATAAATAGTCAGATTGCTGTCAAATTTATACACGTATCGTTTGAAGGTTAGTACTAAATAAAAATCATATGGAAAAAATTCTAGTAACGCCATCTATGTGTCATCCTACGGATTTATTGAATGACCTAGTATTATTCATAAATTTAAATTTTAAATGTTTATAATTTCAACATCTCTCACTCCGAATCCCTCATAGGAGTGATATTTTTAGTTTTTCGATTTCGCTCCAAAAGATTTTTTATTTTATTTATTTGATATATCTTTTCTTTCATCCATTAGCAAAAGAAGAAAATTTGAACCTTTTCGTCATCCTGTTTATATATTTTTATAAAAATACATGAAAAATTGAATAAAACATGCTCAAAAATTATTCGCTTTTTACGTTATAAAGCATCAACGACGAAGTAAAAATTAAATGTTCGAGTATTTAAAAGAATAGTATATTATTGAATTAGGAGCTAAAGTTGTACTTTTTTTGTTAAGTCTATAGTTTGGCGGCCGACCGTAGGGAGGCCGACAATTATAGACGAAACACAAAAAGTCACTTTAGCTCCGAATTCAATACACTATTTTTTCGGCAAACGTTTAAATTTGTTTAAAAATATTAAATTAAAGCATCAAATTTTTTATAAATATGTTTTAAGTAATAAATTTTCTGAAATTTATTTTTATTGATTGTAATTCATTAAACTGAATTGAATGCATTCTGTTTTGAACAAATTAATAATATCATGTTATTTTACTTTACTGCCGCCGTAAAAATATGAAAATTACTTTACAGCCGCCGTAAAAATATGAAAGTTACTTTACAGCCACCGGCAGATAAAGTAAAAATGGCGTTACTTTTGCAGCCGCCTGCTAAAAAGTAAGACTTTAGCTACTCCTCAGCGTCAGTAAAGTTAAACTTTACAGCCGTTTGCCGAAAAAATATATTTTTCAATATATTAGCAAGAACGATATTTCATTATTTTCACTCGTGTATTTAGGAGGGTTATATTTATTTTATGTTACTCGCTCTGAAAGAACGGAGTAAAAGAGTGATATAAGGAGCGTTTTAAACTCTGTAGAAAACCCATACAACCATTGCGTGCTGATATCGCTCAAGATTTTCGTGCTATAAAATTGTCTAAACTGGAGTTAATTAGCCATGGAACAAACAAATGGAAACTAATTCCCTTCCTAGGATGTAAACTTCAGCGAGAAAACGAGGGAGAGAAAGAGACCAGAGACGACCAGAGAAGACCAGTAGTAAGTATCACTAGTACTTTAGTTCAGGAAGTATAGATAGCTTAACGAAATGTACCTTTATCAAATGTACCTAAAACATTGAATTCTTATTATATTTTACGTCTTGCTTGCTATTAAAATTTTAATAAACAGAGTTTATATCTTACTATTAGTATTGACCAACAAGTATTGTCTAACTCATATGTAATATGCAGAATTGAATGTTTAACCGGATATCAAATACATTAAGTGGCGCAATATATTCTTCCGTTGTTTTTTAAAACGTTAATTGTAACAAAATTACTTATTCCTAATTCCACCAAAAAAAATTTCCCTATTTGGATTATAATTAAAATTTTGATGACGATATATGATTATTTATTTATTGAATTAGGATTTGTTAATTAAAAGAAACATTTATTTCTTTTGTAGAAAGAATCATTAAGATATGTTTATTAAATTATCTTTTAAATGTGAAATGAATAATGATAATGATAGGATTTTGTAATTATAATTGTTGATATAATATATCTGTCATTTCAGTATTTTGCTAACATAAACTATAGCCGCAATTAGACTATTGCAGAACTCTGCAATATTTCTGCAATGGTAGTGTGTAAAATATTCATTGCAGAAAAGTTTGACAATGAACTCATTGCAAAACATTGCAATGAGTCATTGCAATGTTTTAAAATGAGTTCATTGCCAAACTTTTCTGCAATGAATATTTTATACACTACCATTGCAGAAATATTGCAGAGTTCTACAATAGTCTAATTGCGGCTTAAATCACAGCAGTGTCGCGTTCTTTTTCTCGACAATGTTAACTATTGTTAACAATTGTTAACTTTCGTCGTTCTTTAATTCAATAATTTTAACATTGTGTAACAAAATGACGTCAACTCACCTCCTAGACATGAATTAAAGAATGTTGTTATGTCAAATGGTATGTTGTGATCTATTTGTCTGTCAAAATGTTTATAATTAAGGGATTCGTAAATACAGTTTCTTGTTTTTGTGTTTCGCAATTGAGTTTTATTATATATAAATTATATAATTTTAATATATTTAATTTATGTGCTCAAATATAACAAATTTATTTTTGACAGATCAAAAGTCTAATATTTTGTCGTTCTTAAATTATAAATCAACATTGTCGACAAAACTTAACATGACGTTTCAACACAATTTTATGACATTTTAACAATGTTAGAAAATGTTAAGAAAAAGAACGCGACACAGAGGTAAAAGATTGGTTAAACTACTTAGTGAAATATAAAGGATCTGAAGCCAGTCCAACGTGTTAAATTTTTGTAAAGTTTTTGAAAGAAACCTTATAGAATAATAGCGCCATTGCTTTTAATTTTGGGTGGAGACAAAATAAAGTGCTTTGGTAATGATTTCGGTTTATTACTATTTAGATTTTAGAAATATATTACAAAACACGAAATGGGAACGGGTCGGAATAAAAACATAACAATTCCATTTGCGTAACCTTACATAATGATATATAATGCCAGTTGGATACATTCAGAAAACTTCTCAAAAAACCTCTCCATTATAGTCTAAGATCCGGCTGCAGGATTAGTGCGCTCATCGATTTTTTGCTAAAACCAAATTTTTATGTATATATATAATTAGGAGAATATAGATCTACCAGGTTGCCTATCAAAATTTGGCCGCCAGTATTTTTAATTAAATTATTTTTAATGGATTTTTGGGAAAAAATTTCGTTCACTTGTTTTTTAAATAAAATATCGTCTACATCACGGCAATTTATATAAAGATTCTAAAAATTCACGGTTGCCATTGCGCTCCTGGCCGCACCTCTTCGCAGCCAGGCGTAAACAGGTATGATTTCGATACATTTATACGTTCATAACGTACATTGATTAATTCTATATCAAATTAAAGCTAATTTTTTACTATTTATTATCAAATATGGTTGCCTAATTAAATCCGGCCGCAAATAAGGGTTGCTGGCTGTTAAAGATGATAAATATTTAAGGTAGAGTGAAAGAGAGCTAGCGCGTAACATCATTTGTCAGACGAGGATAGCGATTGCCAGCTGTGCGACGCTCTTAAGCCATTGCGCGTGCGTCGATTGTTGGTGTTCTCAACTACCGGGGAGTAATAGAGACGACTTAATAAATACTCCAAAAAAATTGTCTTCCTTTTCAAAATGACAAATTTAAAAGTTACAACAAAAAATGGTAGAATCCTAGTTTATCCCCCCCAAATAAATTTGCGTTTTTTTTTCAGATAAATAGAAAGATTAGGTCCTCTGCATCCTAATTATGAAAAAAAAATTTGCGGAAATGAGGGGGTCAAAAGTTATAAAGGATTAAACTTTCAATTTTACCTTGGTCCCTCCTTTGGTTTTTTTTTCTTTTTTTCCTTATTTTTATTTATTATTCATTTATATTTTATCACACACTAAAATATTGAAATTAAAAAAAATACCGTCCCCCCTTTGAGTTTTTAGAAGTAACTTGATTTGATTTTTGATTTTTTTTTTTGACTCGCTTCTGCGACCTTGCACAACTTCGATCAAAGATAGCACCAACGATAAAATAGCATCAACGATCAACGATACCCCCCCCCCCATCCCTACGTCGCCTCCGCGGACCAATGTAAAATTGAAAGTTTTATCCCTTATAACTTTTGATCCCCTCATTTCCGCAAATTTTTTTTTCATAATTAGGATGCAGAGCACCTAAACTTTCTATTTATCTGAAAAAAAACGTAAATTTATTTGGGGGGATAAACTAGGAATGTTCCCAAAAAATTAATATTGATTTAACTCTCTTTTACTCTACCTTAAATATTTATCATCTTTAACAGCCAGCAACCCTTATTTGCGGCCGGATTTAATTAGGCAACCATATATGATAATAAATAGAAAAAAATTAGCATTAATTTGATATAGAATTAATCAATGTACGTTATGAACGTATAAATGTATCGAAATCATACCTGTTTACGCCTGGCTGCGAAGAGGTGCGGCCAGGTGCTCAACGGCAACCGTGATTTTTTAGAATCGTTATGTAATTTGACGTGATGTAGACGACATTTTATTTAAAAAACAAATGAACGAAATTTTTTTCCCAAAAATAAATTAAAAATAATTTAATTAAAAATACTGGCGGCCAAATTTTGATAGGCAACTTGGTAGATCTATATTCTCCTAATTATATATATACATAAAAATTTGGTTTAAGCAAAAAATCGATGAGCGCACTAATCCTGCAGTCGGATCTCGTACTATTAGAATTATTTACTTATTTTACAAACAGAAGTTTCTTTTGAATAGGAAAGCACTTCTGCAATTATTTTCTTTGTATTAGATGGCATAAAAAATGAAATGTTTATTTATCACTTTTAGTAATCACTTGTCACTCTTATAAAAAATAATTTGACAGTCTCGACTGCAAACAAAAAAGCCGTATAAATAACTAAATCTATTTAGGAACTTTTGACTGGAGAAGCATTATGTTCGTATTATGTTATTATGGAATCATAAAGTAAAAGATTGTTTTTCAACATTAAATTACAAATATTTTATTATTGAATAAACTTTTTAAAATATCATACAAATTATATATGTGAAAATAAATATAGTTATTAAAAATTATTTACTTATTTTACATTTAAAAGTTTCTTTTGAGTTTGGAAAACATTTTTGCATTTATTGTCTTAGTATCTACTGGTACAAAAGAATGAAATTTTTGAGTTCCACTTATAGTAATTGCATTTTTATATCGATTTTGTAATTTTTGTTTTGTTAATTGATATTCATTTTTATCGGCGTATCCAAAGTTCATGGTAGATTTCCATTTTAAAGCCCATTCGAAAAGTTTTTTTGGTGTATCAATAATATTATCTTCGCTCGCCATACTATACCGGTGTGCAGCACGCTTCATTGTACCACCAATTCCATCACAAGGTTCCGTTCCATGGCTGGTAGCATGAAAATGCCATTCAGCATCAACCTTAAAGTCTTTTTTATGGTGGCATAAGTTAATTAGGTTATGTTTATTTTTGTATTGAGAAGGTGCACCGTCAGTGTTATAAATTATTTTTGTAATATTAGAATTTATATGCGTTTTGATGAATTCAATAAGTTTTGTAATGAAAAGATGGACTGTAGTACTGTTGTGATCGTTTATATCCGAAATGAGTATAAAACTTTGGTGTTGTATATATTCACTTGTGGCACTTTTAAAATAAATGACAAATGGATGAATAGTAGCTTGTGAATTATTATAATAATAGCCTTGAACCGCATTCTGAATTATGCGTAGTTTTCAGAAAAATCCCCTTGAACGAAGCACTCTCCTGCTTCTAAATTGTTTTTTCCTCAATGAATGTAGATTGCTGTTTTGCTATAAAGTTGTGTGGTATCAAAATTTGTAAATGGTAAATAAATTTTTTCATAAATTCTTCTACAGTTTCTATTAAAGTATCCAAATTGCATCGATCAGGGGTATTCCATTGTTGATATTTGACTTGAAGGATTCCTTTAACGTCAAAATCATTTAGTAATTTTTCTTTCAGTTGTTGAAGTTTTTTTGAACATTCATTGCACTTCAAATTATGACAATCTTCTGTTAATTTACCACATGAAACAAATTTAATTAATGTTTTATAATTTTGGAAAGCAGCATCAGTAATCCAAGACATCTTAGAGTGTTGAATCATTAGTTTTATATTTTGATGTATGGTACACACGCACACATTATGAACTCCTTGGGATAATTTTATACATTCTTGTGGTCGAAGGGACGTGAATTTAGTAAATCCTATTTTCACATCAGGAAACTTATTTTTAAACTCCACATAAGCTTCATTTAATGTACATAGCAATAAGCGCTTTTGTGTTTTTATGCGCTCATCTCCTTTTTTAAAAGATATTGCATCTCGTTTGCCTGGCAATAATCTACTGATTTCATCACTTTTATAGAACTGCTCCACAACATTTATATCTGTTGTGGATACACCTCTTTTATCCGTCGCAGATGAATGCTGAAAATTATTTTCATGTAGAGTTTTACTTTTTTCAACCAAATGACGCGTAGCATTACTTCCAAATATATCTTGAATCTCCTGCATTTTCATTTCTTGCGGTAAAATTGACAACATTTTTTGTTTTTCAGCATAATCCCCATTGTCGAAATGTATCTTTAGGTTTCTAATAATTTCTTCATAACGTTGCCTTATTTTTGCATTTTCAGACAACTCTAACACTTCTCCAGTCAAACGTTCCTGAATAGACTTAGTTATTTGAACGGCTTTTTGTTTCCTGTAGTCGAGGCTGCCACACAAATTTATTTTAAGAGGTGAAAGATGATCCGATATATGAGGCACAATATGTTCGTTTAAATTATTAATTAGCACATCACGCTCTATGTTAATCAAGTTTGGTGTTTGAACATAATCTCGATTAAAGCTGGCACCAATCAGTTGATCGGTTTGCATTTCATCTGATGTTTCATTTGAAGATGCGTCATTGGATACTGCATCGTCACCCACTGTTAGTGATGTTGATAAATCTGAACCAGAATGTAGTGTTGACTGATTGATTAAATTTAAATAACAAGATGAACATATTCGCTTATTCTCCATTGCACTAATCCCAAGAACATCTAAATGTTATCGAACATTCTCTGTGATTTTCCTTTTATTTGAAGAACACTTAGAATTTGAAAATGGTTTAACGCATTTATATTCACTCATTTTAGAAAAATTAAATTTTGAAAGTTTTTGTTAAAGTAATAGAAATTAACTGATAGTGACCAATTTAAAACTTCATTTATATAACAAAAATGGGATTAAAAATAGTAATTTAGTAGTGGGGTGCTGCCTCTGTTTCCATCTTGGCCCTCTTGGACTCTGTTCAAAAGCGAGCTATACGAATTGTAGGTGATCGAACTTTGACATCACAACTTGATTCCCTACAACATCGTCGCACTGTTGCTGACCTCGTTGTTTTTTACAAATATCGTCATCAGCAGTGCTCAGATGAAATCAGCGGCATCATGCCTCAAACTTATTCTTACCCCCGTTCCACTCGGCAATCGGCTGCCGCAACCAGTGAAACGGTAAAGATCCCGCGCTGTCATACTGGCAGATCGCAGAGAGACTTCTTTGTCCGAACTGCATACAAATGGAATAGTTTGCCGGAACACTTAGTCTCAGGTGGCTTCAACCCACAGATGTTTAAAAAAAGCGTTAATCTACACCTCAGAACGCCAGTTGTTGTGGGACCCAGGTCTAGACCTAGGTCTTAAAAGGTATTTATGTGTTGTTGTGACACATATTCTAAACCCTATTACACAACACATTTTATTAAAAAAAAAAAAAAAATAAAGATTATATACGCCTATTTTTTATGACCAAATATAATTACTCTACATTTACTACTCTACAGCATCTATTCAACCTTTTGAAATCTTTGTCTTAATTACAGCCATATATAATTTAAAATTCTTAAGATGGTTTTTATTTATTTTTAAACCATATTAGTTTACGCCTATATTCACTTAAAATTAAGAGTAGGATTTTCAAATTTTTCAATCATGCATATCTAAAAAAACAGCCTCCTTTTAAAGGATTAACGGATTAACAGGTAAATTCACAGGTAAATAAAAACAAAATTCAATTTATTTAAAAAAAAAATAAAAAAGTGGGATTAGATGCTAGCTTTATCTTTTAAACTTGTTTTCTTATGTAACACCGTTGAATAGGATTAAAAAACCAACAATGCACAATTTCAAAAGTTTCTTTTTAACACCTACTCTACGACATATCATTTATATTGTTATTATAATTATATTATTATATTTAAAAATATAATAATTTATATTATTAAACTTGTTTTCTTATGTAACACCGTTGAATAGGATTAAAAAACCAACAATGCACAATTTCAAAAGTTTCTTTTTAACACCTATTCTACGACATATCATTTATATTATTATTATAATTATATTATTATATTTAAAAATATAATAATTTATATTATTATATTTATAAAAAATTCTACTTGAAGTCGTATTTTTCATTTATCAAAGGCTATCTATAAACTAAAAATAAACCAAATTAAAAAGGGCCGAGTCAAAATGTCGCAAAATTTTGCTGAACTTGACTGAAATTGCTTTTTAAAAAGTTCATTTAATAATAAAATATTTGATATTTAACATAAAAAAAAATCTGAATCTAAAAATCGCCATTTTTATAATTTTCCTTCAGAACAAAAAAAACTGATTCCCGACAGTCATATGCACAACGAATTTTATCTTTAAAACAAAAAATAACGCAAGTCCCAAACTTTCACAAGTTGTTAGATATAAAATAAGCTTCAATTTAGTTAAAAAAAAAAAAAAAAAAAAGAGGCTATGCCATCTTTTTTTTAATTACACCGTTTTTTTCTTATGTTACACCGTTACAAATTATTTCAAAAAATTAACAATGTACATTTTTAAAAACTTTGTTCTAATACCTATTCAACGACATATCATTCATGAAAATCGATTGAGTAGTTTTTCTACAATCGCTCGTCGAAATGCACTCACATCACAAAATAACAAAAAATTGAGGGGCACCCTGTGAAGACCCCTGGTCGAAAAAAAAAATTCTAAGAGAACTTGTATTTTTTATTTATGAAAGACTATCCATAAACAAAAAATAATCAAAATTAAAAGGGGTCAAGTCAAAATTTCCCAAAAACTTGCTGAACTTGCGTGAAATTGCTCATATATGATGTAGTTGGTACGTAAATTTGACATAAAACTGACACTCGTCATGACTATAACCTAGTATCTTTTATATGATGCCTTCATGACATCACACTGATCTTAAATTTCACTTTGATATGATGGATAGTTTAGACTTAAATATGACGTTATTATGATTTAGATAAATTTCACTAGAGGTATATCCATTTTAATTGTATATAGTTTGAAAATTTTTGCGTATATTTTTTTTCTTTTTTAATAAAATGTGTTGTGTAGTAGGAATTACAATATGTGCGACAATAGCACATAAAAACCTTTTAAAACCAAGGTCCCACAACAACATACGTTCAAAGGTGTTGATGGACGTAAATCTTTCTTTTTTGATTTTTTTATATTTTTTGTTAAAGAATGGATAACTAAACAAAAAATTCCTATCACTGACAAAATATGACATAGGCCAATATTTTATGATAGAATAGAGAAAATAAAAGTAAATTAAAAATTAAATAGCGAATGTTTACAAAAATTTGCTGAAACAAAACAAAAATGTAGTTGCCAATAATCCAGCCGGTTGCATATTCCTTGATCCTGTGACGCACCGTCTTTCTTAATGATTAAAGCCCACACATAGTTATATGAAGGCTCGTTTTTTCAAGGAATCAATACCGTCTTATCATCAAGGATTATTTCCCAGCTAAGATTGAGGGTGCTACCGTTGACTGAATACAGTTCTTCCGCCACCACCCCCAAGATGTCACCTTGGCTAGTGATATCTCACCGCTATTGCCAGTGGTATGTGATATCTCACGTTAGCTCGTATGTCAATAGCAGGGACTGGAGTACGCGAAGTTGTCACACCCGTAGATCAAAAATAAAAAAAAATTTCAAAACAATAAAAACTGATCCCTCCATGCGGGAAATATAGTTAGTTATTGCTTCCTAGCAGGCTGTAGAATAGTGGGGAAGTAATGAGCAATGGATTACTGATGGGTAAGTGTTTTTGTTATTATTTTTTATTTAATTAACAAAGAATACATCACAAAATTTTTTTTATATTACTATGATATCAAGTATCAACCTTATATCATAACAACGTAACGAATATCTCCACAGACATCACATTTATGTCATAGTTATATCATTATTGTTACGTCATGTTCTTACGTAAATAAGTGTGAAATAATGACATACATATGACTTATATATGACCCAAATCTTACATAAGATGTGACTTAGCGTGATGCCATTTTGATGTCACAATGACGTATATGTGTTTTCTGGGTATGATATTTCCTAATTGTTCTTATTAGACGAAGCTGACTGAAGCTGGATTCAGTTTTCAATTCAATTCAATATGAACTTGATGAACGTAAATTAGTTTTGGAGTCAAATTTTGTCCCAGTTTTGTGTTTCTCTATTATGGTTGCCGAATCGAATGGAACTATTCTCCGTTTTGCTAACCGTAGTAGTAAAAAGTATTGTATCTTTAATTGTTTTTTCTGGCTACCTAATCGTTTGTAATACCATTAAATTAATCATCCAACTGAGACGTCTGCTTCGAGCAGCATTTATCATGGAGGACAAACGTCATAGTTGTGTATTAGTTTTAAGACGTCAGTGAATCTTCGTAATGTGCAGTATCGCTGAAAATAGGAGGAATTTATTCTGTATCCTCTTCACTCCATCAAAAATTCTGTTAGTGCTACTCAGGAAGCATATGGGTGTGGAAGTAGGACTTCAGAATTGGCTTCCCATCTTTTTAAGACACTTGATGCGAATTTAACCTCAAAAAGTTAAGAATTCAACCGTTGAATGAAAATTCTATAAAATATATTCTTACTGGAAAAAGTACGCCAATGTCTTATTAACATACAGGAGGGTAAGACAAACAATCCATTGTAAAATAATAAAAATAAACATATGGAAACGATCTTCTTCAATCTTTTTTGACAGATCAGGTCCACCGGATCTCCTCACCAACGATAGGACTGAAGGTCAATTCGTCCCACCAGACCTGTGATAATTTTGTTTAAATATTTTTCAGTAATATTATTTAATAAAATTATAAGGATGTATAGTCGAATTTATTAAAACACTATGCAGACTATACATATTCTCCGAACCTTTTAACAGCAAGCGAATGCAGATCGAAAATAATATGTATAAAGTAATACAAAGTGAAGTTAAACTTTGACAAATTTTAGATTTGAATTTTCAAGATTGGATATTTTTGAGCAGTTGCTGAGAATTAATCAAATTATTATATAATATACTGAAGAAATCCCAGTGTTTGATCTATAAACTAGCGATCGAATCAGAAGAAAATTGAAAGATACATTACCGAATCGAAATATCGGCCAATTCGATACGTAAGTTCGTGGCAATGTTTTTGTAAATTATTATTTATATATTAGTTGAGCAAATATATTATAGTAATAGCAGACATATTTAGAAGATAAAATATTTAGTGCTCAGGAGTTCTTGTATTGAGAGAGTAGTTGGAAAATTCTACGGTAAATTGTTGGAGTCTTTAGTAGAAAGTGAAGAAGCAACAAATTTAACATTTCTATTCGAACATCGATGAAAACCTGGTAGGCGTAGCTGCCATGCCTTTCGTATAGTCCGTTTAGTTTTCAGATTGTTGTGAACTAATACAGATATTGTAAAGCTAATTGAGAGTTGTTTGTATTGTGCTATAAATACATTATGAATGAAATATATTCTTTTACTGGGATTTATGGAAAAAATTCGTACACTGAAAAAAAAATTGAAGTAATGACAACCTCATCTCAGAGTTGGCTGTCTATTATTCAAACAATGAAAAAATACTTGCAAACAATTAATTGGTACAACTAAAAGTAAACATTTTCCTGACAAAACAACAGAAAGTGGTTTATTTAAATCATAAAGGGTTACATACAATATAACAGCAGTTGAATAAAGTTAATAACTATTTCCATGGACAAAATTTACCAATTGGCTTCATGAATTTTTCATTTCAAAATAGAAGTATTTGAAATTGATAGAACTATATTTAATTTTCACATAAACATTACGTTCGGTTGTCTCAACTACGACGTTCTGTACCTGAACAGTGGTGGAATCAATTTCAGCGTTCGGTTTACCATATAAGAAACCTTACGGAAAAAATTGAATATTTTGTGAAAACTATTCTGGTTGTTTACAAAAATGTTAAACTTATTTCAATACACTTTTATGCAAATAATTTTTAAATAGATTGTTTATTCTATTTTTAATTTCAAGTAGATGAAAATTACTAACAGTTAAAACTAACTTCTCCAAATCGATTGACAATAGGATTACTATACAAGACTTTTTTTTTCATTATCATTATATGAACAAATATATATATTAATTCTTATTACATATAAATTGATTGACTTACAATATGGTAATAATTTTATTCAAATAATCCAATTTTAGAATCAAAAATCACACACAACACATAACAATTGATAAATAGCACTTTGCCATACCTATAATTAATGTTTACAACTGTTTCAAAATGGTAATTATCAAAAAAAAGAAAATTCCACATGCAATTAATGATTTCAATTAAAAATTTTATAATTTAATTTTGTTCGTATATAGTTTAGAATGAATTATCAATCAAAAAAATACGTTGTTATCAATAAAAAATTGAATGCTTATCGTAGAATATAGAAAAAGCTATCAGTACTTGACGGAATTCGGATTTCAACCATCGGTAATTTTTTATTTGTTTGTTTGTTTCAGAAATAAAAATATAATAATTATTAATTATGTTTATGATAAAAAAAAATATTAAAAGAAAGTAGATATTTTGTAAAAAAATGAATAATTCTCGAATGGTTAATCGATTAATTTATAAGTTGAAGTGGGTTGAGAAAAAATTATTTAACTCGCCTGGTCCGTAATAACTAATTTTTCTCTTTATATGGCGTTTACATGGATGGATTTTGCCGTCTGGGCATCTCGTTCCATCTCTAATTGACTCCTGCTTTGACATTCTACAGTAAGAAGGTCACGATTGACGATGTCTGGGGTTTTCCTTTTGACGAACACCAGCTGATAATCATCTGTAACAACAAAGATAAAATCTTGATTGACACATTCTGCCAGATGCATTTATGTTTTAATATTTAAATGATTTCTTAATGGAAACTTGATCATCACATATTTATTTAAAGTTAAATTACTCACCTGTAATGCCGTAATTCTTAATTTACGAATTTGTCGAGGAATTTTTATAATAAATTTCTTGACATTACTACGTATGGATTAATAGAATGGGAATATTTCTATTTAATCACTATCCTTAGTCACATTTCGTTATTACTTGTTGCCAACCAAAGCGAAATCAATGTCCCTCTGTATTACAAATAGACTACATTAGAATAATATACTGAGCAGTGGCGGATTTACCATATGCGAGGTCATAGGCAAGTTTTCTCTTATATTAGTTGAGTTTTTAATTCTTGTGTTCTATTGTGTTTTGGATATTTATTAGAACGTAACGAAACAAAAAACGCACATAGGTTTCAAATGTACATAACGTATTTTTTTTATTTTGAATGAAGATGCACTAATAAGACTACTAAAAATGCGGTACCATTTATTTTTTCGCAGATTTTAGGAGGATCGATGGATAGTCGATGGATAGGATAGTCAATGTACTAAAAACTTAACCTTTCGGACTTTTAAGGACGCAAACTTATCAATTAAATCAGAACAGTCCAAGGACCGACTTATTTTATTTTCAATGGAAATTAAAGCTAATGCAGATAAGCGGTCTTGACCCATAGTGGAACGTAAATAGTTTTTTATGAGTTTTAATTTGGAAAATGACCTCTCTGCGCTTGCCACTGAAATAGGGGAAGTTAGTAAAATTCGTAGGGCAATAAATAAATTTGGAAAAAATTTCGATTAAAGAATTTGCCGTAATATACTTCAAAATTTCCAGTGCATCTTTCGATTCCGCCGAAGCTTCCCTTCTTAAAAATGTATTTATTTCCGAGTATAACTCTTCATGGTTCACGTCCGATTTTTCTGTACTAGGATTTCTCAGCGATATTTCTAAATTTTTACAATCATTCAACAATTCATTACAATTCATCTAAACTTCGCATTTTTTCGGTACGGGTTAAAAAACCAAATATTTTGTTGTATGAATCAAGCATTTTGAATCTTTCATTTAAGCTTACTAATGCAACATCAATTATTGCATTAAAATAATCTACTTTATATTTAGACTTTCCATTATAGGTGTATCAGTTCCTTCATATTCAAAAAAAACGTCGTTTTCGGCTAAGCCGCACTTGAGGGAATACTGGCTCAGTACCTAATTTTATAGCTATTTCTTCAGATTTTTTAATAATCGCTTAAAATGATTCATCACTTCTGAATGATTCTAAAAATTTGTTCGTAGTTTCCACCAATTTTATCATAATAGAAATATCTGCCGAGGGATTCTGCATAACTTTACTTACTTTGGTAATTTCATACAATATATCATGCCAAATTGTAAGTGAAAGTATAAACTGTTATGAGAATATCTCATTCGCAAGACCGTTAGCTTCAGAAACAGCAACTCCAATTGAACTTGAATCTGCAACTTTGTATAAAGCTTCTATAATTTGAACCAAATTATCTTTTACAACTTTTATACTATTTATACGGCTTTCCCAACGCGTATCTGATAATGATTTAACAGTCATTTTACAAACACTTTGCAGTATGTCCCATCGAACGGTTGATGCAGCAAAAAATGTAAAAATTCGTTGAACAGTACCAAAAAAGTTAATTGCAATTGATACTGATTTCGCAGTATCACATACCATTAGATTAAATGTGTGGTTAGCACATGGAACGTAAAGAGCTCTGGGATTTTTTTCTTGGATTAAAGTTTGAACGCCTTTGTATTGCCCTCGCATGTTAGCACCATTATCATACGATTGCCCGCGACAATTCATTAGATCCAAATTATACTCAGCTAATAAATTTAAAAAAATTTCAACTAAACCTGAACCAGTGCTATCAGTTATGTGAAAAAAACCACAAAAAAATTCTTCAATTTGTACTTCTTCCTGATTAATTTTAACGCATCTCAAAAGAATTGAAAGCTGTTCCTTATGACTTACATCAGGAGTGCAATCCATGATAACAGAAAAATATTTTGATGACTGTACAGAAGATACGATAGTTTTCAGTATTCTTCTCGATATAAGTCCAATTATTTCATTCTGCACATATTTTCCAAGATAAGTGTCAAAGCATTCTTTATTTTTTATTCGTTTGAGATGCTCTAACATAACTGGAACAAATTTTGCAATAAGTTCTACTTGTGCCAAGAAGTGTCCATTAGTAGGCTGATAAAGTTGCTCACGGTGTCCACGAAAAGGTAATGATCTTTCAGCTAACATTAGCACTATAGCAAAAAGACGTTCAAGTACCAAGCGCCAATGTTTCTTCTCATTTTCTATCATTCTCTGCAAATTTTGATCAATTGTTGCATTTGATTTTAAATTAACTGACATATTCATCCATTTTTGCATACAGCTAATGTGATCCTGAGATTTATCATGTTGTTTTAAGCTAGAACCTATGTTTTTCCAATCTGAATAACCTTCAGTCGACGATAAACATATTTTTCGGGTAGAAAAAATTTTGCAACTAAAGCTAAATACCGAATTATTTTGTATAGAATACACTAGCCAGCTTCTAGAAACTTCTTCACTGTTAGCAAGAACTCTCGTGTAGAAACTAGTATTAAATCTGCGACCCGATTTATCGGCTTTAAAATTTATTTGTTTAACCTGACTCGGTCTTTTAGGTAGATTTCATATAAAAATCTACCTATTGCAATGGGCTTCATCTCGGAATTTCGGAAAAATTTTTGTGCCAAACGCCTATATATGATAAGCGGAGACGAAAAAACAAAAAAAAAAAAATTATTGCATATAAACGATATGAGATATAACGAAAACGACCGGCACTCTCACGGTCGCATTTGTTGAGGTAGATCAAAAAAATTTTCTGTACTTGTGTGTTCTAATAATATCTTGGACAAGTTCGTGAATCAGCAAAATCCGACACGTGGTTAAGAAACTAGAGGCTTTTTTCTGAAAAAAATTGATTTTTTAAAACCATTATAACGGCCGTTTGGATACTAATATTTCAAAAAATTTAACAAACTTAAAATTTTTGGAATCTTTTTTATCAATTTGTTTTAAAAATAGACCTCTGCAGTTAGAGGTTCCTGAGTGAGCGGCTCCAACAAAAAAGTTTACAAAACAAATTTTTTATGAAACAACCGGCACTCTCACGGTCGCATTTATAAGGCCAGATCAAAAAACCTTTTCTAAAAATGTGCGTTTTATTAATATCTTGGACAAGTTCATAAATCAGCCCAATCCAACACATGGTTAAGAAACTAGAAGCTTTATACTAGAAAAAACTCTGTTTTTTAGATCCGTTATAACGGCCGTTTGGATTGTAATATTTTTAAAAACTTCATAAATTTAGAATCTTTGAAACGTTTTTAATCAGTTTCTTTCAAAAAAAAGACCTCTGCAGTCGGGGATTTCTGAGTGAGTGGCTCCAACAAAAAAGCTTGTAAAACACAAAATGCGTTTGAATCAACCGGCGCTCTCACGGTTGCATTTGTGGAAACAGATACTTTCTTAAAAATGGGTGTTTTATTAATATCTTGGACACGTTCGTAAATCAGAAAAATCTGACACATGGTTAAGGAACTATAGGCTTTATACTAGAAAAAAAAGTGTTTTTTTAATCCGTTATAACGGCCGTTTGGATACTAATATTTTTAAAATCTTCATAAATTTAGAATTTGTGGAAACATTTTAGTCCGTTTCTTATAAATATAAACCTCTGCAGTTAGAGGTTTTTGACTTGTTGGCTTCAACAAAAAAGTTTGCAACAATCCCCAACTACAATTTCCAAAAACCTTATAACAGTCAATGTCAACCTTATAACAGTCAAAAAAATAAAAGATTTGAATAGAAGAAATTAATTTTTTTTTCTTAGAAATAAACTATTTTGATATTTTGCAGCAATTGCACGACATATAGAGTAGGTTTGTGTCATAAATTGTCACACACATGTTCTGTGGTAGATTTGATATTTGTTTGTTGCAAAATTGGATAGATATAATTTTGCTTGTAGGTAGCTAATTTTCTATTTAAAATTTGTTCGATATCTGTTTGAAATTAGTTTGTTTTGTTTAAACTAATCTGATACATCAGATTCTACTGGCACACAAAACTGTCTGATCTCGAAATCTACCTATTTCTAGCGGATATACGTGCCGCTTGGACTTTTTTTTAACAATATCGACTCTTTCTCGATCATTAAACGAATTGGGCCATAACGCCGGGTCGTTGGAAACAATAACCACATCAGTTATGTCTTGTTGTGTTTCATGCAATTTGGGATTTGAAGCTAAAACAAAATCATTGGAAGCTAACGAAGACTCTTGAGACAAATTCATTTCAAAATCTTTTTCATGGGTGTCCGGTAATAGGACAGCAGAAACTTCAGAATTTGAAACAAAAAAAGATAAAGACCCTAAAGATGTTTCAGACTGGTCACATAAAATATCTACCAATTTTTCTGAAACATCTTGCGAAGTACTAGCACCTGCATCAAAAGTTGTGTTAGTACCTGATGATATATTAAAAAAACATGTCAATGGTTTAATTTTCTTTAACATATCTATATGTTTTTTCTTATTTCTTTTTTTTCGGCACCCGAAGCCCATTTTCTTCCATTGTCTCGATCACGATGAGGATTCATAGTTAAATAACGATGAATATAAATTTAAACTTTTTCTAAAGTTTGATATTTATTTATAAATATAATTTATATAACATTAATATAAAAGCGAATAATCAGAAGAATAGCCAAGGAAAGAGCAGAAGTCGTCAATATAAAATGTATAATCAGAAGAATAACCAGGAGAAAAGCAAAAATCGTCAATATTAAAATCGCATAAATTACTAAGAACACCAAAAAAGAACGTCTGAACTATAAGAATTATAATCTAGAAGTGAAATGGAAAACAAATAATCTCTATTTTTACATCATTCATTACTTACATTATACCAAAAAATTGTAACTCGCACACAATCATAACACAACATTTTTTATACCAATAACAATCATACTATGGCTATAGCAATCATATATTCGGTTGTAATACCACGAGTCATTGAAATTTTTTCGAAAATTTTTTGATTTTACGAATTAAATTATTTAGCAACACTGCGAATCAAAGCGCACAATAAACCACGAGTCCGAAGGACGAGTGGTTTAAGTAGTGGTTTGATTGAGCAGTGTTGCTTAAAAATAATTTAATGAGTAAAATTGAAAAATTTTAGACAAAAATTTCAATGAAGAGTGGTATTTAATGAGATAATTTTTTTTAAATTATAATTTTATTTAAAAGATAATAGTTATTAATTTCTAAATAAAGTTTTTTCTACAAATTATTCAGCTTATAAAAAATTATTTAAAATTGCAAATAATAAAAATGTCCGTTTTCATTCATAAATGATTGCTTGTTTATGTTTATTTGTCAAACATAAATTACAAATTTATAGCATTTATGCGCCTACTAAGATAAAATTATATTTCATTTTGTTAGAAGAAAAAATGACAACAAAGAATTTTCATAACGACAAAGCAAAATTATCGACGACAAGAAGAATTGCCGACAGTAAAAACAAAGCCTACTGTTTAAATACCATAGTTTGTATGAATGAAAAATAAAATATCTGACAGCAAAAAAAAATTATCGGTTGTAATACCACGAGTCATTGAAATTTTTTCGAAAATTTTTTGATTTTACGAATTAAATTATTTAGCAACACTGCGAATCAAAGCGCACAATAAACCACGAGTCCGAAGGACGAGTGGTTTAAGTAGTGGTTTGATTGAGCAGTGTTGCTTAAAAATAATTTAATGAGTAAAATTGAAAAATTTTAGACAAAAATTTCAATGAAGAGTGGTATTTAATGAGATAATTTTTTTTAAATTATAATTTTATTTAAAAGATAATAACTATTAGTTTCTAAATAAAGTTTTTTCTACAAATTATTCAGCTTATAAAAAATTATGTAAAATTGCAAATAATAAAAATGTCCGTTTTCATTCATAAATGATTGCTTGTTTATGTTTATTTGTCAAACATAAATTACAAATTTATAGCATTTATGCGCCTACTAAGATAAAATTATATTTCATTTTGTTAGAAAAAAATATGACAACAAAGAATTTTCATAACGACAAAGCAAAATTATCGACGACAAGAAGAATTGCCGACAGCAAAAACAAAGCCTACTGTTTGAATACCATAGTTTGTATGAATCAAAAATAAAATATCTGACAGCAAAAAAAAATTATCATAAAAATATAATAACTGTGAAATGTTAAAAAAAATCTAGTAGGCTTAGAAAAAATTTCAAATTTCGTTTATGTATATGAGACTAGAAACCGCATACTCTTTCATATGGTTGCCAGGCATTATGTATAACGGAAAAAAAATTGCTACATACATAATAATAGATGTATATGTAAAGTTAAATATTTTATAAAAATACTGTTTATAAAAATACTGTACGCATACATTATATTGACTTTTAATAAATGAGTTTCGTTGTTTATATTTATTGTACTAAGAAAAATTTTTTATATTACTTGTACTAAGAAAAAAAATGCGAGGCCACCGGCAAATGCCAGGTTTGCCTGTGCTTAAAACCGCCACTGATACTGAGTATGGAGCGATCCGAATGGAGAGATCAGTTTTTGTTGATTTTTAAATTGTTTTTAATTTTTGAGCTACGGGTGTGACAAGCCTCCATAGACCAGTCCCTGTTATTGACATATGAGTTAATGTAAGCTATCACATACCACTGACAATAGCAGTGAGATATCACAAGCCAAGGTAATATCTAAGGGAATTTGGCGGACTCCATTCGGTCAATGGTAGCACGCTCAATCTTAGCTATAGAGTATTTCTGAATGATGGCACGTTATTGTTTGCTTGAAGATACTTCATATAAGTCTATGTTTGGAAGACAGTGCGTCACATGAACAACACTGAAAAAACATGTTCTATTTTCAATCGAAATGCAGTTGTCTCAACCTCACCGTGCGGTCAGATATGGTGAATAGAACTACGAAATTGTTTCAACAACTGTACATTTATAGAACGATGTAGTTGAGACAATCACACGAAATATTTGTGTGAAAATGAAATATAGTTCAATTAATTTCAAATACTTCAATTTTAGAATGAAAAATTCATGATATAAGACCAAAGAAAATTTTGTTCAAGGAAATAGTTATTAGTTTTATTCAACTACTGTTATATTGGATGTAACACTTTATATTTTAAATAAACCTCATTCTGTTGTCAGGTAAATATTTACATGTAGTTGTCCCAATCACATTGAAATTGTTTGCCAGAATTTTTTCTTTGTTTGAATAATAAACTGCCAACTTCGAGATGAGGTTGTCATTACTTCAACTTTTTTTCCAGTGAAGGAATATGCCATTTGCTGTATTTTTGGCAACCCCATTTTAGTTTGTTCCTGCAAATTTTTTGAACAAATTTAAATTTTTTCTCTTATTTTATTTTCTCTATCCTATCATTAAATTTTGACCTTCTTCTAAAAAAATATCAAAAAGCAAAAGAAAAACAAAGATTTGCGTCCAACAACACCTCGCCACGCATGTTGTTATGGGACATGGGTTTTAATGTGTTGTTGTGACACATATAGTAATTCCTACTACACAGCAAATTTTATTAAAAAAATAGGCTCAAGTAACTATTGCAATCATGTGAATTTGCTCTTTTGAAAACTGAAAGCCGGTTTTGGAACAAATAAATACATACTCACAAAGACTTCAGAGGAAACAGCAAAAGCAGTTTCAGTTTATAGAACAGCATACCCGGACAAGGATACATCGGTTCCTCAGAATGACATTAAAAAATACACTATAGGTTCTTTTATATATGGCATTAGGGATCTAGAAGTACAAAATGGTTTAAGGATGGTCAGTCACTAACCAAAGTATTTCAGAGTTAACAGGTACGACGATAAGTTTAGAAGACTTTGAAAAAAAAAAATAAACGAACTAACCGACATTTACACACTGACGATTCATTGATTGATATATTTTGGGTGGCAGGCATCAAATCAACCCCCAATAGAGGTTTTAAGAGCACTGACTTAAAACAAGCAAACAGTCTCCAACTTCAGGTTAAATTGCAAAGATCCATAAATGGAGGGTAAGTTAATGGAAGAAATATTAAAATGGTTACGGCTATACTCAACCAATCATTATCAACGGAATCGTATTGCTCTCACAGCAGAAGGACAGGACATTCGTTACAAAAATTTCTGTTTTAAACCACAAAATATATATTGTGCAACCTGCAGAGCGTACAGAAGTGATTGCAAATACATGGCATGCGAGCCAAACTTAGCACGTTTAACGATTTTGCTTGGCACGGCAAACCTTTTGGATTTTTTTTTAAAAATCTGTGATAATTTCACCTCAAGTCTGTCTTTTTGAAATCAAAATAACAATTATATACTTTTAAAAATATTATAAAATTGTTGTAAAGTTGTTAAATTATCAACTTTTAAATTGAATTAAAGATTTCAAATATTTCGCATCAATATTTTAGTTAGAAGTTTAGGATAGTTGGTGTGAAAAATCGTAAATTTAGTTGTTGAGGTAGAGAATATTCGTAATGAGCCCGTCCCAATATCTACCCATATTCAAAAATAAGTACTGGCAATAACCGTTCTTATAATATTTACTCCAGTTAGATCAGCGGTTTCCAAACTTTCTGATACTGTGACCCACATAAAAAAAAAAATAAAAATTGGCGGCCCCCTTATTAGATAAAACAGTATAAGCACATTTTCAAGTTGTAAAAAGTTGTGTATTCATAGAATGAAACTAAACAAAAATGAATAAAAATTTAGTATGTATATTTATAGAAAAAGATTTAATGTGATGGATGAGCTTGTTTGATAGCACAAAGTTTCTCAAATCGTGGTGTTATTGTTGAAATAGCCACCCAAAGTTCTTTTTCCACTACTAAACGATTTTGATTTCATGGCTGCTAAAGCAGAAAATCCGGTTTCGCATAAATATGATGTTACGAATGGTAACAGCACTATTATAGCTCTGTCCTACAAAGAAATATACACTGAAAAAAACATGTCCTATTTCCAATCGAAATGCAATTGTCTCAACCTCACCGTGCGGTCAGATATGGCGAATCAAATTACGAAATTGCTTCAACAACTCTACAATTATAAATCGATGAAGTTGAGACAATCACACGAAATATTTATGTGAAAATGAAATATAGTTCAATTAATCTCAAATACTTAAACTTTAAAATGAAAAATTCATGATATAAGGCCAAAGAAAAATTTTTTCAGGGAAATAGTTATTATCTTTATTCAACTACTGTTAGATTGGATATAACACTTTATATTTTAAATAAACCTCATTCTGTTGTTAGGAAAATGTTATCGTGTAGTTGTCCCAATCACAGTGAAATTGTTTGCAAATAATTTTTCTTTGCATGAATAATCAACTGCCAACTTCGAGATGAGGTTGTGATGAACTTCAACTTTTTTTTCAGTGTAATATTTTTTTCGTTCTACCCAAAAGTGAATTAAAGTTTTACTATCAAATTCCTGTTGCAATGAAGTATCGCAAGATATGCAATGAAATATCGCAAGGTATTTTTAATAATAAAATGGACCATGGACCAGTCAGATCTAAATATCAGCCCAAAATAAAAATTTTTGCTAATAATAAAATTGTGTGGTTTCTTTTGAAAAATTTTAAAATTTTTGGCGTTCCATTGGTGATCTACTCAAAAGCTGCTTTGAGCAGCTATTTCGTTCCAAAGGAACGCATGTAATGTGAAAAATGTTTTAGTAAACTTTGCAAATGTTCTATAAAAAGATTTTTGTTTGCTTTAATATTGTTTCTGGTATCGGCGTCATTTAAAATTGGAAACATGTCAAATAAATCCTTTTCTAAATTGGATATCCATATCTCCAATTTTTTAATGAATGCCGTGGCTTTGTCTTTTTGAATCAGAGCATGCATTTGTGGACCTTGCATTGATTTATTTAAATCGCTTAATTTTTTAAAAATCTTCAACTAAATAAACAAGTTTAAGAATAAAGTTATCGTTGCGAAAGGAAGATACCTCATCTTTGTGATTTTCAGCAAGAAAGATCGCAATTTCGTCTTTAAGTTTGAACACTCTTTGAATAAATTTTGAACGAGATAGCCAACGTACTTCACAATAGTACAAGAGTGATGTATATTCAGCTTCCATATCTTCACACAACTTTCCAAATAATCTCGCTTTAAAATGACTGTTTTTGATATAGTTTACAACTTTTGTAACAATATGAAATATGTTTATTATTTTTGTTATAATTAAATTAAAAACTTCACGACCCCCCTTGAGATTATTACGCGACCCCTCTGTGGGTCGCGACCCATAGTTTGGAAACCGCTGAGTTAGATGAACTGGAATTTTAATTTGCTTCAAAATTAGTTCTGATCCCGATTACTTCTGATTGGATGTTACTGTGGGCGAAATTCTTGTGTAATATATTATTTTTAGATTTCATATTATAGTCAAAATTCAGACGAGTGACCATAAAATAACAGAGGATGTTCACAGTGTCTTGTCATCCTTCATCTGGAGCGGTAGTTGAAATTCTGGTCATTATAGACAACCAGAGAAGCAAGGGGCTTAAGTACGTAAGTTACATAGCATTGGGCCAGAGATTAGTTACTCTGTATAATGTACATCTGTGAACAGAGATCCAATTTTATAAAAACCACGATGATCCCGTTTACCAAGTATCGTAAGTCTAACCTGAGTCCAATTATCATGAACGGTTCGGCAATTTAGGCGACAAAATGTTTACAGTTATATTAGAAAGTAAGATCCAGTAGAGTAACTATATGACGATGGTGCTGACTGCTGAGTAAGCCTACTAGATGTACTTGGTTATTAAATTTTTTAATAGTTGCCGCAAATAAATAAAGAATAATAAAAGCATAATACTTTTATATTTAATATATATTATATAGTTATATATTATATATAACACAATATTTTTATATTTAATAATTACAATTAATAATTCGCATCAGTTCTGTACCACTTAACGAACTCTCTGTATATTCAATTACAAAACAAAACCAAATATAATGTTATAACAACAGCCATACTACAATCAATCATAATTAAGAATAAATCAATGGGTTATAAAGGTGAATAAACGTTAACAGGTTGGCATTACATAGTAACGACTACATAGAGGTAGTCTGAAATGGAAACATTTTAAGGTGCATATCATGTATGTATTACAATGGCCCTGATACGGAGCCACGTATTATATTTGGACCTTTGTTAACTAATATATATAAAAAGAATTTACACGGGATGCAGTTTGTCCCCACACGAATCCTAAATTTGGGAAATCTCTTATTGTTTTTACTCGTTAGCCTAACATAGAAATTCAATAATAATAATAAAAACCAATTTGATAACAATCATATAAAAATAATTAAAAAAAGACTTAACTTATTTTCGTTGATAGTTGAGGTAGTTCCATCATGCAACAAAAAATTTCAAATATCACGATAACACATAAATGGCCTCTTAAGTATAATAATTCCTACTTTTTTTTTAATAGCTTCCTTGTAATCCAAATTTATAGTTTAGTTTCCTTTATTTTCTTTAACTCAAAATCATAACCTTACAATTTTTTTATTGTTTGTCTTTTTTACTATGACACAGTATAGTTATAATCATTAATCTACCCTTCATAAAATTTCTAAAATCCATTCATAAATTAGATTAATGGTCACTTTTCATCTAATTTTTCCTTGGTTTCTTTGAATTTAATTATTTTTTTCTTAAAACATCACTAATTTTGTTTCTTACTCACTTCATTAAATTCAACAGTTTGGATAATTGGATAGAAATAACACAAACAAATTTATTGGTAATCCCAATTAGTCACAAATCTTTTTTATTGAAATTATATTAATTGCATTCTTTTTACTATTTTTACTTTTACTAGATGTGATCTTTTGAAAAGCCAAAACCGGAATGCAATTTTTGTTATCTCAGATTTTTAACATCGAAACTGATTAAACAAAAAATGTGATTTTTCTTTGACATCTTCTAATGAAAGTCGTGCAACACCAAGATTCAGCAAAAATTAGTAACGACATCTGTTCGTTAGAAATGAAAATAAAATTGGTACGTTCGTTTATTTTTATAGTATATTCGAAATTTAACTAGCCGTTAAGTATTAGAAAATTTTAAAATTATTATCAATGTAAAAATGAACTGAAACTATTGAAATAAATTTTTATTGAATTAGAAAAAGAAGATGAATTGGTTTTATTATTGTTTAGGCGAATATAGCGGACGTTACATATGAAGCAGTCGTATGGAGAAGAGCGTCCAGGAAAAGGAGTTAGATTTAAAACAGAAACTCGTATGTATCTGAATAATAAAGTAAATGAACACATGTTCTACTGTGTCATTGGAGATGCTTCTTGCACTAATACCACGGCACTTCCAAGGAATATTTTTAGAAAAATTAGCATTAACAAAATAAAAATTGGTTTAACCTATTCACCTATTCACTGCTTCTGCTCTGGGTATTAACAGTCTAACAATTTCTTTGATTTTGACCTGACATTTAACAATAAAATTCATAACTGTCTTGGAACTTATATAAGAATTAAAAAATTATTAAGATAAAAATTAAAAAATACAGTTATAGATGAAAATTTTCGAAACCACAAAAACAAATTCCATTTGCAATGCGATAAATGAAGGAAAACATTGTTTTTGCCAAAAAAATGGTGGGTCGAATTTAGAGTTAGAGATACACGATATTCCAAAAAAAATTTCACCTCATTCATGATAAGTTTTATTGTTAAGACTGGTACTGTTTAACATTCTGACATAATTTCTTCGTCTAAAGTCCTGAGCTTTTTTTATTGGAAAGCAAGACATGTTTAGTGTAAATATAATAAATTTTAATTAACGTCCCTGAATATCCGAAGATACTATGTCCACTAAGGCTTCATATTATAAATTAAGTTTCTTTAATAAAATGAAGTTTCTTTAAGAGAATGTTGATTTAAAAATTCTGGGGATTAAAATTGTCAGCGAAAACACACGCTGGTAAGGCATTCCAAAGATGCGAGATTATTGAAAAAATCACGCTGGAAAGCGTTCTACATCTTGTCAATCAAACCGCACAAGAACGAGCTGCTTCGGCTGCTCTGGTGTGACGGGTGAAATTTTCTAGTTCGTGTAAAATCGACTTGATCTTTGCGGAATTTCATTCATCATCATGTATACAGATGTAAAGGTAATATTACCCATGGTAAAATTACCGGTAAAATTGGTAATATTACGTAATATTACTTTGGCTTGGTAAAATTGGTAAAATTCCAATAAAATTTGGTTAACCTTTGATTAATAAAAATCAAAGTTTGTGCTTTTTTGTGGAATTATAGTCCAGTCATTTTAGCATAAAAAAGGGGTCAACCTCGGAATGAGAGATAATAAGCTGAATTTTCGTATAAACCTTCATTTTGGCGTTCTAAATTTTGTCTCAAAAGTCTCATAAAATCTCGTGTCTCGTAAGTTATTTAAGGTCAAATTAAAAAAAACAGTTTTTCGTGATTATCTCGGTTTCTATTGCTCCAATTCTGTTAACATCTATGACAAAAATTGTAGAGCATAAAATTTGTGACCAATTTTAAAAGAAACATTTTTCCATGCGCTCAACAGTTTTTGCAAGAGAGGGCAGTGAGCGCACAGCGGCCATAAGTACTATAATATAAAGTCAATCGTGAATATTATCTCGAACTTTGAAAAATTGTCGTTTATTCTCGTTTCCATCTTGGCAACGACGGAAGTAAAATTTTGAAAATTATGGCTGATTTGTGTTTTATTTGTGAGAGACCACTTGCAGAAGGTGATGTGCATGTTAGAAGGAGATCAACCTTTATTATTACCCAGTGTGCCTCGTAATAAAAGGAATGAAGTGTGGCATATGTGGAGTGACACGTCACACGTTTAATGCCGTTAACAATTATCAATGCTGAAAAGCGTTGAACCGGGCTCATTTTCCAACCGCAGGCGATAAAAGTAGCATTTATCTAGATTGGGATGCATCGCATATAGTTTGAACATATATTAAGTTTCAATGAATATGCTTGGTTTTCTGTAGACTCACTTTTTGAATTTGTGCCGTTCAAATGTTTTTATATTTCCATTCCATGTGTAATACTAATACGTAAACACTTCCGAATATAGTATTGTGGTAAAAAAACGAAGTTATCGACATAACAGTGAAAAAACAGTCATCGTTGTAGCCAGTTGGTCCAGAATTTGTTCCATTTTTGCAGATGTGCAAAAAACGTGTTGTCCGTTTTCAAGATGTACTGCTAAGTCAACAACAACCGATTTTCGTTCATTTTTTAGATATAAAACATTGCTGATTATGTATATTTCTGTCTATAAACACTCTGCGTATCATATTTAATTCCATATAAATATATTTGATTTGCATCTAATGTTTTTATAAACTGAAATGATTGTGATATAGTCGTGCATTTTTAATTAATTAAAAATGCAATCATAATTTAATTTTTTGATCCAGTTTTATATTTTACCTATTTTACCAATTTTACCAATCTTACCGGTAATTTTACGGTAAAATTACCATAAAAATATTTTACCGGTAAAATCTGTAATCATGTATAACACATGCAAATACGAATCCGAGTCGAACTTTAACTACGATTTAAGTAGTCGACATTCTCAAATGAACCTATTTCAGTCCTTTTCGTCCTTTATTGCCTGTAAATAACAACTTTTTATTCTCGATAAACTTATTAACTCCTACAAAATCTAAAAATATACTTTTTAACATCTAATTCTCAAAAAACTATTTACAGTCTACTTATTCTTATGTCGTGCTATTTTGCAAAAGAAAATTGATTTGAGATCAAAAAAATTAGCTGTCATATCAAATTAGCCGTCAGTTTGTGTTCTTTGGCAAAAAAGATTGATTTTTATTTTGATCTAGATCCAAGTTTTAAAAATCTAGATTTTTTGGTAGATTTTACAAATACATTGAAATATTATTTTTAACTGTCAAATTTATGTAAAAAAAACCGCTATTTTAATTATTATTATTATTTTGTTTAAAAATAGTTTATTATTATTTAAATTACTAATTAATAATAAAGTTATTACAAATAAAATGATAAAACGTAACATCTATCATTTTCAAATGTAAACATAACCAAACATATCAAGTGACAGAACAAAAAGTCAAAACAATTTACTTACATTGACAAAAGTAGATTGATTTATTTTATGCTGTTCGTTGGCAAGTAAATAAATCAATCTTTTTTCCATCAAGCCAAAGAACGCGACATTAAAATACTACTTTACACCTAAATAAACCTGCTTTTCAACACCTTACTAAGTACTTATCATATCCTAAGAACTTAAAAAGTCCTATCAATTCTATCAATGTACAAAATTACATCTTATTTGAATCTTCGAAAACTATTTACGATTCCGATCTTATTTCACATCAAACCCATGGTATAACGATTATTTTCATTATACCATGCATCAAGCCCGTCAAACATTTTTATACATGAAGATAGCGCTCGTATATTTAAGTTCTAAATTGGAAATGTATGAGTGTGATTTTGTTTGTAAAGGATGCGTCCATTTTTTCGCCATTTTTTTAATGATACAATTTAAAAGACCAAAATTCAGAAACCAAAAAATTTAAATATTTGAATTATGTGTAGAAAATAATACTAATTTTCCATAAATTTCTCAGTATTATGAAAAATTAAATCAAAATATCGATAAATCGATATGAAACAAGACAAATAAAAAATATTAAAAAAATATTATATTTTTTTTAAATCACTAAAATTAATTATTAAGAGGGCCTAATTGTTTAGCGAGATTATTTATATTATGTCGTTTTCGATTGAAGAACAAGTTAATAACGAGTTCTTAACGAGTTCTTTTTTTCAATCGAACATACAAACATTCAGTGTTATTGTATGAGTAAATTGAATTCGTTATTTTATTAATTCTTTTATTTTGGTTTATTTGAAAAGCAATAAAAAAACAATTTATTTTGTGAAAAAAAAAGTTATTTCATAATAAGTATTGTTAAATAACTAAAATTAAATAAAATTATTAATATGATGCTGCTTTATAATTATAACATTTTGATTTTACGTTTGTAGTGTATACTTTTTGTCATAGTATGAGTAAAACTCAAAAATAACTGAAAATAAAACTAGTTCTTCAAAAGGGGAAAAAATGCACAACTAGTTCAGAACTAGTTTTTTTATTTTGCTTCAATCGAACATGATTTGGAGGGGAAATAATTTTTTTGTATTGAAAAAAAAGAACTAGTTATGAACTGGTTCTCAATCGAAAATGCTATTAGATTAACTGAAAAATTTTACACCTACAAATCAAGAATCAACTAACGAGTGGCGAACAAGGAATACGAGCATTAGATTAGTGTAAAATCTACAGGTCGTAGTAGAGGCATAACAATCATACATTCGGAAAACAATCAAGGTTGACGTAGTTCTATACATATCTAACTCACCAGTTTCAAAAAGGTTAATCAGGGCGGAGGTATCGCTAATTAAGGTAAATAATTTACAACAAGATATAAAAATAAATTAAGGAAAAAATTAAATTTAGAGAGATCAATAATACAGTTCCAGAAACAATGGGTAATGGTTTATGGGTTTACGCAACTATCAAGTATCAAGGGAAATTAAAACTCAGAACACAACTTTATAAGGCAGTATCAGATGCGATAAACATCAAAACTGGTGGTATCCTAGAACTAGATTTCTTAAGGAAACGAACGAAAAATAAATTTTGTAGAGTGTAAGTTGAACATTCATTCACAAGAAAAAATTAATCAAATTGGCTTCAATAAACAAAATCAAACAACGAAAGGTAAACCATCATATAAAACGATGAACGATTCGGAACCGACCCCGAATAAAAGTCAATAATTCGTGGGAGACAATGGTTAAAAGTTCCAAAATCACTAGTTTAGGACATGATAAACTAATTGAGTGAACCAATTGTCGAGTCATTTGTAATAAGGGTAATGGAAAATAGCGGTCGGTAAGTATGCATCGAAACAAGTATCAACCATAGTTTACACTACCACATCAACAAGAGACATTTAATAAGGAAACAGGAATGGAAAACAAATTAATAGAAAAGGAAACAAATAGAGACAAGAATGAGGTAGCTCAAGTAAGCAAAGAACAAATAACAAATTTACAGAATTAATTTACAGATGAGAAAGATAAGGAAAAATATAATTTGTGAAAAATCTGAAGTCGAGCCAGCCTTGTACGTGGGCAGCGCGAATACACAAATATTAAACAATACACCCTAGTAACAGAGAATTAGTGAATTCATGTTCATCATGAAAATCATCATTACCTATTCAATGAAACGTATATGAGCTTGTGATGTGAATTCACTTATTTACTTTTGTATATGCTCTTCTCTTCTAATGAATGTTTCAATGAAAACCATGCTGAACTTCATTATGAATATTAGTATTACGGAACTCATGAAGTTATTGATGAATATCAGTATTATGGAACTCATGAAGTTATTGATGAATATCAGTATTATGGAACGCATGAAGTTATTGATGAATATCAGTATTATGGAACGCATGAAGTTATTGATGAATATCTATCGGAAACTCATGAATGATAAAACAGTGAGTTCATGAATGAACTTCATCAGGGATTTCACTACCAACAAACCGACGAAATAATTAGTGAATTTTCATAAAAGATTCATCAGTGATGAAATGATAGAGTTCATTTGCAAATTTCAGCAGGCACTTCACTACTATAGAATAGTCGAACTCATTGATTACTTATTTATTACTTCACCACAATTTTAAATTTTGTGAAGTAATGCAATCTATCGTGAAAAAAAAAAAATCTTACATACCCCAAATTTTATTTATGACCATCCTCTATCTAAATAGCCAAAAAAAAATTTGGTGTACGTCTGTGTGTGCGTGGGTGGGTGAGTTTTCTGCATAGGATCTTGATGAAACTTTGGCAAATGATACAGGTTCTCTTGAAAATGGAAGATCTGGATTCATTTCAAATTTGGACAAAATGGCGGGGGGTCTCCCGAACACCTCTAAGTTTAAATCTTGAATAACTTCTGATCCCGGGCTATGATCTTATTGAAACTTAGTATATAAGGTTAGTACTGTTAAGGTTAAGTTAAGGATTTAGTACTGTTTCCAATATTTCTGCATACCAACTTCCGGTTTGTCACTTCCGGTTAAAAAGTTTTTTTTTCAGGTGTTTATCCCTACTGTAGCCTACAATTACCGATCGATTTTCATGAAACGTTGCGAAAAGCTTTTAAATAACATGAGAAAGATTTTATTAGCTTTTGGAGCACATTGGATAAAGGGTTGGGGGGTCCACCATACAACAGGTGGTTTTTTGCACAAAGTTTTTATGTTTGTTGGGAGCATATAACATTCATTCGTGAATGAATTTTGATGACACTTTGGAAAAAGATGCAAACATGTATGACAAAGAAGTGATTAGTTTTGAGCGATAGTGAACAAAGTGGTGGGGAGTCCCTGGAGCACCTATTTTTTTTAAAGCTCTATAACATCTGTACCTGATAAGCGAATTGGATGAAACTTGGTACATGAGTATGTATTACGGTTTACAATAGTTCTGCATCCCAACTTCCGGTTTTTCACTCCCTGGTAAAAAAATATTTTTTGTACTTTTTTGAAGTTTTTTCAGTGTCTTTATACACACTACAGCCTACAATAATGAAGTGATTATGATGAAACTTATGGAATAGGGTTCCGATTAGTGTGGAAATATAATTATCATGTTTTGGGACACATTGATCAAAGTGGTGGGGGGTCTACCATACAAATGCTGACTTTTCACACTTTGTTTTTTAAGTTTGTTGGGAGCATACAGACTTCATTCATTAATCAATTTTAATGACACTTTGGAAAAAGATGGAGACTTAAGTAACAAAGAACTGATTAGTTTTTGGCTAATATTGGAGTAAGTGGTGGGGGTCTCCCGAACACCTGTTTAATGTGTCACACTTTTTTCAATGTTTGTTGGGAGCACACAGCATTCGTTCATGAACGAATTTTGATGACACTTTGCAAAAAGATGCAAACATGTATGGCAAAGAACTGATTAGTTTTTGAGCGATAGTGAACAAAGTGGTGGGGGGTGTCCCATACACCTGTTTTTTTTAAAGCTCAATAACATCTGTACCTGATAATCGAATTGGATGAAACTTGGTACATGAGCATTTAGTATGGTTCACAACAGTTCTACATCCCAGCTTCCGGTTTTTCACTTCCGGTAAATTTTTTTTTTTGTAATTTTTTGAAGTTTTTTCAGTGTCTTTATGCACAATACAGCCTACAATAATGAAGTGATTATGATGAAACCTATGGAAAAGGGTTCAATTAGTGTGAGAAGATAATTATCATCTTTTGGGACACATTTATCAAAGTGGCGGGGGGTCTACCATACAACTGCTGACTTTTCACACTTTGTTTTTAAAGTTTGTTGGGAGCATACAAACTTCATTCATTAATCAATTCTAATGACACTTTGGAAAAAGATGGTGACTTAAATGACAAGGAACTGATTAGTTTTTGGACAATATTGGGATAAGTGGTACGGGGTCTCCCGAACACCTGTTTAATGTGTCATCATTTTTTCAATGTTTGTTGGGAGCACACAGCATTCGTTCGTGAACCAATTTTGATGACACTTTGGAAAAAAATGCAAACATGTATGGCAAAGAACTGATTAGTTTTCGAGCGATAGTGAACAAAGTGGTGGAGGGTGTCCCATATAGCTGTTTTTTTTAAAGCTCTATAGCATCTGTACCTGATAATCAAATTGGATGAAACTTTGTACATAAGCATTTAGTATGATTTACAAAAATTCTGCATCCCAACTTCCAGTTTTTTACTTCCGATAAAAAAAATTTTTTTTTAGTTGTTGGCAGTTTTTTCAGTATCTTTATGCACACTACAACCTACAATAATGAAGTGATTATGATAGAACTTATGGAAAGGTTTCAATTAGTATAAGAAGATAATTATCATCTTTTGGGACACATTGATCAAAGTGGCGGGGGGTCTACCATACAACTGTTGACTTTTCACACTTTGGTTTTAAAGTTTGTTGGGAGCATACAGATTTCATTCATTAATCAATTTTAATGGCACTTTGAAAAAAGATAAAGACTTTATTGACAAAGAATTGACTAGTTTTTGGACAATATTGGGATAAGTAGTGGGGTCCTCCCGAACACCTGTTTATTGTTTCAATGTTTGTTGGAAGCATACAACATTCGTTCGTTAAGTAATTTTGATTACACTTTGCAAAAAGATGCAAATATGTATAGCAAGGAACTGATTAGTTTTTTTAGCGATAGCGAACAAAGTGGTAGGGGGTCCTCCAAGCACCTGTTATGTCGGAAGCTTAATAACTTCTGTACCTGATAATCGAGTTGGATGAAATTTGGTACATACACATTTAGTACGGTTCACAACAGTTCTGCATCCTTACTTCCGCTTTGTCACTTCCGATAAAATTTTTTTTTACTTTTTCTCGTACAACAGAATTTATGTTTGTTGGGATACTACTGCTTGCTTTAATATTTTTATTATTAGAACTGCGAAGTCCATAATATTGGTTAGCTTTTAATTAAAGTATTTTATGGATATTAGCTCATTATATATCCAGAACACTATATTTCCAGAGCTGTGGTGAAGTCAGCCTATGCATCAGCGTCGCAATATTTTTTTATTAATTAGTTAGACATGTTTAGCACACTAAATATGAAATATTCATTATTCAGACTCTTTGAATATCCGAAGATACCATGTCAACTATAAAGGAAGGAGATGACGAAATTGGCAGGAATGAGGACATAAGGATAACTATACTAACTGTTTTAAATGACAATGGACATTTTTTTTAAATGTCTGAGAGGAAAATTCATCGGAAAATACAGAGGAGGGCATTGAGTTCCACAATTTGACCACTCTATTAAAATAGTCGTTCTGGAAGGACACAGTTCTACAACGAGGTATTTTTACAACAAATGGATGGGATAACTCGGCAGCTCTTGTTTGTCGATTATACTGCGCACACGATGGAAGGATATTTTGAATTTCCTTAGAGGAGAATTCGCTAAAGTTATAT
This sequence comes from Diogma glabrata, assembly GCA_963693315.1. Classification (NCBI taxonomy): domain Eukaryota; kingdom Metazoa; phylum Arthropoda; class Insecta; order Diptera; family Cylindrotomidae; genus Diogma; species Diogma glabrata. The sequence goes on along the minus strand of OY856187.1, from coordinate 376,024,435 downwards.
TTATATAGTAGATTGAAAATTCAGCCACATTTCTTCTGTGCTGGAGTGAATCAAGCTGTTCCGTTAGTACGGTATTATCAATCAACCGTATTGCTTTCCTCTGTACAGAGTCTAGACATTTTATTGTTGACTGACAAGCACCTCCCCAAACATGACAGCAGTATTCCATACATAAACGAATAAAGGACTTGAAGATTAGCAAAATTTGATCGGGATTGAAATACTTTTTACATCGACTCAAAAATCCGAATTTTTGCATTGCAGATTTAGCGAGGTTGAACACATGTTTATTCCATTTCAGGTTATTTTGAATATCCACTCCAAGAAGTTTAATTGATTCAACCTCACGCAATTCCTCATGGTTTATCTTAATAGGGAAATTTTTATGTCGCTCTATTCGTGAAAGACGGCATATTTTGGATTTGGTTGGATTAAATGAAACAAGATTACGATCACCTCATTCCATTATACGATCCAGGTCTTTGTTGATAGATACTGTAGCAATCAATTTTCAACCATTTTTATTATTTCTTAAAAATAACTTGGTTCCTTTATTTTTATTTCAAATAATTTATTAGATTTGGATTGCCAAAAAAAAATTTGTCATAAACTAGCAGGACCCGGCGTGCTTTGCTGCGCTTATAAATAAAGTTTTTGCGCAGACATTTTGTTGACGTAGCAATGATTTCAAAATGATTTCAAAAAGTTGTAATGAGAAATGATAGCATATGATTTATTGAATTTTTTTTTTTCTAAATATGAACGAAAAATAATCAGCACTCTAGCTGATCAGTTCGGATATATGAAAAATTAGCGATCAAATAAGTTTTCAAGTACGGAATAAAAAAATTTAAATGAGTTGTTGTATTAGTAGAGGTGCGTCCTCTCTATATAAAACATTTTTTTTTTTTTTTTTTTTTTTTTTTTTTAAGGCGTTCATGCTCCATGTAGGAGCGTTGCCAGGTTAATCAGCTTTGAATATTCACCACGGTCATTCGCAACAGCGACATAATTACCATGGCAGCCGATTTTTTTAAGGTCGTTTATTACGTCAGTCTCCCATTGTAGTCGTGGTCTACCACTCCCTGGGGTACTAACGTACATTTTTCTAATAATTCCAGACTGTGAATCGGCTCGTAGAACATGCCCAAACCAAGCAATCCTATTAGAACGGATACAACCTATTATATCAGGACCCTCAAGAAGGTCTCTGATCTCAAAGTTATACCGGGTTCTATACTCTCCATCGTCTGTCTTAAGTGGACCAAAAATGTAGCGTAGGATCTTACGCTCAAATACAGATAAATGCGATTCGTCATTTTGTGTAAGGGTCCACGTTTGTGACCCATACATCACAACCGGTCTAATCAATGTCTTGTATAACTTGAGCTTGGTGTTAGTTGATACATACGGTGATCCAAGGAGAGGTTTAATTGAGTAGAAAGTTCGATTACCTGCAGCGATTCGAGCTTTAATATCTGTAAGTATGCTGTTGTTTGAGTCAAGCATTGATCCCAAATATTTAAAAGATTCAACTCCCTCAATTCGTTCATCGCCGCACATCAAATCTTTCTTCTCAGCCTCTCTTGAAACATTCATATGTTTGGTTTTATGGTAGTTAATTTGCAGACCAATTTTCCTAGCACCACTCTCAAGCGACTTGAAAGTCTCACTCATAACAGCTTCACTTCGGCCGAGGATGACAACATCATCAGCGTAAGCAATCATCTGTACTGAGTTTATTGACAAGATATTAGTCGGTAGTTTCTTTTGGCGGCACACATATTCCAAGGCTAGATTAAAAAGTATAGGAGAGATAGCATCACCTTGTCTTAAACCGGAGTCGACTTTAAAAAACTTTGATATTTCGTTCTCTACTCGTACACAGCATTGAGAGTTCTGTACTGTCATTTTGCATAGTGATACCAGTTTACCAGGAATTCCCATTGACACCAGAGCAGACCATAGAGTCTCTCGTTCGAGAGAGTCGTAGGCCTGCCTGAAATCAATGAAAAGTTGGTGCACAGGTATGTTGAACTCTCGACACTTTTCCAAAATCATCCTTATCGAGAAAAGTGCATCGGTGGTACCTCGGCCCCGCCGGAAACCACACTGATATTCTCCAAACAGTTGTTCAGCAAAAGGATTGATTTTGGATAGCAAATGTAGGAAAAGATCTTATATGCTGTGCAGAGGAGGGCGATTCCTCTGTAGTTTGCACATTGAAGGCGATTACCTTTTTTATGGATTGGTATCAGCATAGCTTTGTTCCAGTCCTGTGGCATGGTTTCAGTCCTTCAGATCATTTGAACAAGTTCAAACAATCTTGAGGATAGAGTTTCGCCACCATGTACAATCATTTCGGATGTTATATCGTCGATACCAGGTGCTTTATTGCATTTTAATTTTGACAGCGCCGCATCGAATTCCTCTCTGGTGGGTTCTTCTACATGTACCTTTGACGCACGAATAAGCTTAGCTCGTCGCCCGACTTGTTGCTGGTCACTTAAGTTGAGAAGATTCTCAAAATAAGCGGCCCAAGTATCTAAAATATTTTTAAGGTCTACTTGTAGCTCCCCATTTTCGTTTTGAATAGCAGTCGATCTAGTTTGAGGGCCCTTCTTTAAGGTTTTAACCTGTTGAAAGAAGTTACGCGATTGATGTTCCTTATTGAAGCTTTCAATCTCCTCACACTGTCTCTTCCACCATTCTCTCTTCGTTCGTCTACATAGCTTTGTAACGGCTTGTCTTGCCAGTTTATAATTCTCCTTCGTGGACCTGGTGTTGCGTCCTTGTAGACACTTCAGATAGCAATCTCTTTTGTATTGATAGCATCAAGGCATGCTTGATCCATCCATGGCTTCTGGGAGTGGTTCTCTGGTCGTCCAAGTATTCCCTCAGCAGCGCTTAAAACAGCATCTTTGAGCAAATACCATGACTTATCGATGTCTCCATTAATGGTTTCTGATTTCTCCAAAGTTTCGGCAATATGGATTTGATATCTCTCTTCTGTTTCAGCATTCTTTAATGTTGAGATGTTAAAACGTTTCCGTTGATTGAATTTTGGAATGCCTGGATTTGGGAAGTGGAACCTTATCGTTGCACATACAAGGAAGTGCCCAGAAAACACATTTACGTCATTGTGATATCAAAATGACATCACGCTAAGTCACATCTTATGTAAGATCTGGGTCATATATAAGTCATATGTATATCATTATTTCCCACTTGTTTACGTAATTGAACATGACATAACAATAATGATATAACTATGACATAAATGTGATGTCTGTGGAGATATTCGTGACGTTGTTATGATATAAGGTTGATATCATAGTTATATAAATTTTTTTGTGACATATTTTTTTTTTACTTAAAAAACAAATTTAATAACAATTAAACAAAAATACTTACCCGTCCGTCATTCATTGGTCACAACTTACCTACTGTTGTAGAACCTGCTAGGAAGCAATAACTAACTATACGCAAAATTTTTCAAACTATATACAATTAAAATGGATATACCTCTAGTGAAATTTAACAAAATCATAATAAGGTCATATTTAAGTCCAAATTATGACATCATATCAAAGTCAAATTTAAGATCAGTGTGATGTCATAAAAGCATCATATAAATGATACCAGGATATAGTCATGACGAGTGTCAGTTTTATGTCAAATTTACGTAACAACTACATCACATATATATGACGTTCGTGTGATGTCATATTTACGTCTTGTGTTCACTGGGTGGTCACTTCCAATGTATGCACCTCTAAAGGATCGCACATCCAGAACGCTCGAAAAGAAACGTGTTGTTACTAGAACGTGATCAATTTGATTTCGAGTGTTTCCATTCGGTGAGACCCAAGTCTGCTTATGAATCAATTGATGCGGAAAGAACGTACTGGCAATTCTCAAATTATTTGATAATGCAAATTCAGTCATTCTCTCACCATTATCATTCGAATTCAAATGCAGGCTGTTGGGACCCACCACATTTCCATAAGAGATATCTCTTCCAACCTGTCCATTAAAGTCACCAAGAACCATAATGAAGTCGCGTGTTGGTGTTTGTTTCATAACCTCTTCCAGTGCTATGTAGAAATTATCCTTCTCGTCGACGGTCTTAGCTTCAGTTGGTGCATGCACGGCAATAAGAGAAATATTGTTATATGTACCGCGTACACGTAGGTAGCAGATCCTCTCACTGACCGGGATGAATTTCATCACGGCTTCTTGTATGCGTGCACCAACAAGAAAGCCAGTTCCAAATTCTCTTCGAGAAGGATGACCACTACAGTATAGAGAGTGACTATCCAAATCTTGTTTTCCGATTATCGGCTGTCTAATTTCTTGTAGAGCAATAATATCCATCCTATACCTCTCAGCCTCTGTTTCTAGACTTATAAGAGCATCAGGAGCGCTCAGACTGCGCACGTTCCACGTTCCGATTCGGTAGTCTGGTCCTTTTTCACGTCCAGGTAAAATTCTGTTGTTTTTTCCGGGTCTGTTTTTCTCTTTCTGATAACCAAATTTAACATATTAGTTTTTTTCCGGGGTTAGGGTGTTAACGTTAGGCCCAACCCAAATTGTCGTGAATGGGTCCGTTCTGCATATTAAGGTCATCAGAAACAACCTTTTTACACGTTTATATAGCGAGCCGCTTGATTCAAGACAGACGCTCGCTCCAAGCCGCCCCTGACATTGAGAACAGACGCTTGAGTCGCATTGGTTGTAGAGCGCCAATTCGCCCTGATGTAGCGTCATTGACTAAGCAGTTTTTACTCTGCTTGTCTCCAATACACCAACCTAATTCTGTCAGCATTACCCAGGCAGCACGGCGTGGACGTCGAATTTCGGATTTCGCTACCTAATAAATATAAAACATTATAAGGAACAAAAATTCACGAATGTTCACAGTGCCCATGCATTGTATTTGTTCCCGACACGAAACACACAAAAACTGTTCTAAAGAAGTTTTTCTGAAAGAAAATGCTTTCAAATTGCAAAATTCAAGTGATTTACAATAATTACTTTGCTCTTAATCACTCACAAAATCTCTCAAAATTTTATTTTTTTTCGCCAAAAAGTGTAAATGTTTTATTATTTAACATTATTCCCGTCGCATATCGCCGCTATTTCATAAGCAACGGAATTCAGGAAAACTCGTTATGAAAATATTCAATTTACATTGTGTCATTTTTATTGCAACTTATTTATCTTAATATGGAAAAAATTTCAAAATCTCGTTTTAATTCTATTTATTTATTCAAATATTTGTGAGCACTATATTTTTTGTTTTTCCGTCTAGTGAGTGCGTACACAAATAAATCAGAAGGTTTTCCTAACGCGTCAGCCACATACAGTTGTTCATGTGGGAAGCACGGATTCTCCAGATCTAGTCCACATACTTGCAGTAGCTGTATTTGTGCTTTGTTGATCGTCATTGCAAAAACGAGTTGCACTGGAAACTAAACGTTTGAATTCAAATTCCATATCTGTTGGGATCATTGGAATACGTGGCAACACTACATCTTCCCCTTCGAATTTTCCATTTAAAATCGTAGCTTCAATGGAATTGTTCATCATCTTTTTCACCGAAAATATCAAAAAAATTTGTGCAATTTCAAAATATTTGACATATTTGGAATTACAATATGTGTCACAAAAACACATAAAAACCTTTTCAGACCTAGGTTCCACAACATCATGCTTTTTAAGACGTTGATGGACGCAATTTTTTTTTTTTTGTTTTTTATATTCTTCTTAAAAAATAGAAAACTAAATAATAAATCCTTTCACATAATAATGTACGACATAGGGCAATATTTCATGATAGGATGAAGGAAACAAAAATAAAATACATTCTTTTTTAAATTTGTAGGAACAAAGCTAAAATTGGGTTACTAATTATCCTAGTGCTAGAAGTATATACCAAGATCAATACGATACGATATCTCACGTTAACTGATCTATCAATAGCAGGTTAATTCAAAATTTTAAATTTTACATATGTTCCCGAACATATATTAAATTCATTGGTATTAATGCATTGTTGCCGTTTGTAAATGTGTTGCCGGCTAAGTCACCATTTTTAATTAGTTTGTTCATTATGATTGCCATCCGTGTTTTATTATACATAAGCTATTTGTGCTGCATAAAATACATTAGTATTTGTGCGACCTCCATTTCCTTTGAGCTTTAAATCTATATAATCGATATCATCAAATATCTTCACTTAGTTTTAGAAACATGTATTACATACAATTGCAAGTCAACAACATATTTGGTGTAGATAAAAAAAAATCATGATGTGTTAAATTCCAATATATATAATTTTGATTCTTGATATATAAATGTAATTGTTTGTCAGATTATACTTTCATTTTTAAATTTCATAAAATTATGTTCAATGTAAAAAACATTGATCAAAGCAACCTAAGGGTATAAAACGATGTTTAAATAAAAACTCAATTAGAATAATTATCAACATTTAGGCCAAACCCCTTAACATAATTATAAGGGCCATGGGGTTCTGTTTAAAAAAAATTGCCAGTTACCTATGCGCAAGTGTACACAACAACTTCACAATATTTCATGATGATCGGATGAATGGTGTATTAATGCATAAACGACAAACATACATACTTTCAATTTTATATATATAGAAGAAGATTGAAACACTTCAACGATTATTATGCATATATATTTTACATATTTTGTCATCCATTCAAAACGATCGTATTAAAAAAGAGTTCATTTGTCTGATTTATTCTATGTTTTTTTATACAAATTATATTCTTATAAATACTGATAAATATATTACAATTCTTTCACAACGAGCTGCTTCACAACATAATTTTTAAATTGTTTGTTTTTTTAAATTTTTTGTTGTGTTATAAATACAATATACATTCTATGGATAAAAGTTTTCTGGTTTTTGTTTTTAAACTTAAATATATATAGATATATTTCTTTTTATAAAACACAATCACAATAATTCTTTTTTAAATTTTCTGTTCATAATTCTAGGGTCCACAAAATTTATTGCTTTGTTTATCATTTATATTCTTTAATCATTTAAATTTTGTTTTAATTCACATCCAATGATATTATTAAAATTCACAGCATTCAACCCATTCCTTAAATGACTACCACCAGGATGATGATCAATAAAATTATGTTGTTTATTAATTTCATCACAATTAGATCCAGGCGAATATATAATATTTTTTTTATTTACAACAATATCCTTTACATTTATATTAATTTTAGGTTTGTTTTTGGGTGGTTCAAAATAATAATTAAAACGTTTAAAGGATTCAATATCGCGTTCTTCAGATTCAAGTTCGCTTAAATTAACTGTTTGATTGGGAGCGAATATATGATCTAAAAATAGACTTTATTTAATAATATAAATAAATTAAATATATCGAAGCACAATCACATTTAATATAAATATTAAATTTAATATAAAAGTTAATGTAATTGACATAATTTTTCTTTTTTTTTAAATTTAATTGAAAATTAAAAAAATTTATAGATTTAACTTATACCTCCAAATTCATTTAACGGTGTTGTGGTGTTTTCATTTAATTTTAAAAATGTTTGACTGTTTTGTAAAGATTTTGAATTTCTATTGCTTCCAACTGCTAAATTTATATTTGATGATGATGCATGAATTTTGGTTATTTCAACACCATTTGGAATATTAATATCTTGTTGTTGATTTCTTAAAAATTTTGATTCACTTATATTATGTATGGTTACCTAAAACAAAAAGCTATTTATTTAGAATGAGGTTGTAAATATCAGTCTTTTAATAAAATAGGAGACAACGCATTGCTGGACTATAATTTGAAAATAAAGTTAAATGAATTAAAGACAATTAATGCGGATATGTATGATGAAGTTAGGAAAGATACTAAATGCTTACAGGCTTAATTTAACCATGCATTGTTGGAACAGCATACTTGATAAAGGTGGTGAAACATACGTTATCGCTTTTGCATGCCAACTTAATCCACAAGCTAGTTACGTATGGTTTTCATCCCAATGTTGTGAAGCTGATTCAAAATTTTCTATCCAACCGATACATTTCGGTCTCCTTAGACGGATTTTCTTCTGAGTCTCAACTAATTAACGCTAGTGTACCTCAAGGCTCAATATTGTCCCCAACCCTAATTTTGATTTATATCAACGAATTGTTGAAAATCACCAGCAACCCAATAAATAGTTTTGCAGATGATAGTACTCTGCACAAGTCGTTCGAGCCCCTTCCTTCAAAAGGTAAAATGCACGAACGAATTAGTCCCGCCCGGAGAGACGCTGCCATAAACGTGAATAAAGACCTAAAAAAAAGTAGCCGATTGGGGTGACCAAAACCTTGTCAATTTCAACTCTACTAAAACACAACTGTTGATTGTTTCCAGATCAAAGACCGAGTTCCCCAAAGATATTTTATTCAGTATGCGTGATGAACCAATAGGTGAATGTAAAAACATTCGTTTAGTGGGTGTCATAGTTTCAAATGACCTACTCTGTAACGATCATGTAATGGCGATGGCAAAAAGCGCGTCCAAAAAACTCGGCCTCCTAAATAGATGCAAAAAATATTTCACTCCATACTAATTGCTCCAAGTTTATAAGTCCTATATTTGTCCCTGTATGGAGTACAGTTGTCAAGTTTGGTGTGCTGCTTCTGTTTCCATCTTGGTCCTCTTGGACTCTGATCAAAAGCGGGCTATACGAATTGTGGGTGATCGAGCTACAACATCGTCGCACTGTTGCTGACCTCGTTGTTGTTTACAAATATCGTCATCAACAGTGCTAAGATGAAATCAGTAGCACCATGCCTCAAACTTATTCTTACCACCGTTCCACTCGACCATCGGCTACCGCAACCAGTCAAACGGTCGAGATCCCGCGCTGTCATACTGGCAGATCGCAGAAAGACTTCTTTGTCCGAACTGCATACAAATGGAATAGTTTACCGGAATCCATAGTCTCAGGTGGCTTCAATCCGCAGAGGTTTAAAAAAAGCGTTCATCAACACCTTAGAACGCAAGTTGTTGTGGGACCTAGGTCTTAAAAGGTATTTATGTGTTGTTGTGACACATATTCTAAACCTTATAACACAACAATTTTTATTTAAAAAAAAACCAAAACTGGACATAAAAACTTGAGCATTTCGACAGATTTTATGGCACCGATTTTAATGCTAATTGCATCTTAATACCCCGCTCAAATCCATTTTCTCTTATAATATAAAAAAATACAAATTTTCACTTACCTCACTATTTAAACGATGACCTGGCTGTAAGTTTTGTATAAATGATACATCGTTATATTTAGTTTGTGCATTTCCACATCCCGCACCTCCACAACTATCAAATAATTGATGCTGCGATGTTGATGGTGGACTAGAGGAACTTGAATTAGTTTCACTACAACGGTTACTACTAAATAAACTGTTACAGTCGGCTGGATGTGTATAATTATTATAACAACCACCATTTGTAATATTCTCAAAATAACTTGATTGTGAATTATGATGAGTTGGGTTTGAATTATTACTATTTGTTGACCCAGAGGTAGATGACGATGCTGATGGAATAATAAAATTACTTTGCAATCCATAAACACATTGATTTTCATAAGGAGATTGCCTTGTTTCCGTAAAATGTAAATTAGTATATGCATCACCGTTCTGCATTGATGCAGTTAAGTCTGCAAGAGATGATCTCGATGGATCATTCCATTGATGCCCAACTGTTTTTTGTTGCATTTGCTTTTGTTGTTGCACACTTTTCATTTCACTGCCAATGGCAGAATAACATTTATTCGATGATGGTGCATTTGGTGCAACACCATCCGAGAAATATGAAAAATTTTCTTGCTGTTCCGGATGATTATATACATTCGGATTTTGTTGTCGAAAATTATTAACAACTCCAGACTGGATTGCTTGATGTAAAGCGGGATTACGAATTGTAAACATACCATTTTCATTTTTAATTATTGCTGCTGGTTGGTCTACACCGACAGGTGTATTAAGCACAGGATTTGGACCCACGGGCACTTGATTTTGTCGTATCGCACTACTTACGGCATGAAACATAGGATTTCTAAGAGTAACCATTTTAGATGACTGTACAGACACATTTGTTTTATTTTCATTATTCTCCAAATTTTTATTCTTTTTTCTGTTTCTTTTATTCTTTTTCTGAGTATTATTGCTTGTATTGTTATTTGTTCTTTCAATTCCATTTGCATTTGTTGATTTTTTAATATTCATTGTATCTATCATAATCACTCCATTCGGATCATGACCAATACCCATGGTCGGTAAAATTGACCCATGGTTATTCAAGGGGTTATTCAAGGGAGTACCCATGATTATTTGAGGTGGAATTTGCTGATCAATTACAGTTTTCATTGGTTGTGTTATCTAGAATGAAGTTTTGAAATAATTTAAGATAATTAATGTAAACAGAAAAATTTCATCCTTACTTTTGATATTGATTCTTTTTTAGCTTTTACAGCTTCTGCCAAAATTGGATCTACTCTGGTTAGTGTTATTCCAGGAGGCAGCTTCAATCCTTCTACGTTTACTCCAAGTTTTAATTGATCCATTATACTAATATTACTTTGCTGCTGAAATTGAAAAAAACAAACATATAATTATAGAAAAATCAAATAAGTTTTGTTGACATCGTTTCATCGTTGCAAGAACACTCATCTACGGAGGGCGATGATGAAACATATTTTAAAGATGTTATTCAAATGATTTCTAAATTGACACTTTATCGTAAAAACGTCCTGAATGTTTGTTTCCAGGAAATATCAAAAGAAATCCTGAATGAAATCTATATCATGGTTTTCCAGTGATTTGTTTCAATGTATTACGTAAGCTTACAAGTCACCTGTTACTTGAGATCTGCAGAAACTAAAATACGTACCATTGATAATGTGTGACTTTGAAAAATATTATATTAGGTTGGTGTTGCCATGTTTGTTAAGAAAAACCCGACCGTATAAAAATAAAATCTTGAGAAGAATTGGAGTTAGGTGCTAGCCAAATTTGGGATAATAATGGTTGACAATCCATTAGGGACATTAGAGTTGGTAGTATGTATTGATCGGAAGTGTATTTTTCGCTCGTTATTACTTCGAAAAATATTTGCTTGTATCCTCGTTTTAACTGGATGAATAATTATAGGATAGAATGGTTCAAAAATATTTGAGTTTTATGAGAAAATTAATCTCTTCTTTAAATTCGACGGAGATATCATTCAGAAATAACGATGAAATTAAGAATAGCGTGAAATTATTTTCGGTTGACGTAACCATTTGCAAAAAATTACGAGAACCAGATCGGAGGCGCGGCGAACATCTTTTTTTATTTTAAATTTTCGGTTTGTTTACCTGAATGTATTCTGTACTGGTTGTTGTTTTTTGCTTTCTTATAGATCCTATGTGTTTTGGTAATTTTTCAAATCATAATTTAAAATGTATTGCTTTCTTCCCACACCACTTCACTACTGTCTTGCGTGAACAACGGTTTAGTTTTGGTACTGACTTTTTAGATATACCTTACCAGATAGTTCTATGAGTTTTTGGTGTCATTCGTAAACTAAAATTTAAAATGTGTTCGATTTCCCGCTCACCACTTCTCCACTTTCTTGGGTGAAAAAAGGTTCAGTTTTTCACCTGATTAATCGATTTGGAATAAACTGACACATTTTCATCATGCTCAACACAACAAGCACTTTACTATGAGACTTACCTCAACAAATTGTCCGGCCTCTTCCAATCAGCGTCCTTATAATTATTCCAAACGCGGCCATGGCCCGCTATAGTTAGATAGGGGTTACGAGTTTCTTTTTATTGGTTCTGTAGTTGTGGACAGTATTTTCTGATTTTCTAGTTAGGTGATGGATAATTTCTGTTAAGCAGAAATCAGAAGTTGGGTCCGATTGGGTCCAAAAACTGTTCAGATTATCGCATTCGGCCAACGAATTCAAAACAATGAAAAATGACCCAGCATATTTATTTCCTGCTTTCTTCGGAAGACAGGCAAGTCTTTGCTGATTAATAATCATCACATTGAGAAATGCGAAAAAATGTGGAGGAAAGATTTTAAAAAAATGGTGATGCAACTAATGCTTATAGTCCAGTAAATGACGGTTTTCTGCTTCTTTCTTTGAATCGGCATAAATTTGCTTGAAATTTTAATATTATGTTAAAAATAGCTCAAAGATCAAAATCTACCATACGCCGATGTGCGTTTTGAAAACGAAAGGTTTGAAAAAAGTTTAATTTATAAGATCTTGTAGCTTAAAATTGTCTACAAAATGGTTTTTGGGGACATCGGACTATAAACGTTTAATTAAATACTTGTTCTGTTTATGATATTATATTGATGTTATATGACTTGTATAAAAGAAAATAAATAAACATTCAGTTTGAAATCATCCCTTAATCGAAATGTATTCATTTATTAAATATTACATGGCGCTGAGAAAATGAAATCGATAAATGTAATTTACTAAAATAAGTAATAAAATCTTAAGTGAAATATTTAAAACTAGAGAATGATTATTACAAAAAATCGTAAGATGGAGCATAAAAGGTTGGCAAAACCACGATGCCGACCGATGCAAAAGAATAGTTGTCGTAGACAAAATGGTTGATTTTGTGCAACAAGTCGATGCTTTAGTTCTTAATGGATAAAAAAAACCGAAGATGTAAAAGTGACAATATTTTTGAATACTATAGGTTCCGCGTCTGTAGAAGTATTCAATATATTTAATTTGTCAGGAGATGACAAAAAAGAGTACAAGTTAATCATTTTAAACAATTTTGTAAGCCTAAAAATACCGAAGTTTATGAAAGTTTTGTGTTAATTATTTTATGATAAGTAGCGTTTTATAATTATTTAAAAAATGCTGGTTCGTACATGTAGAGTTCAATGTCAAAAGGAACGTATATTCGGAGCTCGGACAATAGTTGGAGTTTCTTATAAGATACTTCAAAAAAGATTACTGGAGTTGGGCAGCCTGTTTTAAATAAGACTATTGATCAAGGCAGAGCATCAGAAATAATAAAATTACAATCAGCTGATAAGCAGAAACAGCAATTTTCAGACAAATCGATGTTAATTCAAAAAATTCGGAGGTTCCTTATTAGTTTTGCCGTAATTTACTGGACTCCTACTTATTTTCAAACCGAAATAAAAAGATTCTATAAAATATGCTTCAAAAACTTTCTGAAATGTTAATGCTAGTTTTGTATTGGATAATGTTTATTGTTAGGATCAGCTACAATTTTTAATTGTAGGCATCTAAATATTATACTATTCGTTTGTGATATAACTTTGAAGTAAATTAACTATTCTCAATTACTTGAACTTATTTCTGTTGCCGTACCTGAATGCTAACTTCGCCCAAAAACTTTATAAAATTTGTTATTCGTTTGTCATTCCAATTTTCTGTTCGTTTTTGTTTTACTAACAGAGAGTGTGATAAATTAAGAACACCCAAGTGGAGAACCTAACCACAAACCTAACCACACTTTATTCAGGACTGAACTACCTTGAACCTTGAACCATTAATCAGCCAAAGACTGCTAGTGAATTTATAATAAAGTTATGTTTCGTTTGTCGTTTTCTTTGTTTTAACGGAAATATAATAAACAAAACAAAAAACTTCTAAACATAAATACTTACATGCACTAAATTGTTACGAAAACTCTCGTTTTCCTTAACTAGTTCAATTGTTGTATCAGGATTCAATTGTAGTCTTTGCATCGAGTTTGACAACGATTTTAGCATATTTTCATTTTTGTCGTTTGATGGATTTTGTGCATTTAATACCTCAATTTTTTTTAATTTCTTCTTTTGCTTTTTTGAAAGTTGTGCTAAAGGTTCTACAACTTTAGGCGGTGGTTCTATAATCGATTCTAACCTAGCTAATTCCTTTTTAGTTTCAACAAATTCAGTTTTTGCACACGAATTTTTTTTAGCTTTTACACAACTTTTTTTATTTGAATTTAGACTATTACTCGTTGTTGGTTCGTTTATTTTGCTTATTTTCTTTTTACTTTTATGATTATTGCGATTTGGATCTTTTTCAACTATTGGCGTTTCCTCGATTTGTTCTTCCACATCTTCTGTGTCTGAAAACTCATCTTCCAGTAACTTAAACTTATTCATTTGAGTAACCGATTCACAATATTCATATTTAACTTTCGGTTTTCGTTTAACAACAGATGTAGTCGTTGATGTTATATCTATTGTTGGTTTGACTAATTTTTCTGTAATAATATTATCATTACTATTAACTTTTTTCGCTTTTTTCTTTTGTTTTTTATTTGAAATCAGTTTTTCTTCTTTTAATTCAATTTCAGAATTATTAACATTTGCAACGATATTTGATTTAATTTTTTTATCTTTCTCTTTTGATTTTTCAACTTTTACATTGTTTTCTTTAGGAGTTAAAATAGTTTTAATGTTATCTACAAATATTTTTTGTACTTTTTCTTTTTTAGGTTCTTTAATTAAACTTGTAGATTGTAAATTATTTATTTTCGATTGAATTTTAGGTTGATTTTCTGGATCATTATTATTTTTAGTTTTTAGAAATATTTCTATATTATTTTTATCACAATTTTTCTTTTTATTATTTAATTTACTCTCTTTAGGAATAGAATCGTTTTTAGATTTCTTAGAAGTATTAGCTGGTTCGACTTTGATGGTTTTATTTAATTGACTGTTTTGACACGACGGTTCGATGTTATTTGCATTTGCTGAAATAAATAATTTGTGTTACTACTAAAAAATTACATCTTATCTATTAATTTATTGTTTTAATGAAAATTTCGCTTACCCGGCACTAATTGTCCATTAACGAATGTATACAAAAGCATGTCTTTATCTGGTGAAGATCCCTTTGCTGTAACCGTAACCTGCGGATCAGCGTGTGGCAAATTAACTCTACGTATAGTCACCATTCGTTTAGCTGGATCAGTTGACACATCATAACTACTAGAGGTTAACATGCTTGCTTGGATAAGAGGCATAAACTGTTGTACAGGATTCATTCCCGGGACAAAATTAGTGTTTATCACATACTCTTTTGGTACATTTACCAAGGTTGGTGGTGTTATGTTAGGCTTTGGTTTAACAGGAATATCTTTAAGTTGATACGGAAATTTGAAATCAGGGATTGATTTCTTTAACATATTTATAATATCCTTAATCGCATACTCTTTTGCCGATTTTTCATTCTCTACTTTCTTTATTTGTACTTCAAATTCATTGATTTTTTTTCTATCCTTCTTTTTTGCGCTTCTTAAACTTTTAATCTCAGTTTTTAAATCAATATCTTTACGACAAATGTCATGAAATTCGTATCTTAATTCATCGAGTTCTTGAATTT
This sequence comes from Diogma glabrata, assembly GCA_963693315.1. Taxonomy (NCBI): domain Eukaryota; kingdom Metazoa; phylum Arthropoda; class Insecta; order Diptera; family Cylindrotomidae; genus Diogma; species Diogma glabrata. The sequence goes on along the minus strand of OY856187.1, from coordinate 376,008,992 downwards.
TTCGCAATTCTTCTTTTTTCTGTTTTTGTTTTGCTTTCTTAGCTGCTTTTTTTGATTGATCTTTAGATTTGCTGCCTGTTGCACCTTCAATAAATTGAACAAGATCATTTACTGAAGATGTTCCGATCGAATTTTCGATATGTGATGATGATGTAACAACCTCATTTTTTACAATTGGCTTCACAAACTTACTAGGTATGTTTGGTTGGATCAGTTGCGGTGGTGGTTTTAAAACTGGTGGAGGAAGTGGTGGTGGTGGCGGAGTTTCTAGTTTTGGTTTAGGTAAATTTATTTTTTCTTTTTGTTCAGGTGGTACAACAAATCTACTTTTAATCTTTTTTGCTTTTAAATCTTTAATTTGGTCAATTTTTTCTCCTAATAAAGGATTTGCTGTTTTTTTAATTTCAACATCTTTCGGTATTCGAATGTTGGAGGATTTAGCAGCGCTCATTGATTTAAGTAAATCGGAAGTATTTTTAATTGTTTTCATATTTATTGGTTTATTGATATCTTTCATGCTTTGAATTTGATTTAATCTTTTGCGCAAACGATCTCGAGTGCCAGTTGATCGACCGTGACTGCATTCCTTTACAAAAAATAAGCAAACAAAACTATTAATACTTTAAATTGGAACTACATAAATAAACTAATATCTTATATTTAAAAAATATGCCAAATGCTTTTTGTTAATCAACATTTAAAAAATAAATAACATCACAAATGCTTTTGTTCAATCTAAACAAATTTTAAAACAATTTCATACCCATGTGCTTATTTCAAACTTAGCGTTTTTCTTATATCTAAATTCTACAACTAAAATGATTTAAATATTTTTTAAGGCTACCAAGTTTTCAAACATTTTATCTCTCATTTGACATATTTAGCATTGACCCTCAACTGATCTGAAAACTACATTCCAAATAATGCAAGAGGAAATTTTGCAATTACACTCGGGAATCGAACCCTAATAGTTACCCAATCAATTAATTTTTTGCTTATACTTTAAAAAATAACCATAAGCGCGGACACATACAAAATACAATTACAATTAACATTTACTTCGACATGCAATGCAACAAAACATGCGGAGTCGATACCATACTAACAACATACAAATTATAAACAATTCGCCATTTGAATTTGAACATGCAAAGTTTTGTTATTCACATCAAAAGCATACCGTATATCCAAAAATAGTACAGTAGTAACATACACATTGACCTTCACTACGATGACAAATTTTACTGGAATTGCTATCTTTACTAGAACCGCCCGGGGATTCATCTTTATGATTGCAATCTATACATAGAAAACATAATGGTGTTAAGTTAAATTATTTATTTATTAAACTATATAAAAAATATTACCGTGCATTTTGCAATCATGATTGTTTAACGAATTGGTTGGTGATGGTGCTGGCGATTTAGATGATTTGATTTGAATTAATTTTTCTTCGTACTCTTTAATTTGTTCTAGATCTCGCACCATATCTTTCAGTACACTGTAAAAACGAAATGTATATTAAGTTATTTCTATTAAATCAAATTTCTAAAAATCTATTACTAACCGATGTTCCTTTTTCAGTGACATTAGTTCTTCTTCTAGTTCTCTATAAAAAAAATAAGAATGTTAGTGCAAAAATAATATTTATTTTTAAAAAATTTAAACCGAAACGTCCGGTTGATCAGATAAAATTGTTTTGCAGGCAAATGGAAAATCACAAACTTCAGATGATACTTGTAAGCGCAACTGCCATAGCGATTGACTGATTTGCACAAATCTACTTTCGGCCCACACAGATTATCGTTCGTTAACGTGTTTGTTTTTTGAGATTAAGCTAATTAGTCAATTCGAATCATGTTTCACATCCAACGAATTGTGCCAAATGTTACAACTGTCTAGATGATGCTATTCACTGCAAAAGTTTTGGTTGACACGAATCGTTGACACCGGCTGTCCCAGATTAATGTGCATGCCCTTTTTGGGATGGAGAATCATCGCAACCCAGAAAAAGCATTTTTACATAAAGCGGGTTGCACTTAATTTAACATTATTAAAACGATCCATTCAAGATTGTTTGTGAGGTTGAGAAAGTTGGACATCATGTTCCACATTCAAATAACAGGGCAACATTTAACAAATCTCTAGTCCGTTCCGAATTTTACATTTCATTTCACAAAGTGTTGATCAACCATAAATTATTCAATCAGTGGATTGTAATAAATTTTAAAATTATCTTATTGGGTTTGACTCTTATTCTAGATTAAATATATTGTACCAGGCATCAATACAAACTTCTTTGTGTAGTTGGAAAGTTATCCAAAAGTGGTTTAAAGTTTGTATGCTCCAATTAAAACTTCCACTAAATTTTACAAAGGTCTAAACACATTCATGTCAAAGTCGGCCCGCGGGCCACTTGTGGCCCGCTGCATAAATTGTTGTAACCCACAACACTTTTCCACGCCTACAGTGTTTAATTAAAAAATTCATAAATGCATACAAAAAAATTAATTTATCAACAACAAAATGGTACTTATGATTGCTATTAAAAATATGATCTTTCAATACATGGTGTCCTTAGCAACTGATGGGTCCCCTTCTATGAATGGAACTACACGTGCTGTTGTCGCCAGACTAAAGGATTGTGTCCAAATCCAACATAATACATAACATCTTTTCAACACTTCCATTGCATTATCCACCAACAAGTTTTATGTTTAAAAGTAATTAAAATTTGATAATGCATTTAAAAAACTTGCTAAACTTTTTAAATGTATACGAGGACATGGCTCGACCTACCATCGGGAATTTATATCATTGCCAAAAGATGTAGAATGTGATTAGTCATATTAAACTGAAGTGCGATCCATTGCACGCACGCTTTCGAGTCATAAGATTTTAAGAAGATTTTTACAGCTGTTGGACGAAATCGTACTTTTTTTTAGAAATTAAAGATTATGACTCTGAACTGGAAACATTTTATTGGATACAAGATTTGGCTTTCTCAGTTGACATTACTGGCCATCTCAGTAAACTCAATATTATTCTTCAGTATAAAATCGTGCTTATAACCTCGTTGTATGACCAAATAAAACAAAAGATACCCTTATGGAAAATACAATTGAACAGAGAAAATGCATGCAATTTTTCTAGTTGTATGACTCTTTTGCTGAAACATCCAGAGTTAAAATTTGCAAAATATGAAAAACAACTGAAAATGTTGGCAGACTATTTAGAAAAGACCCTTTCAGTGAGTGAGTCTAATTTCAATATTTTTTGCTCTCCGATGTCTGTTGACATTGAAAATATTGACGAAAATTTGCAAATGTAGATTATAGAACTACGATGCGACACGCTATTGAACCAAAAATATAAGGAAATTGGTATTCTAGGATATTATGAGTTTCCGCAGATCGTTTCCGAGTAGTCGCCATGTCCTTGCTTCTGTCATTAGATGATTACCACATATGTTATACTTCACGAGGCGTCTGTCGTGAACAAGTCCGACAAATTTTAACTTTATCTGCTATTTTCCTTGATTCGACTGGTTTTTCGCTGGGAAATTTCCGAAACAGGGATTGCCCGGGGTTTTGTAAATTTACTACCACAATTTTGTTTTCTATTAATGGGGGTGGAAATTTGTTTTAAAAAATTAAGGTAACCTTGTCCTACAAAAATTTGTCTGCTATTGTCGAGTCCGACAACCCAAACATGCCAAAATGTCAATTGTCGAACTCGACAATAACAGACAAAATTTTGTCGGACAAGGTTATCCACGTTTTCTAAAAAAAAAATCTCCGCCCCATTAATAAAAACAAAATTGTGGTATTAAATATCCCGGGCAATAAATTGCGGCAGTAAAAAAATTGTGGTAGTAAATTTACAAGATTCTCGGGCAATCGTAATGTTTCGGCGTTTACCGAACAAAAAAGCGGCGGAATCGAGAAAAAAATCCAGTCCAGAACAGGCGCCTCACTTAGTGTAAGATATGTGGTAATCATGAAATGAAACCGACGAGGGCGTGGTCACTACTAATAAATTTCTTTATAAACATTTTTGCATTTCTTTCTTTAACAAATTTTAAATTTTAAATAAAAGCAAAAAATATTTGGCCCACATAAGGATTTGGAAAACGATTTACGAAAAATTTGGCCCGTATACCGAAATGAGTTTGAGTCTAAACGATCCCAGTTCTACCGAATTAAATTTTGTGTTGGAGAAAATAACGAAACCAGAGCCTTTTAGCAGTGACTAAATTATTAGTCCATTTCAGATTGCTTTTTGAAATGCAGAAAATTTACCAATTCTTTAGATTTGGGCAAAGTTTCTAGACTGTCTAGATAGATCCAGCATTCAAAATTGCTTTGTGAATGTAAAAATATCCAAAACTAGTACACATTTGAATATCAACATCACAAAACGGAAGTCAACCAGATTCATGTTCCGTTAGGAATCGTATTGCGCCAAACCGATATCGGACCCATTTATCGCTTTTTGTTATAACAGTATTTTTTTTTTTTTGAATGTTCTATTCCGATTAGAGGAGCACGATTAGAACACGAGCCTATAAAATGATACCTACAATGGAAATCTAAGGGCGCTACACAGAAAAGCAGAGGCAGATACAATAATTGATAATAGAAGAAACGTAGTCCACAATAGGTTTTTACCAAGAGGTTAGGAATATTGGTTAGGAATATTGTTTGGTCCAACATTATCAGTGATGAATCCGAAACTGAAATGAAGATAATACACTGAGAAAATCAATTAATCAACCGAACGTATACAAGAGGTGTGGTCACAGCGTAATAAGTGTGCTAACCTAATTTCATCGGTTTTGTTGTTTGTAATGAGTTTTTCCTGAAAAAGTTATTCTGCAATCTTCAAAGGTAAATTGAACTTGTTCTCATAATTCAATCATTTTCGGGTTTTGTAACAAAATATTTTTATATGCCAAATGTAATTTGAATATTAGTGGAAAAACTTGATTTTAAAGCAATAAAAACTGTCTTGAAAGATTTTTAATTAAAAGCAGGCTACTTTAATTCGCAATAAGGTTTCAGATTCTTAAATTTTCTCGAGTTAAAAAAAAAGTAAAGCTAAGCGAAAAACAAAGAAATTTAAAATAACATGGAAAACATTTGACAAAACATGAAGTTTAGTCTAGAAATTTAATGCAAAAAATCCCATATAATGAAGTTTTATGTTTATGTTTAACAAATTAAGAAATTGTAAAACGGATTACAAAGTCTTTAGGAGCTGAGAAATCACATGTTAGGATCACACTGTAGAAAAACCATTTTTTCAATAGAAATTAAGAACGCAGAAAAAATCTATCCGTTAGTTTATTACAGATTTTTAGCTAGCACAGGATTGCTGACCAATATTGTAAAATAAAATTCAATTAATTTTTTATTTCATAACGTGAAGGTAATCAACTAACGAAATTTAACCCGTCGAAAAAAACGCTGTTCGAAATTTCAAAAACTCGATTTTATTTTTATTGCGTTTTCGGAATGTACATATATTTGAGTATATTCTCTGAACGCGCAATACCTGAGTTGAGCCTTTACATTTTATTCTTTACATAAAATGAGTGTAAACGTAATCGTCTTGTGAAACTTTGAACGCGTTTTTCGCAAAACGGTGTTTTTAAAGTCGGTGAGGACGATTTCTCAAAAACGGGTCAACCAATCGGTCTGAAATTTTAACACACCCTTCCCACATATATTCTTCGGGGATTGATCAAAGGTATAAGATTTTCAAAAATTATTTCTATTTTTTAAAACAAAATTTTGGATTATTCCTTGGATCTAGATTGGATCTATCCCTACATTTATCTCTCCACTAACAGAATCTGTTTAGTTTTTTTATTTTAAATAATCTAAACCAGAGATAGCATGCTTACTGTCAGACACCTTTTTTGGAGGTGCTAAAGGAGATCCTCTACAGGAGCACTGAAACTCAATATTTTTAAAAATAAAACAAAACGATATATGTACATTTAAAAGTTAACATTACACGCATTAATACTTCTTCTATTTCTCAAATAAAATTCCTTTTCAGAAAAAAATCGTAAATAAACAATTTTTTTTGGTTTTTCAACTGCGTATAAATAACCCCTTAAATAGAAGGTTAGATTTTAGGCAATTGTATCAATAAATTGTTTGTTATTAGATTCCGTTAATCAGGAAAATAATAAAAATATAGAAGTAATGTTACTTGTATATTTTTATTATTTAAGTAGAATATTGTTGTTATTTAGGATAATAAAACCAGCGGCCAGACTTACTAAGACTCAAAAATCACGAGCTTAAGCCTCGATCGAAGCAAAAACTTTATCAGGTTTTCATTTCCGAATCATCAATAGCGAACCACACCGAACCCAGCTCTGCCAGCCAGCATACCACATCAACAAAAAAAAACTGAATAAAATTGTGAAAGCAATAATGACGAGTACACTGTGGACCCATCACAACGCTAGTAACCATCGAGATCTTTCTTCTAAGAAGTGCTGAGTAGGCAATCTAGAAATTCGTTAAGCAGCTTGAAGTCTAAAACTCAAGATCATAGAGATGGCTTTTTAGATGCTAAGGTGCTTGAGATAAGAAAAGGCAAACTCCTGATACTACGACTGGACGGAGGATTCATCGAACCTATATCGATGTGGGGGATATCCTCATCTACTGATTTGGTATGGCGACCGTGCATGTACATCCAAAGGTATTCGATTCGATTCAATGTCGCGTTTATAATATTTAATGACTGCATCAAGGAGCTCGTCAGTGTCTAAAGTGAACGTCTATCATGCCATAGTAGCATGGAGTTCAGAACATTTACTAAGCAACACCTAGGGCAAGTGCTTTTATGGAATTCTCGATTGCAGGGGAAAGGGGACATAATGAAGAGGCATGCAAACGTTTGTTCAACGCTGGGAAAACACCTACTTTTGTCACTACAGGGAACACTGAAGTATTGGTTGAGCATAGTTTATAAAAGTCTGTTTGGTCTCAAAGGAACAAAAACAGTGGACCTTTATCTGAGGACATCGTTATAGAGGGGGCTACAGGAAATGACAGGTAAACACCACCGCACTGAATCCAACTGTAGCGAAAGTGAACCTGGTAATCTGCAAAGTATTCGAAGGAATCTGCCTAATTACTAGGATGAATGAACGACAAACGCTATCATGGAACAAAGAGTTGTCAAGGTTAAGCAAGCAGAACGGTTACTAATTAATTGGACTAAACATTTCCGAAAATTGTATAAATATACAATGATGATCACCATCTACAATAACGAAATTAGGGAGAGGAAGCTGCAGTGCCTATCACGTATGTTGCATAATGAACACGTACATACTGGTGGTAAGATTGCAACTTCACATAGGTCGAACAGTCCGAGCATTTAAAGAATTAACAACATAATGCGAGTGTCTTTTGAAAAGGTAATTTATGGGTGGTAATAGCCCAGACACCCGAAAAATTTGAGATAGGAATATAACAGCAGAACAAGAAGACTGAATGGCAGGTATAAAGTATACAATAAATGGTACAGCTAAACTTCGTGACAAGGATGAGGTGATGTTGCCATCCTCATAGGAACCTGGTTCTTGGGCATACTTCAATACCATGGAGAACAATCATGGATGGCAAGGTGATATTTTTGGCAAAAATGGACATTTAATATATCACCCAATCTAAGACGTATAGACTGTATAGACCTATCAGTTTAACACCATTAATTGTAAAACAGTTGGACAGATGTTAACTATACACGGACAAGTAGTATGCCGAGATCGCCTTTGCACGATAGTATGCACGTGTGCAGAAAGCTAAGAATGAAGAAATCGCTGTTTAAGTTAATAAAAGAATTGAGAGAATCAGAAGACAACATGGAGACAACATTACTGCATTTACATTCCTTCATATTAAGGAAACCTTTGTCAACATCTCGTAAGATTTGTTAGATGCTGAGGATCAGAGTAAAGAATACAAAACGAGGATAACTAAATCAGGTAGATTATCACTCCTAATGTGTAGGATGGTGGTAGGTGAGGCTCTGATTAATTTGGGTAGGCAAGGCTCCGTTATGGATCATCTGAATGCCTTGACTACGTCGACGACATATTTAACACAGCCAAAGGTAAGTAATAATAAAGGGACGTGAATATGGGAGATATATTGTCTTTGTCTGTTAGACTGAAACTTAATTTAGACAAAACGGTTTACCAACCTCAACCATTAGGGATGCCATTCAACATGAGCGCCAATTATCTGTGCACATGAAACCTAATGTCCATAATTTAATTTACATCGCTCGTGTGGAAAAACCAAATACTAACATTGGTAACATAGTGCTTCGAGATATCATAGAGAATAGATGTGTTTTATTAAAATTAAAATAAGTGCAAAATAAAGATGGATACATTCAAATTGATTTACAAGCATTATTAAATCCATAATATTTCATCTTCATATCATCCATCAAAATATGATTTACTTATTTTTGATATTAGTAAATCTATATAAGGAGATCACGAATACATTGTTTAAATCTATTAAACAATTAATATTTAATGCTGTACAAATCAAAATGGAGATATTCAAAATAAATTCACATCTGGAGTATTAATCCACAATTATTTGCCGTAAAAACAACCATCTAAGTTTTTTATAAATGTTTCCTGGTAGTTATAAAACCATGTAAGGTATTTAAAAATATATTGTTTAAGAATTAACTAAATAATATATAATAAACAACAAATATGATCTTATCAAACATGAGTTCACCATAACCTTCCGCAATTATAAGGATGAACATTTTAAAAATACATGCGGATTTATAACCAGCTATAAAACGTTCATGATACATTAAATCACCACGCTGAAAATTATAAACTATAATTATTGAATGATCTATGGATGCATTTTGTTCAATAATTGTCATTAATTACAAAACCTAGTTCAAATATCAGATCTACAATTTATAAAAATTAATAAACATAACCTAAAATTTTAAAAGCAGTACATAATATTCTATCATACATGAGTCACCATAACTTTTCCGCTATTTTTAAGGGTGATCATATAACAAGTATCTTGATTTTCAACATAACATACATATATATGAATAATACATGCAATCATCACGTCGATAATTAAAAATTATTACAATTTTTGAATAAGCAGTGAAATCATTTTTATTAGTTGATTTTCATCCACAACTCAACTCAGCTTAAAAATATTAGATCAACATTTCATTACAACTATTTTTTGAATATTGAAAGAGATAACTGAAGGAAATCAAGATTAATCTTTCAATTGAATGTCTGAAAGACATTATATTCCTGGTCGATTCACAAATGAGGGAATTAATTCTGAAGTATCTTTACACATCTTTAATCAAGACATATTAACAAGTATTTATAAGTGAATTTATATGTATATTAAATGAAATAGTAATTAACATTATATTTTTCAAAAAAGTATTGATTTCAATACGCTTACTTGGTATCACTCAAATTCACAAGCAAACATATATATGTGTCGTTTAGCAATATGTTTAGTCAAATACATTTGATTTTGTGATGATGTTTGGTTTCAATGGCATTGTTTGGTTCTGTCGATGAATATTACTCTCATTATCAATTGATGTCACATTGAGGATGTTCAAATATTATTATTTTATTTCTTGAATTAGGGTTTTATTAGTACAGTTTTTTACTCTTGGCAAACTGTATAGATTACGCCAAATTGACATAAGTATCTTTGATTTATATCATTGATTGATGTTGATATATCAGCATTGTTTACATGTATGACAATTTTCCTTTTGCGATTTGAGAATAATCAATTATTTTTTTTTTTTGGTTTGAGCTTTTGTTAGCATACTTCTATATAGGTTTCACAATCACACTGTTGACTCCTATTAATGATCTCATAGAAATTGTATGATAAATTTGTAATTGATAAAAATTATTAAAACTCTTAAATTAACTACATTATTCACTTCACTCCTTCTTTATTAAAGAAGTATAGTGTACGCATTAATGTGTCTCCTTGGCAATCTTTTATTAATTAATTAACTAATAATAAGATACTTTGTCAAGAATATTATAATTATTTCATTCTTAAAACAATTTAAAGTATGGATTTACAAGAGTCTTCTGATACTGAAACTACTGTAGATAATATACAACATAATGCTACAGATACAAGAACTGCAACCATCACCAATACTAACAATGGAATTATTTTGAAATATTGCGCAACCGACTCTGGCCCATTTCTGTTGATCATTGAGGTAAAAAATATAAACGATATTTATATGGCCTTACATCTAAAGAACTTGAATCTAGGCCCAGTCAATGAAGTATTTCAAACAAGTAAAAACAGACTTAGGATAAAGACATATAGCTGGTCCACAGCAAATGCAATAATTGATCACTTTTCTTTAGACACAGAATATAAGGCTTATATTCCTAACCCTTTTATCTTTTCAAAGGGAATTATTAGATCAGTATCCCTTGATATTAAAACTTTTGACCTAGAAAAACATTTAAATCCTTTTGACAATATCATTAACATTGACAGATTAACAAAATGGAATAGGGACACCAAAACAGCTGAACCTACTTCTTCTTTGGTAGTTACTTTTCGCAAATCCAACCTACCTGACCACATTCTCATATCCAATGTAAAAAGATATGTAACGCCTTACATTTTTAACCCAATACTGTGCTACAACTGTCTAATATACGGACATACGTCATCAACTTGTCGAGGTCAAACTCGTTGCAACAATTGCACAGAACTAAATCATCACTCTAATAACTGTTCGAACAAATCTTGTTGCCTATATTGCAAGAAAGAATGTACAACAAATCACCGTGATTGTAACGAGTACATTCTTCAAAAAAGAATAAAATCTTTAACATATACAAAAAAAATCTCTTCCAAAGAAGCAAAATTACTGATTACTTCTTCAAATAACATAGATAATTCAAAAAATGTCCTTACTTTACCACACAAATTGAATTCAAGAAAATTAGAGTCTTCTGAAGATTCTCTAATAAATTCCAAAAGACAAAAAACTTTCATTTCACCTTTTCAAAAAATAAACGAAATTTTAAAAAATAAAGACGATCCTTTAAATGAAATCCATAAAGATTATTTAAACCTTCAATCAGAATTTAACTCTTTTAAACAAGAAATTAAAAAAGAAAACGAACAACTTAAGACTGAAATTAACCAAATTAAGAACAATCAGATTGACATTCTGATACTGGTAAGAGATACTTTAAAAATTGGAGAAAACGTTGCAAAACTGAGTGACAAGGATATTGACAAAGACAATGAAATATTAAATTTATGCGAAAATCTAAGAAAAATGGAACAACTATTAACCCAATATACCAAAGATACCATATTGCATATTATTGATAAATAAACAAACACCATCTATACAAAACAATTATTTTATTTGTTTCACACTTTTACACACGTGAAAATATAAAAATCAAGCTAAACTAATATATACTCTTTATTAAGGTTACTGATTTTTATTAAAATTACCTACACACCATCATAACTTCATTTTTAATAAACCAATTCATCATCGTGACAATTAAAGTTCTATTTGACCAACCAAAATTAACATAAATAAAAATAATTTTCTTTTTATCTTTGATAACTTAAACAATCATTCATTATGCCTTTAAAAATACTTCAGATTAATATTAGAAGTTTAAGGAAAAATCTGTCTGAGCTTATATCTATATTTAAAAAATATAGATATAATTTCTCTTTCTGAAACTTGGTCAAAGCCAAAGGATACTTTTAAGATAGGTGGATACTCTTTTATACTAAAACACCGAAATGATAACTACGGGGGAGTGGGAATTATATTAAATAATAATATAATCATAAAGTCCATCAATGATCATTGGGATTACAACCCATTAGAAGTATTAAATGTAACCATATCAGATCAAGATGGAATTACACTTTCGTTAACCACTTTTTACGCCCCTCCCAATGTCAATAATCAACTTTTAAAAAACAATTTTAACTTATTATTGCACAAATTAAAAGATAGCAATAATTCCATAATAATGGGTGACATCAATGCTCACCACTATCTCTGGGAAAATAAGAGTATTGTTGACCATAGAGGAAGATACATTGCAGATATTCTTAACAATTCTAACCTCAGCGTACTAAACAATGGAGATCATACCAGACTTGGTAGCCTGGGGGTTTCATCAGCAATTGATATCTCTCTGACATCACATAGTTTAATCAAGAAGATCCAATGGAACATAGATCAAACCAATATTGGTACTACGGACCACCTTCCTATCATTATAGAGTATATTGACACATTCAACTCCCTATCTGTATCCAAACAAAAAAAAAATCATAAATTGATTTTTAAAGAATTATCAGAACTTAATGTAAATAATATTTGTGACCTAGAAGACTTTGAATATGAAATTGGTAAAGTTATACAAAATAACACATCAACAGTTCCTAAAAATAACAAATATAAACCCAAACCTTGGTGGAACAATACCATCGAACAATTATGGAAAATTAAAAGAGAAAAGCTTAAACTGTATAATCAACATCAATCATCCTTTACGTATATAGAACTAAAAAGATTCACTTGTAAGTTAAAAAAAGAAATAAAAAAAGAAAAACGATTAGCCTGGAACAATTTTACTAATAGTATTAGTCCAAACACTAGTTCTATCATTGTCTGGAAAAAGATCAATAACTTTTTCAACAAACATACCAAATCTAATATCTTTGCAATCAAAGAAAATGTTGAGTCCTTCATGAATTTGTATTTTAATGATCAAGGAACATATAAAAGCATTCTAATTAATTCATATTCTATAAGTAAAAATGAATTTCAATTGGAAGAAATTACAAATATGCTAAAGAATACAAACAACACTCTTCCTGGGATTAATCAAATTTCTTACAAAATTCTAAAAAATTTAAATATCAATCAAATAGAAAAACTTCTGGAACTTTTTAACACGGCTTGGCATAACCAATCATTTCCAATAAGTTGGAAAACTTCTAAGGTAATACCAATTCTTAAAGCAAATAAAAACAAAATGAAAGCTGAAAGCTATCGACCGATTTCATTACTCTCGGTTCTCTACAAAATTATGGCAAAGTTAATAATAAGTAGAATTGAAAAATATATTACTACCAACTCAATTCTTTCTGAATTTTCGTTTGGTTTTAGAAAAAATAGGTCTTCCAAGGATTTAATATTTTGTTTATTAAACAAACTTACAGAACTATCAAATAATAAACTTTGTTCTTTTTTAATAAGTTTGGATTTGGAAAGTGCTTTTAATAATGTACATATTGATACATTGAATAATATCTTGAACGAAATAGGCATCCCTTCAGTGTATGTTAACTGGATCTACAATAGTCTAATCAACAGAAAAGTAATTTTTGGGGATAATTCATTCCACATAAATAAAATGGTTAGCTTGGGTTTGCCCCAGGGTGACCCAATGAGTCCAATGTTATTTAACTTATACACTCACCAATTACACAAACTTTCTAATGATAATATTTTCATTTTACAATTTGCTGATGATTTCATCTTTCTCATTTCTGATCTAAACCATACTTTGGCCGAAAGAAAAACAAATCAATTTATAACAAAATTTGTTAGTGAATTGGATAAACAAGGATTAAAAATAAATACTAACAAAACAAAATATATATATATGCACAATAATAATCACTATCATCCTCCTACAAAACATAAAATAAGAAATGAAACTATCGAACATGTAAGTACCATGAGAATTCTTGGATATCATTTCGATAAGAAGTTAAATTTTAACTGCCATCACAAGATTTTAAAGGACAAATGTAACGCTGTGTTAAACATAATTAAAATTTTTTCTGGAAAAAAATATGGAGCTCACCCTTCAACTTTACTTAATCTACATAAAAGTCTTATTTTAAGCAGAATACATTATAGTTCAATTACGTCATTCAAGGAATCCCACTTCAAAACTCTACAAATTATTATTAATAGTAGTCTGAGAATCTCTCTAGGACTATTGAATAGTACTCCGGTTTCTGCAATCATTGCAGAAGCAGGAGATATTCCTTCAAATTTAAAAATTGAAGGATACATATTTAAATATATGATCAATCACATATATAATAACACTTATATAGGAAACTTAATAACTTCTGATTGTAATATTAAATACTTTAAATATATTTATAATAAATATAGATTTGCTTTCAACAAAAATCCACTAGCTCCCATTACTGAATTAATAAATTCATCCTTCTACACTAAAAAATTAATAATAGATATTTCTTTACACAAATTAATTTCAATTAAAGATCCAATCCACATTAAAAGAGGACTCAGTATGAATCATATTGATAAACTAGTTAATCGAGACCAATGTTATACAGACGGATCAATTAATGATTTAGGAAATGGCATAGGCATATTTAATTCATATGATAATTCAACTTACTCAATATCTGTTTCTGAGAATATTTCTATCAAATCCATAGAACTTTTAGCAATTTATGAAGCTATTAAGATTGCTATAAGTTCTCACCTGACAGATTTGGTCATATTTACAGACTCATTATCTTCCTGTAATTCTCTTTCCAATTTGAAGGTTTCTAGTAAAATTAAATATTACGAGAAATTAATCATTAATCTGATACAAATAAACCAAATAAAAGTCACGGTTATATGGATCCCCAGTCATTCAGATATTTCTGGAAACACTAAAGCTGACGCTGCTGCCAAATCGGGTCCACTTACTAATAATATCATAAAAATCAAAATCCCTCCAGATGAATTAGTTAAAAGTCATACGCGTCTTCTTTATTCACAATGGCAGTCAAAATTCATTGAACTGACACGCACAAAAGGAATTACCCATGGCTCGAATATTGAATTTACAATTAAACCCAAACCATGGTTTTACAAAAAGAATTTGGACTCTTACATAATTAAGAGAATAAATAGATTGAGGACTAACCATTGTTATGACAAAAAATACTTTAAACTTATCAAGGTAATAGAAGACGATCTATGTCATGCATGTGACTGTACTGATAGCGCGGTACATGCCCTTAAAGATTGTACAATTCATTTATCCATCAGAATGAAATATTCTTCTATAATGAATCAAGAATTAGTGGATGTATTTAGGAGTAATATAAACTCACATTTGATTGATATAATTAAATTTTTCAAAGATGTTGAAATAGAACCTTAATTCAATAAACTCTATTTTCTTCAATTTAAATCAGATTGATAATGAGAGTATGAATATTGATAGAATTTGGATAGTGTCGTTGAAACTGATGATCACACTTATTTAATGTCGCATTCAAGATAAATTATTACACTAATGTAAAATATTCTATATTGATCAATGGATACAATATTTAATGATGGATCAATTTGATTTAAAAAGATTAAATTTGAGTGCGTTTAAGTAACCAATTTATTGTTTAATAATAGCAATATATTGACTCACTAGTTAATTTACTCCGCCTAATTTTATCTCCATTAATAATTAAACAAACAGAAAGTCACTATAATTTGTATGAAACATTTAAGGTACCTTGCTAAATGAATTTGAATGAAACCATATACGTAATTTAGTATACAAATGTACATATTAATAAAATGTTGGACTTTCTAATTATATATTAATTTATATTGATAATTATAAATTGTATAATAATATTGATACAATATTTAACGCACTTTGCGATATGAAATCGACAATATAATATACAAAATAGGGGTTATCAATATATAATATTGAATTGTATTAATTATAATAAAAAATAAAAAATAAAAAAAATGCAATAAAACTTGGAAATATATTTGAAATTCAAAATTAAACAAATATAAAAAAAAAAAAAAAATAATAAGAAAAAATTATTTGTAAGCATATAGCAAATTATAATATAATAAATCAATGAGTAGTAATAATAAAATTGATATGTTTTAATATAAATGTTAAAACAAATCATACATGTTAATAACTGGATTTAAATCATTGCGCAATATCTGTTTTATAAAACAGCATATAAATTAGTTAAAATAATTATAATTCTTAAGAACTTATAACAATGAAATAACAATTAAGGACCAATTAGAATAAGAAAATTAATATGAATTGTATAAACAAATTAAAAGCTTTGATTTGATAAAAGGTCATTAATCTTCCTATTAAATATGAAATAAATAAAAGTTAATTGACAATTTTGTATAAATTTCTATTGTTAATTTCGTTCTTTGTATTATTCTATAACTAATATTATTTCATATAAAAATCATGTATATAATCCATGAATTAGGAGGTCTTATGAGGTGTTCTGAAAGACTAGAAATTCTCTTACTCTGTCGGCATGACAGATACAATGCATTTATGCATCTGGTCTAGTGCATGACGACATTGTAAGACCTGTTTCTTTGTCTTCAGAACAGGTCATCATAATTCCTCCGAAACATAATGGGTATTAATCCCATTATGTTGACAAAGCAAAATAAAAATTTAATTTAAAATTTATCACGTCAAAGCTTAATGATAGGATGATGTTTCGGAATATCTTCAGTGTAACAATTAAGGACTAATAGCCCCTTGTTTACTTCTCAAGTAAGGCGTATTAGATTCCTAATTGGCCACAGAATTATATCCCGAAGCACTCATCCTATAGATTAAGGAATAATTTAAGTAAACTGTGTAATTTGGTAATATGGGCGAAAGCCTCAACCATACTAAAATAAAACAAAAAAAAAAAAAAAAAAACATTGGTAAACAGTCACAAGACCTCCTATTGTACGCAAAAAACTGAGGAATAAAATATGGACGGAATGGTAAATGTATTACATGACAGTGAGATCAGCCAGCCCTTATGAAGTAATCACGTAGACAGAAAGAAGGAAATTGACCAGGGAGAAAAAGGAATGAAGATTGTGCCAAGAGAACATACCTCAGCACACAACATATGCAGTACTAATCAACAAAAAAAAGGATTAGTTGAAAACGTACAGCATAGATGGCAAACTTTTGTTTAGTGTGCAATTAGTTGCAGATCTTTGGTATCGAAAATCGTACTAATATTAAATTATCGTCTTACATAAACATTGGAGTATGTTTAACGATGCCAATTTGGATGCCAGATTGACATTGGCCAACTTTCTACAGCCAGCACGAGACAATAATCCCAAATTCATGAATTTAATTTAACCAAAGAAATATTAAATTACCTATTAATCTTTGTATGTTCCACAAATTTTCTTGCTTCCACAAAATTTCCACTAGTAGTCTCTTCTGTATCCGAATTATTCACCAATTTTTCTCTTTCCAAACGATCTTCCTTGATTAATATTTCTATCACATTTTCCACCACCTTTATTCTATTTTCTTTCTTTTGATCTTCTACATTTGGTTTAGATATTTCCAATTTTTTCATTTGTGATTTTAGTTCATCGAACGCATTTAAATCATTTCCAAAACTTTTTTTTGATGAATTTCGATGAGGTGGTATTGGAAATCTTGATGAATAAATTGCATCTAAACGATCTAAATCCAGCTCAACATCTTTGTCAATTAACTTAAATAAACTTAAAAAACAAGGATATATGTTTTCGTCCGATGTAAATTTAAAATCTGTTAAACATGATTCAGCAAATAATGATGCTACTTCTTTGAATAGATAAATATCATTTTTATATGCATAAATTGCCGATAAGATATCAAGATCATTCAGACATGCAACCTCTATGTTATTATCTTTACCCAGAATCGTTTTTCTGATGTTATCGTGCAGTTTACCTAAAAATGAAGTCAAATCTATATTGTTGACGGTGATAATATCTTTTCTTTTATCATGATCAACAGGATGGTAGAATCCGATCAAAAGTTTCGCAAAATTTAATGGATAAATTGCAGCAACAATATGAACAGCTACTTTACATTGTACACTAGAACATGGTTCTTTTTTGAAAATACAAAAATTGTTGGCGTCCAGCACATTAAGCTCGTATGGTATTCTATCTGGAATATGTTTAAAAACCGCCCAAGATAAATGATAAAAATCGTTTTTACTTGAACCTTTTTTAAAATTCGTTTCAACTGACATTTCTTTCAGTTTACTTAATGGTTGAAAATCAAAATTCATATTCATATTTTTTGTTATGTAATTAACATATTCTTGATCGACTTTTTCATAAAACGAAGTTTTGGCAGAATATAAATGGCTTAAACTTTTTTTCATTTTTCCCAGACATGGTGCACCAGCGATTGAACATGTTCGACATTTACAATCAACAAAATGGTTAACATCTTTATTTATATCAATCGATAAACGATCATTTGCTGATTCAATCCATTTTTTTGTAATAAAATAAAATATATTTTTCCATACAATTATATCACTTTTCTCCATCGTTATGAGTTGAGGTATATTAATTATCTCATCGTTTGATTCAATTAACAAATTTTTCAAAGAACTTGATTTAATTTTTTTGATCAAAGAATGAACGTTTGAGATTCGTGATCGACGATCTAATTCATTTTTAGATAAATTATAGTCGTGAATTAACGACCAAACATCCTTCCACATTTGCTTTGTTAATGTCATTTCATCATCGAATTTGATAAAACGAAATACCATTGATTTGTATTTGTCTGAGTATACTAGCTGCTTTAACTAGAAATAAAATAATTTAACGATTTTTTTCGAACATAAATGGTTTACAACAGATTGATTTACCTTTAGAAGACATTCTGGCATTAACTTTTGTACCTCCAAATAAACCCATCGGTAGTACATTCTTTTATTTAATAAATGCCAAGTCAACGAAAACTGCTGTAAATGCCCTCGTTGTAATTCAAATAAAAGAGGTGATAATGCTTTTGCCGATTTGCAAATTTTATCATAACCATCAAGTATAACTAAAAAATGTGAAGTGTTAATTTTCATTATTTTAATAAAATCATATAGATATAACTTACAATTCAATAAATCAGATTGGTTGTATTCGGGAATCCCATTTGTTTGTTTAATTAAATTTTTCAACCCTTCACTATATGCAACCACCACCGATCTTAGCTGAATGCACAATAATTCAAATAATTGATGGGGATCCCGTGTATACAAACTGAAAAAATAAAGTTTTTTATTGAAATCTGCTATGTTGAAGGAACTACAATATGTGTCACAACACATAAAAACCTTATAAGACCTAGGTCCAACGAAAATATGCATTTTGAAATGCTGATAGACGGAACCATTTTTTATTATTTTTATATTTCTTTTAGAGAGAAATAAACGGAACTAAAATTGGGTTGCCCATATTCCTTGATCATGTGCTGACGTTCTATCTTCCTCAATGAAGTCCACTCATAGACTTACATAAAAGTTCGTTTCTTAGGGTAAAAAATAACGTCCCATCATCAAGGAATATTTCATAACCAAGATTGAGGATGCTACAATTCACTGAATACAGTTTATCCCAGTTTATTGCCAGTGGTATGTGATGTGAAAAAAGTTAGAAGATATGACTATACTTACATGCTAAAGACAAGGATAAACGTCATTTCATTTGACAATGGCAAGTTGGATCCTAGAGAAATTTGAATATTTTTGTTACAGACTCTTCCATCACTAAGCCATTTAGTTATATCTTTTGACATTAGTGACTTGTATTTTTTATCCATAATAGAGTTATCACTAAATCAAATTTAAAAAAAATATCATATTAGAAGAGTACAGAATATAATAATCAAAAATTATTTTTACTCAGGAATAATATCATAAAATTTTCGAATCAATAACTGCAGCCTTTCCCATAATGTATTGAACTCAAAGTCTTCATACACCAGTTCAATAATTGGAATTCGATTTTTGATACACAATTCGCAATTACAAGCAAAACAAAACACTTCACTTTCATGTAATATAAAGAATTCATCTGGCTATAAATTATAATAAAAAAAAAACAAAGTTTTATAAGGTAATTTCAGTGGTGCAAATATGATATTTTTGTCCATATATAAAGTTATATTACCTGCACGTTTTTTTGTTCTTCAAAACAATCGCTATCGATATTTTCATGAATATCATTATTTTCAGTTAATTGATTATCTTCTGCACCATTCATAATAGCATTTAGAATAAGTTTTATTCTTTTTTCATGTTGATTATTTTTGTCCAAACCACAATTATGATGATTTTCGTCTGCGACATTATTTAACGACATCGAAGCATTATTTAATTCCAATGTTAAATCATTTACATTGTTTTGTTTAAGTAAAAACGACATTTTACTGGCAGTTTAACCGATTATTCAGTTATATAATTATATATTACTGAATTAATTTTAGTGTATTACCAGAAATATGAAAACACCAAAATATATAATCTAATGCAAAATTTAATAGACACTTGCAACAATATGGCGACGAACTTGTCAATTTACAGAATGAAGTAAGTAATGATATTTTATCAAGAGTTCATAGAACTGTAATTTGTCGATAAGATTAATGTACAACTACCATAGGCCGTGGCCCATTTCTCAAAAATGCCGATGAAATTGAAATTTTGACGTTTCTCGCTGAAATATTAGTTTTTGTTTTGCTTTATTTTCTTCTACAAAAATTAAATTACGAAAAAATAATTATTGAAAAACAAATTTTATTTGAATTTCAACACAATCTGTCAAAATTTACTCAAGTAGGATAGCAGAGTAAATTGAAATTTTTTAGTCGATTTGCAGATTTGATTTCAATTTCAATTTCATCGAGAAAAATTTAATTATTTTTTTATTTAATTTTTTTTTTACGAATTTTATCTTTAAAACAAAAAATAACGCGTGTCTTAAACTTGCACAAGTGGTTAGATATAAAATAA
Organism: Diogma glabrata; assembly: GCA_963693315.1. Classification (NCBI taxonomy): domain Eukaryota; kingdom Metazoa; phylum Arthropoda; class Insecta; order Diptera; family Cylindrotomidae; genus Diogma; species Diogma glabrata. The sequence goes on along the minus strand of OY856187.1, from coordinate 375,988,038 downwards.
GCTTCAATTTAGTTTAAAAAAAAAAAAGACTATGCCATCTTTTTTTCAATTACACCGGTTTTTTCTTATGTTACACCGTTAAAAATTATTTCAAAAAATTAACAGTGTACATTTTGCAAAACTTTGTTCTAATACCTATTCAACGACATATCATTTATGAAAATCGATTCAGTAGTTTTTCTACAATCGCTCGTCGAAATGCACTCACATCACAAAATAACAAAAAATTGAGGGGCACCCTGTGAAAACCCCTGGTCGAAAAAAAAAATTCTAAGACAACTTGTATTTTTTATTTATGAAAGACTATCCATAAACAAAAAATAATCAAAATTAAAAGGGGTAAAGTCAAAATATATAATGTTAGTGTTAATACAAATTGTAAAGTTATCTTAAATTAAATAAAATCAATTATTAATCATTCTTTTACTTCAACAAATCGAGTCTTTTCCATAACAGCAAGGTCTCCACTCACCGTTTTTCTTTTTAACGAGATGGCGAGGAGAGGCCAAGGACTGTGAGACGGTCGGCAGATACCTTGGGATAACATAAGTTCTGCCTTTGCGATAGCCAATTTGTCTGGAGCAAGTCGACGATACTTACAAGAAACGGGAGGACCATGTGTTTCAATAACGTGAGCTACGTTATGCTTCACATGTTTAGCAAGATCATTTTTGGACGTTAAGTGCTTGAAATTTTTGAGCAAATCAAGAATTTCTACATTTACCAAATCATTGATCAAAGTTAAAGAAGGTGCTGGAGAAGTGGAGAGTTTAACCAAAGTGAATAGAGATGTTAGTGGATCGACAAGACGTCGGTTTTAATGTCCACTAAAAGACCATATTTGTTAAGAAAATCAGTTCCTAGGATAGGAATGGTAACATCGGCTATAACAAAGGTCTGATAGAACACTCGTCTGAGACCAATGTTTAAGTTTAAAGCCCGTGTACCGTAGGTGCTAGCTTTAGTCGCGTTAGCGGCGTAGAGACAGAAGTCTGATTTTCTGGAGATTTTTTCCTCCGCGGCTGCGGGGAGAACTGAAACTTCGGCACCTGCATTAACGAGGAAGTTCTTGCGCGAAGAAATGTCGAGGACCTGAAGACGGAGTTGAGAATGACTGTCATCATGTAATGAATTTAAATTTTCATGTAATGAATTTAAATTTGGCAGATACCATCAAACATTTGTGTTCGCGACTTGGACCAAGGAGGAGAGCGATAATTTCAATTGAAATTTAAATTGCGATTACCGTTTCGACCCCTAGATCTACTCCGGTATTGTTGAGGAGGTAGGGAGGCATTTTGCCTTTGAATGACATTGAGAAATTGTGTCTCCAATTTCTGAATTTTTTCCTCAAGTGACATGATCTCACTTGAGGAAGAGGAAGAAAAAAGAAGAGAAGAAGTGGTAGGGTTAGAGACCGTATGTATTGTATTGTAATACTATAACAGCATTATTCATCGCAATTTCTATAACGGATGCTGCAACAAACAACACCCCCAAGCAAACCAAAAGTTCCTTTAATATGTTGTGGCGTATCGTTCAACTAAAAATTTAAATTACTTTTTTTAAAAAATAGTAGTTTTTGAAATAATAAAAAAACAATTAGTTTTTTTTTCCTTTAGGCCCGCTATACACTTGAGCTAAGCTATGCGAACTATGCGAACTAAGTTTTTTGTATATAACGTAATCAAATGGATGACTATACACTTGAGCTAAGCTATAAGCTTAGCTCAAGTGTATAGTCATCCATTTGATTACGTTATATACAAAAAACATAGTTCGCATAGTTCGCATAGCTTAGCTCAAGTGTATAGCGGGCCTTATTGTCAGATTTTTTGTTTGGATTTTACAAATAAATTTAATATGTAGATAATATATTTAACAGCTTCAATATACTAGATGAAACTAAACATCACACATTTGAATTAGATGTATCATGTATGATATGTATACCAATAATAACAATTATTATTCTATTCTATTAATTGAAAACACCATTTATTTTCGTTAATTCATATATTTAATTTTGAACTAGTTTGATAAACATTTTATGATACGTAACTTAATTAACATAGGAAAAATAACTAAATTCTTAACATCGGTTTTAAAAGTTAATCTCAAAATCTAATAATGAAAAAAAACTAATTGTTTTTTTTAATTATTTCAAAAGGAATATTAAAATTATTTGGAAAAAGTAATTTGAATTTTTAGTTTGACGATACGCCACAATGTACATAGTTTTGTTAAATTTACTTGAGAAAATTACTTAAAAATTTTAAAATAATAAACAAAGTAATTATTCAAAATATAAAAATGTTAAATTAAATTAGTTGAAAAATATGGAATAAATTATAATGTTGTACTTAAATTTCGTGAACTCCAAATCAGAGTATAGTATTGAGTCCTTGTGTTCCTAGTTGGGGTCACCAAATATAGCTTGTCTTTACGCAATAAACTATCTAAAAATATTCGATCTAGTTTAGAATAGAATTTCAATCGCTGTTATCAATCCAGTAGAAATAGCTAGTCATTCACGCTTTTACAGTTAAAAGATGTTCGATCTTGTTTATATAATATTTGCAATCCACAATCTTGAAATATGTAACCAGTGAATTAATAAATGTTTTCTTAAAGGTTGGATTTAAATTATTTACTCGAAGAAGATTTTCTTATTTTAACAGTTTGATTTCTTCTTTGTTAATTTTCAATAAACACATTTATTATTATAAAAACATTTAATTTCTTTATGTACAAAAGTATACCTTAATCAAACAAGCATAAGATGAAACAATACAGATGATCACTTAAATTATAGTTAAATCAGAACAAGACGCAGGAGTGGGTTGATTGTAGTTTCTTAACAAAAACTATAGTTTCATATTTTTTAAACTTAAACAACATTTATCGAACTAGAATAATGTTTAATTATCAATTGTATTTTTATTTAAAAGCGAAAATATAGTAAAGGAACTTTAGCAATTAAGGACAAAAACTATAAGCCTTTTTCATAAAATGAAAAATTAGAACTTCTAAAAAAACTATTATGTTTTTCGTTAATTTTAATCAATAAAACAAATCAATGCTAATATGGTTGCCAATAAACAGGGAATGAATCAAAGTTTGGTTGCGAATAAAGAATAGATCAGCTGCAAAATCAATCAACAATTGGCTGCAAATAAAGAAGAAATCAGTATCATCAATCAACAGTTAGAAGCAATAAACACAAACATTGCTATGAGTCGCGATCTTAGAGTATATATAAATATAGAGAGAACATAACTTTAAAATTGTATGAAGAGAGACATAAGAAATCGTGTTTGCTAATATGTCATATTCAATTTCTCATTTCGCCATTTGCATTTCTGTTTATTTACAACAACCAACTATTGTATTAAATTATAAATTAAAAACAATTAAATAATTTAAAACGAAACAAAAAGTACAATCTATTATTTTTAGTTGTGCTAATTTTTATAAAATGAATAAAAATAATTACGAGAGCATTTTACATTTATTGTGTTGTTTCCAGTGATTTTATAATAGTGAACATTTTATTATTTTATAATGCAAATGTGCAAATATTTAAGTTATGTATACATCCTGAAAGTATATTATGAAAACTAGCTGGCGACCAACTTTTCATTATTGTGTAGTTTATTTTTAATAGATAAAAGATTAAAATTTATATATTTGGTTAGAATCAAATCCTAATCTGTCATTTTTCTTATTTCTTTTTATATAGTAGCAGTGAGGGAGAAACTATTATTTTTTTGTGGTAGGTTTTTTTCTTATAGATTTAAAAGAAACTCGCAATAATTGTACAATTTTGAATCAAATGAAAAATTTATGCACGTCTTTGGGAAGACAAACCGGTTTCTCTCTCAGAGAAATAAAGGAAAACAAACAAACAAAAAAACGATTTGACAGAAGATCAATCACGATTAATATTAGTTATGGTGGTCGGTTGGTCGCGATGAAGTCAAACAAATTATGGATGAGAAACTTCTACAAATGTCAACGGCATTCGATGGAAAAGTCGAGAAGATTCAAAACGATATCCAAAAATTAGAACAAAAAGTGCTTGACGGAAACAAAAAGGTACTTTCCAAAGTTGATGATTTCGAAAAACCTTCATTGATGGTATCCGAGATCCAGAAACCAGGATCAAAGTAATGACTACACCTAAGGCGACTTTCCATGAAACAGTCGCATACGTAAAGCAATATGAGATGGTAGAGAGGATGTGTATGCCATCTGGTGGATGCAGGAAAAGGAATGTGAAGGGGAACATCAGAGGAGAAGTATTGGCACACAGAAGTGGAAACGACATCAGATGCTGGGTATGTGACGAAGAGGATCACATGGCACGGGAGTGTAGGAAAACTAAAGAAGCAGATAGATCGTCGTTTTCTGCGAAGAATATGGGAGTCGAAGACAAGCGGCACGGAGGGTTTAGGAGCAGCAATAGGAAAATCTTGTGTTGGATATGTAGAAAATCGGGCCATATCTCACAGGACTGCTGGAACAGGAGGCGTGATAGATCTTCGTCTCCTATGCAACGGAAGTCCGTTGAAGGTGCAACTACAAAGCCAAGAAGTGAGGAGAATGTTGCCTACATTTCAATTTCAAGAATTGCGGTAAATGGTGAAAGCTTGGGTATCAACGGACAACTGGAAGGTAAAGGTTGCTTCATGACACTGGATACAGGCTCAGCTCGAACATTCGTTCGCAAAGGTTTAATTGACGGTGTTTTGGAACCATCAGATGGATTGAAACTCCAAACAGTAACTGGAGAATGCGCTGAAATAGAAGGTAAAATAATCACTGAAATAAAATTGGGAAATAACTGCTATCAACAAGAGGTGCTAGTGGTGGACATTATGGATGAAGTCATTTTGGGGATGGACTTCATGAAGGCGAAGGGATTAGTCTTCGATTTTGGATGTGGAATCCTAAAGGTTAATGATGTTGAGATGTCACTACTTGTGAATGAGGCAGAGTCAACAAATATGGGCAGCGATGAGGAACTGCGCAGTGCAGAGGAAAATCCAGAACCATCATCCAAACCGATGAGGGAGAGAACCGTCAACCGACGCAGACGTTTAAACAAACGCCGAAAGTTAAAAAGGAAACAGGTCCAAGTCCATAACGAAGTGAGCGATGTAAAGGAGGTGGTTCAAATAACTGCAAACGGGGACGAATCGCAGCTGAAAATGAGAATGGTTCGGAGACATGGCAATGTGAAACACTCAAAGAGAAAAGATAAGGAGGACTTTAGAGATAATGAGAATCCATACTCATCACAGTGGGCTGATATAAAACAAAGTAATGGCCAAGGACTTAGAAAGGAACCGGAAGTAATTCTAAACAGCCTGGGAAATAGAAAAAAAATGTTTGGATTCAACAATTGGAGGAGAGGTCTAGATCCTGTTCGGGACGAACAGGCTTAAGTGGAGTTCAATGTTACGGTTACAGAAAAATATAGACAATTACAGAAAAATCTAGACGATTACGGTCACTTCTAGGAAAATCAAATCAACAAAATACTACAACAGATTAATGAAATGAATATTGTTGTTGTTGTACATATTCTTAGAATTAAGGTCTACATAAAACAAATGATTTTATGAATCAAATCAACGTAACGTAAAATAATCGAATATGCTAATATTTTCTCAAGGTTTCTAAAAAGTGACCTAGAAATTTCTAGAGATTAAGCAGAATGTATATAAGGAAATTGCCTCTTGTAGTTTTGAATTAGTTTTATTTTAAACCTGCGATTGTGAAGTTAAAATTATAAAAGTGAGCTTTAAATTAGTGTATAAAGTTATAAGTGTTATTGAGTAGAAATAATTGGTGTATTATTTTGAACGTTGAGTTACTGGAAATTTCTACAATAAACCGTTAGAGTTTCTGAAGCTGTTAAAAGAATATTCTAGTTAGGAATATTGTTTGCTGCATTGTTTTCCTGTTGTTTTGAAACAATTGAGGTGTTGAATACTTAATAAAGCCTGGTGTGTTTGCTTACTAATCAGTGATCGAACTCAGAAAGAGATTGGGAATTGCGTTTATCGAATTGTGAGTTAGGCCAATTCGAAGGAAGGTTGAGAAAAACGTAACAATATATTAACTTTGTTTAAAAGCGTAATTTTTGTGGCTCTTTTGTTTATTTATTTTAAAGTTTATTTGTTTTTTCGTTTTTAGTGTAGTCATAATAGCAGATATCGGCTAAGAAAGTGTTTTGAAATTAAAACTTAAAATCCCGGCAAGCATTCAACAATGACAATATTTTAATCATGGTTTTGCATTATTTTGAAGAAATAGAAACCAAAAAACCTTTTGCCAATTTTCTGAAAGGTAGCATTTTTCACATCATAGAAAAAATTAGGGGACCCTCTCGGAATCAACCTAAATAGAATACAATTTAAATCATCCAAATCGAATGAACCGTTTTTGAGAAATCGGTGAACATACATAAAAAAACCACAATGAAACACAGAAACTTAACCTTCTTTTTTAAAGTCGGTTAAAAATGATATCCTTTGGTAGCATAAATAAACGTCATTAAATTGTATGTATAAAATTGAAAAACAAGCATAGATTCGAAAAAGACATCATTGTTAACAATAAATGTTTATTGTTATTATTAATTGTTATTCGAAATTTTTAGTAAAAAGTACAGACATAAAAATTAGGCTTCTGACATAATTTAATTTCCGAAAAACAAACTAGTTAATAAAGTAGAAACGTTTTACCAAATTATTCTTATGTTAATCTGGGATTTAACGTTATAAAAATGTTGATAAATATTTAATATATGCAGAAAAAAAACCACAACAGAAAAAAAAATGTTTCACCGACTCTGTTTTTTTTTTGTTTTTCTTTATTTAACTGACAGAATGGGTGTCATATTTGTTTTTGTTATAAACAAAAAAAGTTTTTTGAAATGTTATTAATGAAAAATAGATTTGTCTTTACTAAAACAAGTTCACTAACTTATATTCATGTTGTAGTTTAAGAAAACTTATAACATTTAAATATTTTTACATGTGCTTTGAAAATATTGCTTGTCCTTTATAAACTTATTTTTACTTATATGCTCACCGTAAAAACTGAATAAATTAGTATTATTTTTAATAATGTACTGTTTTTAAAATCGTAAAAATTATCACATCTATTTACACAGGCATTTATAACTTTAAGCATTTTATACTTTTAATTTAATTTTAATTTAATATTTTACAAAATAATTTGGAGTTGAAATTATAAACAAACACACATAAATTAAAATGGCGAAAACAAATTTGTCTAACAGAAGTGTGATCACTATATTTTCTCGCTCTCTTTTCATACAATTTTGAATTTACATTCCTTCTATATTTACATATACTCTAAGCTTAAACCACATGTTTCCCTCTACCTAATTACCTCGGCTACTCCATTTCTCTTTCATTCTCTCTGTCACTTACCGCCTCTGTTCTTCCATCTCTGTCTTACTAGATCTGTGGCGAACATCAAAACTAAAATCATTTCTCAAAAAAATTTTAAGCTTAGCAGGCGATGATTTCGTTAACATTCATTAAAAAAACAAAAAATATATTTTTGCTATTCAGATTTTGTTTTTTTCCAAATAGTTTCGAGTTCTTAATTTTCGTGTTAAATTAAAAATGTAATTCCCTGTAATTTCATGTAACTTGTATAATCTATTTATAAATACAATTAAACTCTAAAATGTTATTGTGTTTTGAGAGAATTTAATTTATATTTGTGCTACTTAATAATGGTTCAAGACCATTAGTGAATGTGGAAGATACTGTACCTGAAGAAGTTTGGAAATAAATTTAATTCATCATATGATTGATACAACAACATTTTATCTGCTGCCTTTTGTGTTGTTTACTTTACGTGAACTTTATAATTTTTAAATCATAATGAAGATTCAACTTAATCAACACATTCAAGGTAACTCATAATATTGGATACAACATCTCCAACAACATCTCGTATCATCATATTCATCTCCTGGAAAATTCAACGCCACTAGCAGCCAGCCTCTATATTAAAATCTACCTCCACTCAACGCAGTATCATCCAAAGATCTCTTTCCTTCATTTACGAGTCGTATATTCCTTACCCCATTTCACCTTACTTCCCTCCCCTTCTCCATCCCTCTTCCTCAATCCCCTCCCTATCCTCAACCCCTCATTCCTGTTTTATTTTCTAATTAAAATTAAATTGTTACATCTTATTATTTATTTAATTTTTTTTGTAAATCTGAAATACTATATATATACATATATATATATATATATATATATATATATATATATATATATATATATATATATATATATATATATATATATATATATATATATATATATATATATATATATATATATATATATATATATATATATATATATATATATATATATATATATATATATATATATGTAAATATATATATATATATATATATATATATATATATATATATATATATATATATATATATATATATATATATATCTGTAGGTGGGAGGTAAACTACACCAAGTCACATTTTTAAAATTTTACAGGAAAGCCAAAAAACTGTTTGTGAAAATGGACTATTTACTATGGACCTGGACTATTTAAAATTGTTCTATCTCGAAAACTACACTAGTTAGGATTTAGTGCTATTAACCTCTTTAGTGCTACTAACCTCTTTGAAAGAATTGGACTTGGTGTAGTTTACCTCCCACCTACAGATATATATATATATATATATATATATATATATATATATATATATATATATATATATATATATATATATATATATATATATATATATATATATATATATATATATATATATATATATATATATTTTTGTTATATTTATTATTTATATTTATATTTTTATTTACATATATATTTTAATTTTAAATTTATTTAAATTTATTTTTCAATTTATGTATAAAATTCATATGTTTCTTAAAATATTGTATATTCTAAATTTATTCTTATTATATAATATAGTTGTATAATTCTTTCTGTGCAAGAATTGGGCCTTGGCCTGTTTGCCATCATCTAATAAATAAATAAATAAATAATATTTATATATTTTATCATTTTGAGAACACAACCATCGGTATGCAAAGCATAAAGAATTTTCAAATGTAAGCTCACCATTATTATTGATAAAACCTACACTGTAAATATTCTGACAATTGCGATATTTAACTTTTGTTGTTGTATATGTAGCGTTTAATTACAAGTTTGATGACAGTTCTTTATTGTAAGCTGTAGTGTATAGTTAAAGAAATAGAAAAAGTGTAGTGTACGGTGGGCGTGCTATTTCCATTAAATACTAAAAACTAAAATTAATTGCAAAAATATAAATTTTTATTTATAAAGAATTTGAAATTTAATTTAAACTTATATTAATTTTCTCATTTAATGTAATTTAAAAATACAGTGAGTAGTTTTATTAGCATATAGTTTTAATCAAATGTTTGTCTGTATTTATTGCAAAATATCTAAATGTTCAACATCAACTTTGTTTTTGTTAAATTTTGCATAGTGAAAAATTACTTTTTCCATTATTAATTATAAATATGTGTTAAATATATTATGAAGTTTTGAATTTCTAATATGATATTTATTATTTTTAGTAAAATAAAGGAAATAACGCAATTTTTATGCCGGCTATATAAATTATATGCTAGTTTTCATTTTTAAAATGGGGGTGAAGGAAAAATTTACATGTAAAGACAAAGGGATGATTCAAATAGGGTTGAACTTTTCTTTTTTCAAGTGTCATTGTTTATATCTATCTTTTCATTTTTAAAATAATTTATAAACATTTAAAAAAAAAAGTATATGCATAAAAATTATGTTTTACACCTTGATATACCATGTATGGATACTATTTTGTTGTTTTCTATGTTCGATAAAAAAAATTTTTGATTACAATATTTTTATATGATAACAAAAATTAGTAATTACAACAAAAATATACAAACAAAACTAAATTTATCATCGATCTCTCATCATCGCTACAACATAAATGTAGATTAAATTAAATAAAATTTATTACAACGTCCGAATCACACCTTGATATAGCACCACCGCCTGAAATAATAATAATATTTTTAATTTTAGTGACAATAATTTGTTTTGGAAAGTTTACTTGAATCAATATTAAAATACTGAAAATGGCTTGGAGATTTAAAGCATCAAAATATAAAAATGCAGCACCTATTGTACCAAAACCAGAAACATGCATTCGAGATATTGTTGTTGGATCGTACCAGACATATGGGAACAATATCACTGCATCAGCTGCATTTATGGCGTTTAACTGGGAACATTCAGGTAAGAAACTATTAGTTATTGAAAAAGTATTTCATGGTGGTTTCAACTAAGAGTACAAACTTTACATTTGTTCTCATAAATATCAAGTTGAGTGTTAATGTTATGTTTTGTTCCTTAGTTTGAAGAAGTTTTATCAAGATATCTATATATCCTGTACTTTTAGGCAGATATACAATAAAACACTAAACTTGCTGCCATAAAAAAAATAGTTGAATTGTTGAAGTATAATTCAATATTTGTAATGGTTAGAGAAATAAAGGTCTGCAGTCAACCTTTATCACTTCGAAAGATCAGAATTGTCTCTTAACGAGATGACTGATCAGCTCAATATTTACATCGCCTAGGTGCCGGGACATTTCGGCTTAACGGTGAAATTAAAAGCTAATGAACTCGTCCGATAAAGCAACTCCTGGTTATTTCACCATGGGCAGTTTAGAAATATCTCATCCAAACTGTTGAGCATACTCGCAGCAATGATTAAACGGGAAAACGAATTTACACAATAGTTTCACTTTTGTCTTAGACAATTCCGACCAAATTTAACATGGTATGGAATTATGGAAAACCAGAGGCGTTTTTGGTCAGGGAAATTCATAGAAACTCATGAAATTTTAATTATTTATATGGCAAAAAGTTACTATAACCAAAACTTTTTTTTTATTAAAATTATAGTTCATATGTTCCTAATAATTTACTATCTTTTTTGAACGTACATATATACAATATTTTTGCAAACGACGCAACTTCTAATACAATCTATATGTCATTTTGTCGCTATGACAGTGTGACAGAGACCCATCTTCATCCTGGTAGTAGAGGCGTTCCAATTAAATGCTAAATGGTTTCCAAATTTTAAATCGTGCTAAATTTAAAAATTTAGCATGATATCATTCCAATTAATTTCTTTAAAACAATTATAAATTCGAACACCAACCAGGTGTTAACAACAAATAATTTAATTACTTTTTTAAAAAATTAGAAAAATTAGAAAATAATTTATAGTTTCAAAGTTTCAAACTTAAATGTGAATAATAAAAAATAAATAAAGTTTCTCTAATTTACCAAACACTGATTTGATGCACAATATCAAATATATAATACTGTAGTGCATAAGTATTTTTATTTTATTTTTATTTATTCATTTACTATCCCGGTAAACAGATTTCTCCAATTATTTCTCGGGCTCATAATTACATTTTCAAATATTTACATTAAAAAAAAAAAAAAAAAAAAAAGAAACTGATAATAACAATAAGGCATCAGTTAGTTACAAGCTAATTTTTTACGAACTTCAGTTTTAAATGAACCGAAAGAGGTGAACGAAAAAAGATCAATCTCATTAAATATTTTATTATGATTTAGTTGTAGTCGAATAATTGGTGAATTAATTCTGAAATTTGTTTTAAAAGTAGGTGTGTAGAAGTATGTTGGATGTCGTATTGGGTAGCTGCCGGGCTGAGCAATAGTTAGACATTTTGCTTTTCTGGATTCATTTATCTTATGAATCAATTTAAATAAAATTATTTCATCAGAAAAAATACGTCTATTTTGAAGGATCATCAATCCATAGCGTTCCAGGCGCAGCTGGTGTAATTAATTAACTCTTATTTAAAATTAAAAAAACGCGTAAATTTTCTTTGAACTTTTTCAACCATACGTATACCAATATCATAATGAGGGCTCCAAATAGCTGTCAAATATTCTAAACTACTGCGAACGAGTCCCGTATAGAGTATAACAAATGTTTTTGGATTACTGAATTGGGTTCCCATTCGCATTATAAACCCTAATAACCGAAGAGACGTACTATTAATTTTCTGAATATGCTCATTAAATGACAGTTTGTTATCAACTATAATACCCAGATCACGAACAGTTGACTAGGATAATAATTTGGTTCTATGAATAAAGTATTCAGTGCTAGCGAAATGAACTATCGGTTTAATTTTCAATAGACAACATTTATCAATATTAAGCGACATTTTGTTTTGGTTACACCACAGGGAAATAGAGTTAATACTGTTTTGAAGAATAACAGTATCCTCAGTGCTCTTAATGGCTCGGAATATTTTCCGGTCATCAGCAAAAAGTAAAACATTACACTCCATACCTACAACTATATCATTTATAAATAACAGGAATAATAAAGGACCAAGGTTTGATCCCTGCGGTACCCCAGTTAATGGAATAAAATTACTTTAGCCCGTTTATTTCTACGCAATTAAATCGGTCTCTTACAAAATGATGATAGCCAAAACACAATATCATTATCAAACCCAAAGGTATACATTTTATAAATTAGGATGTCATGGTTGACTTTGTCAAATGCTTTTTCATAATCAGTATAGATTACATCAACACCAAAACCTCGTATAGATTACATCAACACCAAAACCTCGTTCCAAATTGCCCGTAACATAATCTGTGAATTCCAGCATGTTAGCAGTTAGTAAGAGTTGAACGGGACTCAAAAAAGCCATGTTTTTGGATGATAAATTTTTTAGAATGTTGAAATAACTGTTTATACACTTTTTTTTTCAAATACTTTGACAATTGAGTTGAGAATTGAGATTGGACTGTAGTTGATAATTTTAGAATTATCTCCAGATTTAAGCACTGGTATCACCCTGACACTTTTCCACAGTTTAGGAAACTTGTGTTGGGATAAAGACATATTGAACAATAGGGCAAGTGGCTCAGATATACTATAAGCATTTTTATGCCAGAATATTGGAGGAATTAAGTCCAAACCTGGGCCTTTTTGTAAATTCAGATTGACGCAGACAAATTATTCAGAGGAGGTTGATCATGAACATAAGAAGACGGAGAACCAAAGTTGACATCAAGAGTATCAGTGTAGATAGATTTGAAATAATTATAATTTTTATACTTTTTAGCTAGTTAAAGTGTAATTTAAACTTAATTATTTTGAATTTTTTAATGAAACTAAGACTTTATTTTATTTTTCCAAATATATTTTCCATCTCTAGGAGTTTATAGAAACTTCTTCCCTAAAGAAGATCTCCTAGAGATCGAAAATATATAATTTAAATAAAGTCTTAGTTTCATTAAAAAATTCAAAATAATTAAATTGAAATAATTAGCAAACATATTAGTGATTTCACTAGCACCATTTGCTACATCTTTATTCAACGTTACAGTGGATGGAATATGATTAGATTTTTTAACTGATTTACTGTAAGACCAAAATTTTTTTGGGTTTAATTACAAAGCTGATTCAATCGATTGAGTGTATTTGATTTTACATGTTTTAATTTCATCCTTCACTAATTTTCTCAGGATTTTGAACATTTGATCGAAATCAAAATCAGTAACTTTTCTACGTTTCTTTCGTATATCGTCTTTTAATTTTATTAATCTTATGGAATACCAATCTGGGTACCTTGAAACAATAACGAGCTTTGAAGGAACATATTTCCTTATAAGTTTATTTATTTCATTATAAAAAAACTCAACTGCATCGTCAACATTCATTTCTCCGAAAATTTCAACCCATTTTATACTATTGATGTGTTTATTTCATTGTATTTGAATTTGCATTTTTGGAATTTTTTATCTCTGTACATTCATTACTGGGAAATTTAATTTTATCTGTGTTTAAAGAATTTCTAACGGGGGATGATGCGAATCAATTTTACTGAGAACTTCTAATCCGTTTTAATTCCAAGAAGAATTTTATCTTTGATGCTTTTGTTATTAAAGTGAATGATGATAGGTGGAGATACATCCGTTGATTTTGTTCGCATTCTAGTCATTCTATACTAGTAATTAAGTTATCGGAGGTTACCATAAACAAATTAAGGATTTTTTTCACTAAGTCTTTTAAATCCTCCGTAGCTAATGTAGGCACTCCGTGAACTAATATTGCGTTGATTCTATTCAATTCCTCCATCCGATCAAGTTTAACCTCAATACTTTTAACTTGAGCTGATAAATTTAAAATCATATCAAATCTATTTTCAAGAGAACTAATTCGCTTATCGTGTATCTCAAGAATGGTTGTTGCACTGGCAATTATTTCAAATTTGTTGTTTAGTGCGCATAATGACGAATTAACCGTGTTCTGGTTGACTTCGACTTCTTTTAAATTTTTCCCAAATTCTTCAACCATGTTTTTTAATTCAGAAATATCATCTATCGAAGTAATTTTTCCAATTGCATTCTGTAAGCAACAATCACACGTCCACAAATCGGAATCATTTATTTCAAAGCGTTCTTTGTTTGTTTGAACACAGTCATGATGATAATTATTTGAGCATATATTACAACGTACACCTTTTTTTGCACGAACTATATTTTGGTTGCATTTAAAGCATTGTGTCATTAAATCAGAAATTGATTACGACATAATAATGAAAAATACGTTGCACAAGTTAATCTCTAAATGAAAAAATATTTTTGTTTCTTTTTAAATAGAACGGCTCTTTAATAAAAAATTGTGTATTTTGCTTCACCAACAATTAATAAAAAAAATAATGTTATGTTAACTTCATTTTTCACCGATAAAACAAAATCAATAATAAATTTTTAAGTTATCTTTAATCAATCTATCTTCAATAACATTTAAATCACTAATAGTTGTGATTTATGCTTGTTTTAAATTTTTTTTACAAGCGAACCAAACTAAATGTTTATGTATTTTATGTTAATTTAGGAGAATTAGATATTGTTTTAATTTAATTTTTCACTACACAAAACGATCCGCATTGTTTGTTTGATCAAGAGAGAATGTAGTATATAATACTGTGCAGATTTCGTTGATATGCTGTTTGTGTGTGAAGGAACTATCTAGCATGACACCTAAATCCTTAATAATAATTATCCTTGAAAGATTAGATCCATTTAAATTGTATGTATATTGTAGTTTTTTTTACTACTTCTGGCGAATGTATTTGCCATACATTTTTCAATGTTCAGATGCATTCCATTTAGTAGGCACCAGTTTTATAAAGTTGAGAGATTGTGTTGCAGTGTATAGGCATCGGACATTGACCTAATGACTTTTTATATTTTCAAATCGTCAACATATAAAAAAAAATTACAATCTCGGAATAATAATGTGAGATTGTTAACAAACAGTAAAAATAAGAAAGGACACAAATGACTGCCTTTAGGTACAGAGGATGTAACCTTGATTGCCCGTGAATGATTACCTTGAAATCTTACCACCTGGTGTCTATTGGTCAAGTAAGATTCTATTCACTGCAAGATTTCGCCCCTAATTTCATATTTTTGAAGCTTAAAAATTAATAAAATTTGATCTACCTTATCGAAGGCCTTTGAAAAGTCTGAACGCTAGTTACGTTTGCATGCCAGATGCAAATTGACGTCTAATGAAAGAAGCATATTGTATCAAATTAGAAATTATTTATTTACCCGAGTTAAATCCATGTTAATTAGGGTGGATCAAGTCTCTAAGAACTATGTACAATTTTTGACTCACAAATTTTTCAACGAGTATAGGAATGGTGGACAGAAAGGCAACACCTCGGTAGTTGGAAATCTCACGCTTATCTCCATTTTTGAATATTGGAGTTATAAATGATGATTTCGAGATATCAGGAAAGATACCCCGACTTAGACTGAGTTCCAATTGACGCTAACTTGTACTAAACGTGCTAAATCAATTTAGTCAACTATTTTATTAGACTAAATCAATAATTTGTTTCTAAACAATTTGGTTAAATTCATACGTTAAACAATATCTGACAACTTGATTATATTAATTTGAATTAAAATTCGGTAATTTTGTAAAACTAAATTTAGATTTAGCAGTTTAGTACAATTTAACAGCTAATTGGAACACAGTCTTAGAGAAAGAATAAATAAGTATTGAAGGTTGTTGCCATACTATTTACTAGGGAACGCAATCCCGGGATTATTGCTTCCCCAATCCCGGGGTTCGCGAAGCAAAAAATCCCGGGATTGCAATCCCTACTATTTACTGTCCTCTTAATAAGTTTTGGAGGAATTAAATCTGGTCCCGGCCTTTTTTAATGTCCAAAGACTGAATTGAATTACAAAATTTTTCGAGCGTAAGCTCGATTTCTCTTATTCTGTCAGCTGAGTGCAAAATGTGTGACACGTCAGTTTCTTTAAAAGTTGTTGAGATAGGTGGTTGAGAAGCACTCCCAAAATGATGTGCAAACATATCAGCTATTAAAATCGGTTCTGAAGAGGAATTACCCATGTGAGTTATAGAAGTGGGATATCCTTTATTACTACGTATATCCTCAATAAAGTTCCACAACTGTTTAGAATCATCGATCACTTTTAAAACAGTTTTTTCTTTATATAGTGCATATTGTTCTTCAATTTTAAATTATTCGTTAAGTTTAACGAATGAATCAAAATCAGATAATCTCTATGTTTGTTTGTATTTTTTATGCGTCTTATTTCTTTTATTTCTTAGTATTTCTAAGTGCTTTCTCAAAGTGATCAGGCCATGAATGTGTTGATACGATTCTCTTCGGTCTATGCTTATTGATAGTTTCACACAAACAAGTATTTGATGGTGAACACTGATTTTTGATGTTTAGTGAAGTTTTAACTTGATCAAAATTAGAAATAATTAAGCCATCTTGACCAGATTGTATTCCTCCAATTAGTCTTAAAACATTTGCTAAGGAATTTACACCAATTCTCCGAAATCTACTATTTGTCATTCAAGAAAGGGATTTTTCCTGAACTATGGCCCGTGTAGAACCAGTTTCAAAGAAGGATCGTAAAACTGGTCCAACAAACTATAGACCCATTTCAGGTCTATAGTTTAAAAAAAAATTTTCACTTTTGTCACAATATGGTCACGCTGTGTTTAGTTGTCCCCTCAAAAAAAATGTTCGTACAATCGGTGTCTATCGATCCACTAATCATAATGCTGCGCATGCTTTCGAAAACTATTGGAAGTCATTGTAGTATCTTCAAACAATATATCAGATGGCGGTACAGATTCCAGATGGCGAAACCAAATCGATTTTACCGGAGTCTGCAATATTCTTGCGTCATATCAGTGCTGCAACAGCGGTCCTTCTTTTTGCGCTTCAAATATCAAAGTGTAGTACTGTAGTCTTTCAGCGTGATTTTTTCCACTGTTCGCTACACAGAGCTTTGGTGAAAACGAATATATGTTGGAGTTCTACATCCAACAGCCAACGAATTCTAGGAACTTCTGACGACTCCTGAATGATGCATACAAATTTGAGTTTGGTTATTGTGATGTAGATTGTAGAACATTTCAAAATCCCAATTCCACATCGTAAAATTGGATCGCGCATCGTGGATTGAGCTGTATGTTACATTATTAAGAAGTTAATATGTCAAAGATTGCTTTTTGGACAAGAGCAAATTTGCAAATCCGGATCATCTTCCACATCTAAAGAAAGGTGCAAGATTTTACGAATTCTAGACAATACCGAATCCATTTTAAATAGGGTTTTGGTATAACAAAAACTAGAAAAATTGGAAAATCAACGGTTTTCGCCAATCAAAATATTTCGTATTCAATGGATTAGGTGAAATTTTTACAAATGGTTAGCTATTTCCGGCTCAGCTCAAGAGTTTTGAGCAGAAGAAAATCGACCAGACTTATCATACTCCACAGCCGATAGATTGAATTAAATTATGCAAATATCTCATGATTCCCTATTAGATATTTCCTAACCTCGTTCAGGCAGTTGGGTGGGTGGTCAAAATGTCCCAAACAAGAATAACGTTATCGTCCACTTTACAAAGTTCAGGTTAATTTGACTCGTGTTCCACATACAAATTTATTTGCTTTTGTTGGTTCAACAGAAAATAGTTAAAACTAAAATTTAACAATTCCTCATCACAGAGGGCATGAATTGTGCAAAATCTTACAACTACTTAGATAGTTCAAGATGGTAAAGGATTGAGTAAAAAACTTAGCATCATGTTGTGCATCAAAAGTTGGGTGAAAATTTTATCACTAACATATTTGTGTTAAGTAAACAAATCCAGGCGCATTTCACTTTCTTACTTCTTTGAGAATAATTTTTTTTGGTAGCCTTGATGATCCATATATAGGAGCAAATGTTGTTTTCTAGTGTCCCTCACCTGTATTAATTTTAATCATTCAATCCATTTTCTGGTTTAATTTCACTTGCAGACTTAATTTAATCGATTATTACTTATATGGGTGATCAATACATATAGTGTTTTTCCAATTTATTTTTGCCAGACTGATTTACGGTTAACTAGAAACTCCGGCTTTCTGGTTGCCGGGTATTATTGTTTTAATGAAAATAATTTTACGAGTTTTATTAACTGTACAATAATAATGAACTTTGTTGTTTAAAATTTTCAAAATTTTGTAATTTTAGGGTCCAGCTTAGCTGTTTTACCATTAGACGATTGCGGACGCAAAAGTAAAACAATGCCATTGTTACATGCATATATAGGAGCAAATGTTGTTTTCTAGTGTCCCTCACCTGTATTAATTTTAATCATTCAATCCATTTTCTGGTTTAATTTCACTTGCAGACTTAATTTAATCGATTATTACTTATATGGGTGATCAATACATATAGTGTTTTTCCAATTTATTTTTGCCAGACTGATTTACGGTTAACTAGAAACTCCGGCTTTCTGGTTGCCGGGTATTATTGTTTTAATGAAAATAATTTTACGAGTTTTATTAACTGTACAATAATAATGAACTTTGTTGTTTAAAATTTTCAAAATTTTGTAATTTTAGGGTCCAGCTTAGCTGTTTTACCATTAGACGATTGCGGACGCAAAAGTAAAACAATGCCATTGTTACATGCATATATAGGAGCAAATGTTGTTTTCTAGTGTCCCTCACCTGTATTAATTTTAATCATTCAATCCATTTTCTGGTTTAATTTCACTTGCAGACTTAATTTAATCGATTATTACTTATATGGGTGATCAATACATATAGTGTTTTTCCAATTTATTTTTGCCAGACTGATTTACGGTTAACTAGAAACTCCGGCTTTCTGGTTGCCGGGTATTATTGTTTTAATGAAAATAATTTTACGAGTTTTATTAACTGTACAATAATAATGAACTTTGTTGTTTAAAATTTTCAAAATTTTGTAATTTTAGGGTCCAGCTTAGCTGTTTTACCATTAGACGATTGCGGACGCAAAAGTAAAACAATGCCATTGTTACATGCGCACAGTGATACTGTTACTGATTTAGAGTTTTCACCATTTCATGATGGGTTACTAGCTACAGGCTCACAAGATTGTTTAGTAAAAGTATGGCATATTCCGGAAATAGGCTTAGAAACATCGCTCTCTGAACCTGAATGTACATTTTCTCATAAACAAAGAAGAGTTGAAACCGTAGGATTTCATCCGATCGCTGATGGTTTAATACATTCAACATCATCTGGAAATATAAATTTATGGGATATAACCGTTCAAAAGGAAGTATTTGGTAAACAGTTTTCACTTTTTTAAAGCTGTATGTTGTATAATATATTGGTAAAAAATTTTAGCAAATAACGAACACCCAGAGGTTGTTCAATCTTTAAGTTGGAAACAAGATGGAAAACTGTTTGCCACAAGTAGTAAAGATAAAATCGTGAGAATACTGGATCCCAGAACATCTTCCCCTATTATTAATTCTGCGGATAGTCATGCTAGCATCAAAGACTCACGTGTCGTCTGGTTGGGTGATCAGAATCGAATTTTAAGTACAGGTTTTGATGCAGCAAGATTAAGACAAGTAATAATTCGTGATTTAAGAATGTTTAATGTACCAGAGAAAACATTAGAACTTGATTGTTCCACTGGCATATTAATGCCATTGTTTGATCCAGACACCAACATGTTATTCCTAGCTGGTAAAGGAGACACAACCATAAATTATCTAGAAGTAACAGATAAAGATCCTTATTTGATTGAAGGACTAAGACATACAGGTAACTCATTGAACCGAACAAATTGTATAAAAATATTAACATATTAATTCTTAAAGGTGAACAAACAAAAGGTGCTTGTTTAGTTCCCAAACGAGCATTACGGGTTATGGAAGGAGAAGTCAATAGAGTGCTACAATTAGTATCAAATTCCGTTATTCCTATAATGTACCAAGTTCCAAGAAAAGTATGTATTATAATTCATATTTATTTTCACTTTCTAAAAATTATATTATTTCCAGAGCTATAGAGATTTCCATAGCGATCTATATCCCGACACAAATAATTTTAAAACGGAGTTATCTGCGAATGAATGGATTTCCGGCGTAAATCGTCCTCTCTCAAAAATAACATTAGATCCAGCTAAACGGGAGTTGGGTGAACAACCAATCGTTGTAAGTATATATTTTTACATAAGTTAAAAAAATTGTTATATTCTAAAGGTTGTTTTTGTTGAAATATAAAAAAATTTCTTTTTTAATAATCATAACATTATATAAAATGCGCCAATGTAGATTCATAGAGGAAATCTTAATGATTTGATTAAATACTACGCAAATAAAATTGAAAAACACGTAAAATCAAATAACGCTACAATACAGGAAAACATAATAAAACCGACTTTTATACCAATCAAAGATAAAATAAAACAATTGGAAAAAAATAATAAGTTATGTGAGTCCGAAAAATCAGAACTTGAACAGAAGTTAAAAGACATTATACATAATGATAAACAAGATGAAGAAGAAATTCTTCAATTGGAAGAGAACGAAACTGAAGAAATCGAAAAGCAAAATACGTTCGAAAAAACGGATAGTGTAGAGACAAATAGTTCTACAGAAGAAAGTGAAACAACTGGTAAACATCATAATGGAGTAATTGCACCAAAACCACTTCCTCGAACTTCTCGAACAAATTCAGTTTCTGATCAGGGAACCGAAGAATTAAATGGAATAAATTATGCACCACGTCCAGTTGCAAGACCAAGAACAACAACAAGTGGCTATAAGGTTGAAACGATATTTGTGTGTTGTTATCTTAAAATTTTGTGTTTTATTTAATGCAGCATGATTTGTTTTGATTTTACTTGTTTTACACTAAATTAAATTAACATATATTATTTTTTCACGATAACTCAAACAGTGACGTATTTAGCAATTTGATTTTTTTTTTGTTTAATCAGTTAAAGTTTTCACAATTTTCATTGTAGTATAATATGTTTTATTTTAGATGATAACACACATTGGTCAGTGTTCATCAATTTTTATGCAAACAATTACAACTATAAAAATAAAATAGATTTGACACACTTCATCAAATGGTTTTTCGTTAGTTTTTATTTATTTTATTCAATTATTATAGCTTTCGTTGTAGCTGATTATTTTTTTGTTTATATTGTAGCTGAGATTATATTTTAACGTATTTTGAATTCGCATCTACTACATGTTATCATTTTGTATTTCATAATTTTAGCCACGCCTTGGACCTAAACCATTTACAAACTCTGGATCATCTGGAGATTTTTCGTTTGATAAAGTGTTTTCAGTTCCTCAAGCACCTGGAAATGAAAATGGAGATTCACCGCCAACTGTACTAAAATCAGATTCTACTGAATCTAATGAAAGTGAAGAAATAGCTGTGGAAGAAAAATCATCTCCAATCGGTATGTTGTTAATTTGTTATACTAAACTTTTCAGAAAGATTCGAGCGGTTAGCGCAAGGCAATATTTCTCTCGACTTATATATACGAACTTAAATGTTTCTGGAATTTTAAAATCTATTTCTACAATTCTTTTGAAATTGTCATCTACTTCGAAGAAATTATGTTTATATTTTACTTATTTTCAAGTTTTTGGCGTTCTATTGGTATCTACTCAAAAGGTGGTTTGAGCAGCTTATTTGTTGCAAACGACCGCATGTAACGTCATCTAACAAATAATAGAGGTGATCTCTAAGGATTGTGTGACGTTTAGATGGCAGCAGCATTGTTCCTTTAGCATTTTATCTGCTTCTCGTTTCGCTTATGGTACTCTTGTTGGTGCTCTGCAAACTGGCGTCTCTACTCGTGAAAATTCTGCTAGCATGCTACCTTTTCCTTTGATGTACCGCAGAGTATCATCGTTATGCAGTTGTTGTGTTGTTTTTTTAACCTCTTGAATTACATCTGGGTTCATTTATGTTCGAAAACACAACTGTGGATACTGTCTCAAATTTTGGTGATTTTAATTTGTGTTGTGTATTTGACTCAACTGATGTCTTTGGAGTAGTAATAACTAATTGATTGTAACCATTTTCATTCAATCTTCTCTAGACAACGTTTTTTGTATTGGATTACAGATTTTGTCAATGTTCCTATATAGCTTCGTCTAACTGTCTGTACCAACGTTCTGTACTAATCTGAACTGTTAACTCTAACTTAACTCACGTATATCCATTCTATTTTTTAAAATATCACAGTGTTCTGTAATTCTGAAAATAAGGATAGAGATTATGGGCGAATCGGTTGTGTAAGTCAGTTTACACGCTTACGTCTGCATTATTACTTCAGCTGATCTCTGTCTGCAAGTTGATATTGGTTTCTTCTCTTTTCGATCACCTTTTTCTGCAGTGCTGTGACCAAGTTCATCACATACATCTAATTATGTTGGTGAGTGTTGTTGATATTTGTGACTTCTGAGTTATGTTTGTAGCTTTATTTTTATAAGTTAGCTTTTAATTGACGGTTGGAAGATTTTTGTGTTATCACATTGGTTAATATATCTCACCTTAAAAAGTCGGTGTAATATTGAACTTTTATAGACAATAAATGAAAAATAAATAAATTACCGGATATATACAAAGTTAATCTGTAAAATCCATAGATTTCTTGTATAAAAAAAAACTTTATATAAACATAATTAAAAAATATAGAATTAAGATTTGATTAAGGAAGAATTAAAAAAAACAAAAAAAAATTATATAAACTAAATCAAAAAGCTTACTTTAATGTGTTTCCAAGACCAGTCTGTGGCGATAACTTCCAGTTCCACAATAATAAAAAGCTCCAATAATTCTACAATAATAATTCCAGCAATTATTAAATAACAAAATGCTTCTTACGCACTGCATTGCGTTATACATTTGGTATGTATTCCATTGGTGGAGACCACCGAAACACAAACAAAAATAACTCCTGGTGGGAATAGAAAAAAGTTGCTTGTATTTTATATAACGTAGTTCATGATGATTATAAAATGACACACTTCATGCTTAAACTTTTTTTTATATTTTAACGTTGTTTTGTTTTTCATAATAAATTTTCATTTAAGTCTATTGTAAAATAAATTGTACTTTAAAAATATATATACCACTAGTAATATTAATTTTAACTAAAAAGAGAGTAACAAGTGAAATAGTTATTGATCTATCTATGGAGTAATCAAATACAACCGTATTGTAATAAAGTATCAATTGAATGTACCATTCTCCATTATTGTTTTGTTTTACCACCACGCCTTAAATAAAAATTTACTTAGAAAAACTTTTGCAAAGTCTGATGTATATTTTGTGATAACTCTGCGAGAAAATATTTTATACTAAAATCAATAATAACAGAAAATATTAAATGTAGCTGTATCGCGCTAAAAAATATAATAAGGTGGTCTAAGTTAAGTTTATGTGATTTTAAATTGAAGTCTAATGAATACGAAAGAAGCATTACTACATTCAGATTTCGAAGAAACCAAAACCATCAACAAAACAGACCAATTGATTTCAATAAGTTACATTACAGATCGGGAGAATTTTATTTTAGAAATCGATGAGAGAGAGTGTAATTTCGTTATCTAACTCTAGCACAAAAAAAGAACTCTAGTGGATTTCCGATATTAATTTTGAGGGCGTAAATCTGGATTCAGGATCAGATAATCATATTATAATTGAAGCTACCAAAAATTGAATTCTGCACTTTCGAAATACTCAACAGTTGCCAACAATTTATCCACTGAACACTCAGCTGCTACCAAACCTGATGAGCCCGACTTGATTTGAACACTCAACCTTCCGATCTGTAATGTAACTTATTGAAAATAGTTATTCTGTTTTGTTGTTATTAAATAGTTTTGGTTTCTTAATGGTTCGTTACTGTTGAAGGACAATTCTTGTTGGCGAACATCAAACCCCCACAAACTAAATACTGCCATGTACTTAGTATGATTACTCACACACTGGTCACATTGGTCAGTGATATCTTGACAATGAAACCACGATCAAGATTCCCCCTATGATAGGTTCAAAGAAGCGCTTCTATCCCGTTTATTCCGCAGCACTTTAGAGTGCGAACGCAAGGTAATGTGCGGTATAGACCTTGGGGATAGAAAGCATTCACAACTCTTAAGGGATATGATTGCTGAATCCCAGAATTCATTTCAAGAGGAAACTCTAAGCTCTTTGGGAGGAATAACTGTTAACTCCTTTTTGTAGAGAATTAAATCCTACAAAACTGTTTATATATTTTTTTTAAATCTGCATATTATTTCATAAGAGTAGTATTTTATTTGCCCAATCGAAAGTAAATAAAAAATATAAAAATCAGCAAACTTATTTATTTAATTTTTTATTGTCGTTATAATTTGATAGTTCTGCGTGTTAATATACTTAACTTATTCTTACTTATACTTACTTCTCATACTAATTAATAATTACAAAAGTCAAATTGTCAAAACTTCAAAATTTTGAAATTTTTACAACTTTTAGAAATAAAAAATGATGGATAGCGAATTAGGTGTTTAGTATGCGAACTAAAATACAATTATGATTTTTCAAAACCTACTATTTAGTCAGATTTTGATTTGGATTTGGATTTGGATACATGAAATTGTTAGTGTAATTTAGCAAATAAAATACGGATATTTAAAAAAATCTACGATTTTATCAAAAAATCAACTTCGATTATTTTGCGGCACGTGTTTTTTTGGTTTGAAAAAAAATGCCCTCTTCCCCAAACCGAATTTTTTAGGGGTCGTTTGAGAAAACTTAATTTTTAACGCCCAGTCTAATGAGCATGTTTGTTTTAGAAAACGGCTTCGAAGACAGCGTTATCGTCGTTTTACCATACCGGTTATTGTAATAAAAAAATTAAAGCGATCATCATTCAAGAAATCGTGTTCTTTTTATTTTTAAAAAAAAAAAAAATCGTGTGTTCCAAAATCGAAATTCGTGTTCCAAAAATGAAATATGACAAAAGTTACTTTTATGGAGTTGTTTTGTAGAAGGTTTTGATACTTGATTTAAAGCAAGAATCGAAATAGGGCCGATCGCTACCACACCACTGTTGAAAGTGTAACCCAAAAAACAATTCCAGTTGTTCTGGTCAATTGTAGCTTCAAATTCGAAATAAAATATTGCGAACCATGATTTTTTGACGTGTGGTGAAGGTTTTTGCTTGATACTTCGCACATCCAGGTGGAGTTTTATTAGCATTTACGATACTTAAACTAACTAAATTTTTATCTTGAAGCTTCATTTATTTTGTTGTTGTATTGATCTAGTCTGTTTCTGTGTGTCTTTATTTTTACAAATATTCTGACATTGTAATTCATTTACTCTTTCAAGGCTTTTAACTTTGTAAACTTAACGGCATTAGCCGTAAAATGAGAAAAAAAGAAGCAAAATCAAATAAAGAACTCAAAGCTATAGTTATTCTTTTAGAACAGGTTTCTGTATAAGAATAAAATAACGTTTGTTATTAAATATGTGCTATTGAAAATAAGTTTATTTTTTGATTTGCTTGTAAAATATGATTCCTTAATAGTAACAATTCCTCAATTTTTTAACGATACAATTGCTATCAGATTACTTTCCAAATATCTAACAGAAACCTCGAACCAAACACTGTTGCTTAATCCAGTGGTGTATACACTGTGCTAAGGGATTGATTGGTTCAAGGTAAAAGGTCCAATTGACTCGCTCTGACGTGGGTTCCCTCAAATGATGGGGCGCTGATGACGGTTTTATTTTTTGCTATGAGGGTTCAATATTTTCTTCAGACAAAACTGCATAGTCTTCGACAATTGGTCTTTCTATGTAGATATAGATATTTTTAACAATTCCAAGTTAAACAAGATTTAAATTGGCGTATTCTGTTTACTTTGAAATTTGAATCGTTGTTTAACGAAAAAATCAAAAAGCTAGAAGTCAGTTTTCTATACAAACTGACTCAAACAAACTGTATTTTGTTCTGTATAAGAAATTGCTGAAGGTCTTTTTATATTAGTGTCTAGAGTCTAGACTATTCCAGGTCAATACAAAATTTGTTTACACAGAAAATGCATTTTATTTGTTGTTGTTATGTCATCCTTTTTTCTTAGAATTATTGTACAACACATATACTTGATGACGATAACATAAATGGTTTCCCATATAATGTAAAAACATTTCCATAATATGGAGTCTAATGATAGTGGAAAAATTCAACTTAAGTAAAAGTAAACAAGTGATGAAGGAGTTTAAACTTCGAAATTGTCATCGCCTCAATGGCGGAACCGATAGCGTGTCTGCCTAAGGATTCGAACGAGGCACTAAAGAGGAAGGTTCGAATTCATCCGAAACACGAAAAATGAGAAGGGGGGGTTTCTTTCTGAGAAACTTCCAAACATACGGGTTGAATTGAAAAAAATTCTATTACGTTTAATTGAGTTTAATTGATTTCAAAAATCCCCAATAAATATAAATGGTTTAAGTTTTGTTATTGCAATTTTGTACAGGGTAACCTGAGGTTAAATACAATTTCGTTTTGTATGTATTTGGTTTCGGTTTTGTTAGAATCTGACGTGTGATATCTAGGCGCGCACACAAGGGACAGGAGGAGTTCTCGGGTCCGTGATGTTTATCAAATCTATAAAGCATATTCTTTAAGCGATCATTTTTCAGTTTAAATTTCGTTTGGCAAAAATGTGTTAGTTGGATCCCTCTAAAACTTCTGTGTGCGCACCTGGAGATATCACATAACATTGGCAATAGCAGTAAGATATCAATAGCCAAGGTTATATCTTAGGGATGCTAGCAGATAAACTCTATTCAGTCAACGGTAGCACCCTTAATCTTAGCTTTGGAATATTCCTTGATGATGGCACGTTATTGCTTGCTCGAAGAAACAAACCTTCATATAACTAAATATTTGATATTATTTTCACTACAAACATGTTACTCTTTCCAGAAAACCATCACGAAAATAACGAAACAAATGACATTTCGAACAAATCAGAAAATAAAATAGATGAACAACCCGTTACACCATCAACAGCAGAGCGAATTAAGGTATACATTTTAATTAAATCCAGACAGTATTTTACTAACCACTACTAATTCTTTATTATAATCACTATAGTTCCCAGAAGAAAAAGAAAAGGTTTTATTTTAATCTTTATCTATAGAATTTGTTTTAGTAAATTAGTTTTTGTTTTATAATAGATTTTTGAAGAAAAGCGGGAAAGTGAAGAATTATTTGATACCGTTGATGAGAGGGATAATAATTTTGAGAGATTCACTTCAAATCGAAATAGTATTGCAGAACGACGAAGAATATATGAAAATCGTTCACAGAGCGTCCAAGAAGAAAAAATGGTTTCCCCCACACCGTTACGGTAAACTAAGTACAACATTTGATTAATAGTATTACTAATGCTCTGTCAACTTTTTTTTCAGCCGGAGAGATTCTTTGAAATCTAGAGCAGAAAAAGATGAAGAAAGCCCAGTTTCAATATCAAATAGCGTTAAAAAGTCAAAAGATATTAATGAAATGAATAAAAAAAATACTCAACTTTCCAATCAAGCTCCAAAACGCACTTCAACAGTTTTTGGTAATAATGGTTTCAGAAGTATAATCTCCATTCTTTTGCTATTGCCAATTGCTATTCTCGACTTCAGCGAGTGTTCTGAATACTTTTGCCAGCTGTCGGTTTCCTGTTTTTTTTAGTTTTAAATTAAAATTAAAAGCTGAAAGACAAAACCGACACACGTAAAAGTGCTCACCACAGTCGTTGAAGTATCTAATGACATTGAAAATCGAGAATGTCAATGTAAATAAATTAAATGGATGAACTGGTTTTAAAGTGATATTCCTTTTTGATTCAGGAAAGGTATCAAAGTTTCGACATCTAAAGGGAACTCCTGGACATAAATCTACGAATATTGAAAATATTAGAAATGTAGGACGTCAACTTCCTGGCGAATGTGACGGATTTCATGGTAAGGAGTTATCTTAATTCCAAAATAATATTTTAACTTTTTTATTTTACTCCCGTTATTTAGCTAATTATGAGAGAGTTGCTATTCCATTATCTGGACAAGGTGGCAAAATTGCAGTGTTTGAACTCTCTAATCCAGGTCGTCTCCCTGATGGTGTAATTCCATCATTAGTTAATGGAAGCAATATAATGGATTTCCAATTCGATCCATTTGATGCCAAACGCCTTGTAGTGGCTTGTGATGATGGAATTATAAAAATATGGAATATTGAAGATGGTGGATTGACCGAACCAATAAATACGCCGCAAATAGAATTTCCAGCCCATTCAGATAAAATTTATTTTATTCGATTTCATCCTCTTGCTAGTGATGTTCTATTAACCGCTAGTTATGACATGACAATGAAGTTATGGAATTTGGAGAGCCAAACCGAAATACTTTGCTTAACAGGACACACAGATCAAATATTTAGTTTTGCATGGAGTCCCTGCGGAAAATATGGGGCAACAGTTTGTAAGGATGGAAAGATAAGGGTAAATTTATATTTTAAGTAAATAATATTATAATATAAACTAAGCAAATATTTTATCTTTTTAAGATATACGATCCTCGTAAATCTAGTGACCCCATCAGAGAAGGTCCGGGTCCGGTTGGAAGTCGGGGTGCCAGAATTGCATGGGCAATTGATGGGAATTATATTGTAGTGACCGGATTTGACAAGTAAATTATCAACTAATAGTTGAGTTTTAAACAGAATTTAACACTTGATAATAATTTTTAGAGTTTCCGAACGACAGATTAGTGTTTTTAAAGCTACGGATT
Source organism: Diogma glabrata (assembly GCA_963693315.1). NCBI lineage: Eukaryota > Metazoa > Arthropoda > Insecta > Diptera > Cylindrotomidae > Diogma > Diogma glabrata. The sequence continues at coordinate 375,958,697 of OY856187.1, read as the reverse complement.
TAAGTACTCCACTCAATACAGTTGGATTGGATGTTTCTCCAGCGATTTTAATACCGTTTTATGATGAAGATAGCTCAACTCTTTTTGTAACAGGAAAGGTAAACTTCTTATAATTAATTTTAGATAAAGTAAGATATACGTTTAAATTGCTTTTAGGGAGATTCTACAATTTACGCTTTTGAGATAACAGAGGAATCGCCATTTATTTGTCCATTGTCTCACCATAAATGTATGTCATCGCATCAAGGTTTAAGTTTTTTGTCTAAAGATAAATGTGATGTGGCTGGGGTTGAATTTGCAAAAGCATTAAGATTAACCAATAATGTTGTTGAGCATTTAAGTTTTACAGTTCCTCGAGTAAAGGTAGTTCTTAAATTAAACATTTAATGTTTTTTAACTAACATTTTGGATTTTTAATGTAGAGTGAGCTTTTCCAAGATGACCTTTTTCCTCCAACACGTGTTGTTTGGAAACCAACGATGTCCGTTACTGAATGGTTTTCAGGGAAAGATAAAAAACCAATCATCCTCAGTCTTCAGCCTGAAGGAATGGAGTGTCGTAAGATGATAAAACCTATTTTTTCTATTTAAATAATTCATTTTCTAAAATTGTTTTAGTTTCGTCACAGCAACTTGGAGGATCTGCTAAAAAACTTGAAAGCATTCAATTTTTACCACCATTACAAAATCGATTAGGATTTAATTCGGAAATTTCCAGTTTTGCGAAAATAAAACAAGATGAGGTAAGTATTTTATTCGACACGTTAAGAAACAGAAAAATTCCTATTACTTGTTGACTTAAGGTTAAATTAAAATAATTTACATTTTTTATTAAAGTAATTTACATAGCATGGGTAGCGCTTGGATTGCCTAAACTTACAACATCATACTGTTCGATATACTATTATAAAAAGACTTGTGTATTTTGGGTGCTCTAATTTAACAGATAGTGGAATTTATTTGTATTTTTGGGAAAGAATTATCTTCTGTGTCAAGGTTATTCCAAGATTGAAATATATTTATGGATCGATCAGTTACTTCTCAGAAACTGGTTTCATGCTATTTGCTCAAGTTTGATTTAAAGGTTTTCGAAATCTATGCTGTGGACCAGTATCTAAACCATATATTACGAGGGTTTTATTGCGGACCAACTATTTTAAACGCTTTATCTATTATTTTTGGATAGATTTTTAATTGATTTTGGCTTAAATTATGTAGGTTTCGATGTGTGAATTGATTGTGGGTTCTAGTTTTATAGCAAATTTTTCACAACCGCTATTAAAACTGTAACAAATTGTTTACTTGTTGTAACAATTGTCACTTACGTAATGTAAATTTAGTCGAAAAACCAATGCGATGAAAGTGCTTCTGGGCCACAACGTTTTTCACATCATAACTACGCTACCGAATTCAACCGGATCGAAAACGTTTGTTCGCTTTATTAAGGAAATATTAAAAGAATATTTCGTTCCCTACACACTATTTATTGGCGGTAGTTCCTTAGTAATGCACGACAATTCAAAATCTTATGTTGCTAGAATCGTTAAAACAAAAAGCAGATGTAAAAAACTATTGCAAAATGCAGATGTAAATTGTTCAAAGATGCTTCGATTTAAATTATATAGACCATGTTTGTGACATTCTTGGTAGCCGATATGTAGCCAAATATTTCAATTAATCACTGTATCTGAACATAAATAATTATCTATTAAATTGAATTTTGAATTTTTCTCTTCAAGTGAAACTCGGTTAGAAAATTGATTAAATTGTAAATTAACTCAATACAGAGAAAAGATAATTGTTGAGGGAACTTAAAATACCGCACAAAACGATTTTGTTTCAATTTTAAAGAAAATGTTATTCCAAAATTAAACTTGCTCGTCGAATACCCTGTTTCTTTTAAAAACTATTTCCAACTAAAACATTTACTCTGATTGCGTGTGATCTTGATTGTTTGGTTGAAGCCGATGAATATCAGAGGACAACTGTATTCGGAAATTGTTAAAAGGGATGGGACCACCATGTACTTAAGTTTTAATAGTTGAACTATAAGTTTGATAAGTTGTAAGTCATGTCCCGAGTACCAGCCTGAACATATACGATGTTGCTCTTTGAAAAATATTTGGTCTTGATTCTTGAAAAATATCCAAAAATGAAGGAACCTTAAAAGCTTTATGACATGTAACAACTATGGAGTACGATGTAATAAATTATCGGAGCCAAACGGTCGCTACACCACTGATTGCCATTAATTATATTTGATTTTCCTATGAGTTAAAACTACTTAATTTTCATTTGGTTATTATTTTCTTTGCACTATCTCTAGATTAATGCATATTCAGGTGTTTTATTTTGTTTGTAGTTGTCAGTTGAACCTTTTTCCAGAAAGAATATTTTCAATAACATGTTTATTAAATGAATTATTGATTTTTCTTCATAAGGTGTGTCAAATTATTAAAAGTGAAGAATCAATTTATAATAGATGAAAAAACGTGATCTACGCAGGTGAAAAAGTCGAGATTTGAATTTGACCATTTTTGATTTTTCTGAAACTTGGCATGTAAGTCGTGGAGCATGGAGGGATCAGTTTTTTCTCATTTGTTAATTTTTTTCTATTTTGTGATCCACGGGTGTGACAACCCCGCGTACTCCAGTCCCTGCTATTGGCATATGAGTTAACGTGAGATATCGCATACCACTGGCAATAGCAGTGAGATATCACTAGCCAAGGTGATATCTTAGGGGTGCTGGCGGATGAACTGTATTCAGTCAACGGTAGTACTCTCAATCTTAGCTAATGAATATTCCTTGATGCTGGAACGCTGTAGCTTGCTCGAAGAAACGAGCCTTCATATAACAATATATATGAGCTTTAATCATTGAAAAATATACTGCGTCCCATAATCAAGGATTATGCTATTGGCTGGACTATTGGCAAACCAATTTTAGTTTTGTTCCTGCAAATTTTTAAAACAAATTTGCTTTTTATCTCTTATTTAATTTTTATTTTCCCTATCCTATCACGAAATATTGGCCTATGTCATATTTTATATGTGATAGGATTTATGGTTTAGTTATCCATTATTTAACAAAAAAATATTTAAAAAAAACAGATTTGCGTCCATTAACATCCCTAGAACGCATGTTGTTGTGGGACCTTGGTCTTAAAAGGTTTTTATGTGTTGTTGTGACACATATTGTAATGCCTACTACACATCACATTTTATTAAAAAAAAAAAAAAAAAAAAGTAGTATGAACAAAAAAAATATTACTTATTTTACAAATTTTTTAAAGTGCATAGCTTGAGCATAGGGAGCACCCCAATATGCATGAAAAATGAAAATTCTGCCTCTCCGATGTAACTTTGAAATTAAATTGCTCAAGAACCGTTATACCGATTTCATCAATCTTTTTTTGTTTGATAGATGATTAGTTGGTCGTTTGAAAAAAAATTAATTAATTGTTTTTGTAATTAATTTTTAGATAAAAATATTAAAAAAACTTTTTAAAGATGGCGCTAGGGTCAAAGATCATTTGGAATTTTATTAATTTTTTTCCTGAAAATAGTTGAAAAATTAGAATTTTAGTCGTACTAAAAATCTTTAAAATTAAATATCTCAAGAACAAAAATTTACGCCTCCATGTAAATTTGATATATTTTAGAGTAAGGATAGAACTAATTTCAGGAAAACAATTAATAAAATTCCGATTGATCTTTGACCCTAGCGCCATCTTTAAAAAAGTTTTTTTAATATTTTTATCTAAAAATTAATTACAAAAACAAATAATTAATTTTTTTTTCAAACGACCAACTAATCATCTATTAAACAAAAAAAAGTTTGATGAAATCGGTATAGCCGTTCTTCAGCAATTTAATTTCAAAGTAACATCGGATTGGCAGAATTTTCATTTTTGATGCATATTGGGGTGCCCCCTATGCTCAAACTATGCACTTTAAAAAAATTGTAAAATAAGTTGTATTTTTTATATTGTCCATACTTTTTATATGCTAAGTTTCAGAAAAATCAAAAATGGTCAAGTTTTCACAACTCGGTCTAGAACACGTTTTTCTCAATAATCAATTTATAATTTTAAAAGTGATAAAAAAGATAATATAAAAAATTGCCTGTTTTCTGATTACTTAATTTATTCATATTTATTGTTCGAAGGTTTTCATCTTCCATGACAACATTCATAAATTATTCGGACATAAATTTAAAGTAAAATTTCGTGGAAACAACAGCGGACAGTTTGGATTAAATTTGGATTTCGCCGATCCCCTAAAAGTAATTAATTACTGAAAAGTTTGTTCGGTTAGTACCAGAAGGAGACAAAGCAACTTCTACAAGTATCAATAAATTTTTAAATGGAATGTGTCTGTCTTAAAAAATGAAAATATCTCACATCATCTCTTATCAACGTTAACTAACATCATCTTCACACCATTTGACCAACTTCTTATTCTGTGCGTAAAACAAATTCACTCTGTTTATTTCATCAAACAACTTATTACCTACCATTAGCCATACTTATCATCATTAGCCGTCCATTGTTCCACATAATCTGAACAGGTTTTATAAAATCTCTAGAAAATTTTTTTGTTACTGGATTAGATTCCTCTAATGTACTACTGTACTACTGGATTAGATTCCTCCAATGTACTGATTTTGGAATGAACAGACATTGTTGAATCTTGATAAATACATAGTTTTAGAGTCTTTAGATACAAATTTTCAATATTTAAATATATTTAAAAAATAGGAAGGTAGTGGATCAAACACCTGTATTACTCAACCAATTGCTGGTATCCGAGTTAGATAGTTAACTATCTATTTTTGAAAATCTCTAAAGTTTTTATATTTTACTCCAACTTTGGTATAAAATTTATGCAAATTGGTTACTCGTACATTATACCTATGAAAATGAAGAACATTTTGTTTCTACATTATTTTGTCCTATTCGATGCATTTCACCGAAACCTTTTCACCTTTGGACATTTTCACACGACACCGGCACGGCAACGGCAATGATGCTTATGGGATTAATTTACATTGAAATATATGGAGTGGATTTTTTATTTAAGATTTATTTTTAAAAAAATAGAAAAAAAACCTTATGATGTGTTTATGTGAATGTTAATTTTGCTTTGTTGGTTGGGCCTGGGCGTATGTGTTTATGAGTAAATTTAAATGGTTTTGATATTTATTTTTTGTAACATTTAAATGGTTTTGATAGTTGTTGAGTCTGTAAGAAAAAACAAATTAAAGTGAATTAATATAAAAAAAAAAACAAAAGTTAAACAGAAATACAAGTGTGTCGTGTAGTGTAAAAACAGTGTCGCTGTCGTGCAGTGTGAAAACGCCCTCTATCTAAAAAATTATATTTTTTTAATACCCAATTTATATGATCTGAAAGTATATCAGATGTTTCGCCGTCAATGCTACTTAAATCAAAAATGTTTACTTAAATGTCTGATAAAAATACCTTACCTTACTACAATATGATTTTATTACGATTTGACGCATTAGGTGAAATAGTCAAAAACTGTTTCAATATATTATCAGATAACTTTTAAAGTGCACTGACGACAATTCTTTCCCATTTGATACTCGAGCAAGTGAATTTGCGATTGAAAAGATTTATATATGGGGTATTCCACGCCAAATCGACCACTTTTGACCTGACCACATTCGCTTTGACTGAAACTTTTTTGTCCTTTTCTACTCCGTAAACATGTTTCTTAAGAGTTTTTTTTTTAAATTTTCACCCAACCCAAAAAATGTTATGAATTTTTAAAAAAATGACTTCTGTTTTGAAATACCCATGATTTTTTCAAAAATTCGTTAATAGCGACGACTTTTTTTTATAAATTTTTGTTGTTGAATGTAGTTTTTAGGAAAAAACATAAAAATAAATTAAATGAATTAAATTAAAAAAAAATCGTTATATTTCATCTTTGTACTCTATTCATAATCTTAACTAAATAGGTAATAATTACAGTCATTGAACAGTCATTAAATTTCTTTCTACTACTGTTAAAAACGGTTTATTTCATTTTTCTAGGACGTTTAAATAATTTACAAATTGTATACTCTTCTGAATTTAAAAAATTCTTAACAAAAAAGCAACGATCCGTGTCTGGTATCACACTATGCAATGGCCGAGTTCCTGTAATGGTTCAATCTTCTGGTGAAAACTTTACAGTTATATTTAAAAGTTTATTCGGCGCAGAGTCTATGCATATACGTAGCTCGTAATTTTGGAGGGGTTTTTTGTGAGCAATTAAGCTTAAGTACATATTGAAACTCACTTGAATTTTGCAATTCGAAATAATTTTTGATTTTTTAGAAAAAATTTTTTGTGTTTCGTGCTGCCAGGATTCGAACTCAGTTAATGTTGTCTACATTTCCTAACCAAAAATATAGCAATAAATTGACCTTGCGTCCGATATTAGTTTCGCGTTGATTGACAACAATCAATAATGACTCTACACTCGTGTCTTAGGTTGTTGATTAGAATGTTGACTTAAGATGTTGACGAAATATTCTCTCATCTTATGAATTCATAAATAGTAGTGTCTAGAAATTTAATACAAAAAATCCCAAAGAAATAGCTCGTAATGTTTGGTAATGTGTAATTTATCTATCAACTCATAGTTAAAACTAGCTCTCGCAGCTGCTTTTTGACCGTACCTTTAATGCCATCGCTTCCCATGAGCTGTCGCCATTCAGTAGATATCACAAAATCAATGTTGTGGTTGGTAATATAAATCGGCGAAATTTTTGATATTTTCAAACTTTGAACTCTGTCTCTTTGAACTTTGTGCTCTGTCCGAAAAATAATAGGTTTTGCTGACCCTCTCAGAAATATATAGTTTGAACTTTTTAACTTTTTTTTATATCGTCAGTTTCTAGACGAATGCCTTTCTTTTTGAATTGATTTTTCAATTCTAACAGCGATCAAATAATGTCTTCGATTCCATGTTGCATGAAATATTGGCTAAGACTTATTAATAACTATAAGCTTGAAAATTAAAAAAATAAATAACTAAATTTCTATATTCAAAGGGGGACCGGTAAAAAGGTGTGTGTGTTTCTATACTGTGGATCTAAAAAAAATTGAGCTATTGAAGCCAATTTTGGTACACAGGTATCTTAAGCCAGTATCTCTCTTTTTTCTATATTTTTTGTGATATTTTGTTATATTCAGTGATATTATTTCTCGTACACCGCTCTAGTTAAAGCTTAATTTATAATAAAACATAGTTAGGTTGCTAAAAATAACATATTTTTCAACTTAAAAAATAGAATAGAAAGCGAAGGCGGCATTAACTGCTTTGATGCTTTTTCAAAAACACTGGAATTTTTTATGTTACATGACATCAAAAAAATTGTTCGTGATTTTTTCTGGAAACTACATTCGCAATTGAAAAGTTCAAAACAAAAATCGTCGCACTTAATGGATTTTTAAAAACTTCATAACAATTTTTTGGTTGGGTAAAAAAAAATTTGAAAAAACCCTAAGGCTCATTTTTACTAGGGTAAAAAAAGATAATAAAGTTTGAGTCGAATCGAAAGAGTGTAACGTCCGTGATATTCGCCTAAACAATAATAAAACCAATTCATCTTCTTTTTTTTCAATTCAATAAAAATTTATTTCCATAATTTCAGTTCATTTTTACATTAATAATAATTTCAAATTTTCCAACGGTCAGTTCAATTTCGAATTACAATTATAAAAAAATAAACGAACGCACCAATTTTATTTTCATTTTTAACGAATAGTTGTTACTCAGTTTTGCTCAACCTTCGTTTTGTTTGCTCATTAGAAAATGTCATAAAACACATTTTATATATTCAATCCCCGGTTTGTTTTTGAAATGAAAAGATCATCACGTTTAACTTAAAATCATTAGAGATCGTTTTTATCATTAAACTAATTAGACTGTGTTTTTGTGATTCATATTTGTTAGATCTTATATCTATTAAAAAAAAGTCAGATGATATTTGATTGTTCAAAAATAAAACAAACTCAAGTTATTAATATTGTTGTGACTAATTTTATAAATTTGAATAAAAAAGGAGATTTTATAGTTTTGTTTAGAAATGCTATATGTTTAACTGTTTGAATACTCTACGTACAACTCATATATCTAGTTCTACTGCTATAAAACAGTTAAGGTAGTGGAAATCAAATAAATTATTTTGCTGATTTAAAATGATTGAAGTCATATATGATTTTGGATGAGTCTTGTTTTACTGTTTCATGAGTTATAAATTATGTGTAAAACATTATAGAAGTAATAAGGAAAGAGATTTAAATATAGAAAGGGTCATTTTGGAGAAGGAATTGTGTACTAGAATAGATTCAAATATTGAAAGGGTTATTTTGGAGAAGGAATTGTGCATTGGAATAAAATCAAATATTGGAAGGGAAATGGGCAAACAAGATCAGGTTAGATCAGACAAGTTTAGCAAGGCAGATGAACTCTATTGAATTTGGACATACAACAATCATATATCAACATAAATAAGCTAAGTTTTTTTATATAATTTATTGTTATTAAATTTTTTTTGGTTTTTTAGAATGGTAGGCTAAGCTAGCGAGAGATAAGAGATTTCCGAACCCAAGATTCGTTTTGGAGAGGATCAGTTATACCGTGTTTTTTTTTGGTGTGTGTGATTTTACTTTTTTCCACAAAAGTCCAAGCCACAATATAAAGTGGTAATTATAATAACTGGCTTTGAATCAGGGCCATTGTAATAAGAGGTCGAGTCAAAAGTGGTCGATTTGGGGTGGAATACCCTATAATCCATATATATTTCTTCTATCCGTTTGTATCTGACTGAACTCCTCCTAAACGGCTGAATTGATTGTTATAATAGTTTGTGTGTGCGATAAGGTTTATCTTAGAAGAGTTTCGATTTAGAATTGGATAAAATTAGACAAAATGGCTGAGAGTTTCCCGAACACCTGTAAGTTTGGAACTTCAATAACTTCTAATTCTTGCTTTTAATCTTATTGAGACTTTTTATATAAGGTTTTAGTACTGTTTCCGATATTTCTGCGTGCCAATTTCCGGTTTGTTACATCCGGTTAAAAAGTTTTATTTTAATTTTTTTAAGTTTTTATCCTTGCTATCTACAGCTACAAATCGGTTTTCATGAAACGTTAGTAAAAGTTAATGCAAATGATTTGAGAAAAATTTTATAAGCTTTTGGGTGCACTGAACAAAGGAGTGGAGGGTGTGGGAGTTTCCCAAGCACCTGTTTTTTTTTAAATCTATAACATTTGTATCTGATAATCGAAATAAATGGCGATTGAAAGAACAAAGAACTGATTGGACGATATTGGGATAAGTCGTCTTGAGCACCTTTTTATTTGAAACTTCAATAACATCAGTTTCTGATAATGGATTTTCACTAAACTTGGTAAATATGCTAATATATTAAAGTATGATTTATAACAGTTCTGCATTCCAACTACCGGTTTGTCAAGTCCGGCATTTTAATTTTTCCATTCGTACAATAGGTTTTATGTTGTGATTCTACAGATTTCTTTAATAAACTAACTTAACTACTACTAATTTATTTAATACCTATGGCGATTTTAAAATATACATATTTTGAAACTGCTACTGGCCGGTGATTTCAGACAGACATGGCCGGTTATTCCATGTGCTACATATGCGTATGAAATTAACGCTTGCTTAAAAGAATCGCATCTAGATGGCGAATTGTCAGTAAATTATCCCTTACCATAAATACGCGTATTTATCTTCAAAATGATCCACTGGCATTAACATTTAACGATCAATTGCTCAAAGTTGAAAACGGGAAAATTAAATTGCACGAAAATACACAATGAATCCGATTCCTAGACAATTTTTGCAACATGTTGGCTACCAACGAAGCTTTGATTGAAAGTACCTTTCCAGATTTACAAGCTAATTACACTTATCGGACGTGGCTACGTGAGCGAGCTATTTGGACCACAAAAAATATAGATGTCGACGCAATTAATCTTAAAATACAACAGTTATTGCCTAGCAATGAAATATCATTCAAATCCGATTGACAAGGCTGTCGATCCTGAGGAAGTTGTCAACTATCCTTAATTCACCATAGCTATGCAATGGTTGGTTCGCGATTGGTAATAAATCATGGACAATGTTCTTGAAGCTACCATTTTAAACGGCAATCTTTTAAGGGGAAATTGTTCTTCTGAAGTTCTTTCAGTTCTTATGAAGTTTGTTCGTGCATGCCCATCAGGGATTAACAAAAAATATTGTTGACCATATCGCAATAAGATAAAATTAATAGTCGAAAAAAATTCAAACCATACGATGCAGTCGTTATTATTGATTTCAATGAATTGGAGGTAGAATGTCGGTTAAGATTGACAATCGCTGATCAAAAGTTATGTACAAATAAATTGTAGGTTGTACGAAGTAGGTATTCTCCACTAGTTGGGATTTGTCTGCTATATACGTAGATCCATAATGGACTTCATTCAATGTCAACCTGGTTGAAGTATGAAGAACGGTAAAACGTGTTCGTAGAATAAAATTAAAAAAATATGAAGGGGCTGAAATCTCACAGTTCTGAGATATCAAGACTTCAGTCTGGGTTAAGGATTTTGATATAGTTTTCGGCAAAAAACTTTTATGAGGATATTGTTTTTAGTTTTGAGCAGCGATGTATATCAAACATAAAACTTATTGTTAAAGTACAAGTACTTTTTATCTCAGCTTAGAAATTTATTACAAAACAAACACGAAATATTAATACGTTGCCGGAAAATTATAATAGATCATAAATTAATATAACTTAGTGAAAAGATGATATACCCGCAGACTACTCAAAAACCTCACCATTTAGCATTTTAAGAAAATATTATAAAATCAAAAATTCATATTTCTTTCAAAATTTCAAAAATATTCTAAAAATTAAAATAAAATCAAAAATTTTAACTTTTTTTTAAAAGTTTGCAAAAATTCATAATTCAAAAATTCAAACTTTTTTCAAAATTCTTAAAATATTCCAAAAACTATAACAAAATCAAAGTACATACAAACTTTTTCAAAATCCAAAAATAATAATAAAATCAAACATTTAAACTTTTTCAAAATTCTAAAAATATTCCGAAAATTCTTACAAAATACAAACTTTTTTCAAAATTCCAAAAACATTTATTACAAAAATTATAACAAAATCAAAAATTTCCATCTCCAATTTCATGTTCGATAACATTTCATGTCAAACAAATAATTAATTTCATTTTTTTCCAAAAAAATGAAAATCATTCTTTTGACCCACTTGACAACATTTTTTTGACAAACTTATAATGCAATAATCTAGTTTTGGTCTCACATACCCGACCATCAAGATTTCTCCAAATTCAATGTTCCTACTCCTAATCACAATCAAAATGAACGTTTTTAAGCAAAAAATATGCAAGTTTCCTTGTTTTGACACACTTGACAATTTTTTTGACTCACTTCCGGTACAATTATCGAACACATCGTCCTTTCGGCTCTTCCCATTGAATATACCTATTTTTAGAAAAAAATTTGAAATCCCTCCAGCGGTGTTTTAGATTTCGTCGGTTGTGATGATTTTTTTTTGCTTTTTTAGAATCAGTAGGTCCTAAAACGTCGAGAAATGCAAAAAAAAGTGGGGGTAAGAATTTCACTTTTGGCTCGAGAATGTAATACTTAGTTCTTTCAGACCGAAGTAATAAGACAAAAATTGACACAAAAAATGAATTAAAATAATTGTGATGTTAAGTCGATCGTCCAAAAACAAATTTTTATCTCGTCGCTGGGCGAGTTGGTTGAATGGTTAACCATATAAACTCTGATCAGAAGGACGTCGGTTCAATTCCCGAACCGGAATTGAGATAAAACATTTGTTACGGATCTTTCGTTTTTCAAAGCAATTTTTCATTCTATTCAATTGAATACATTCATTTCTAGTGTCTTATAAATCGGTACGAAGTATACTGGGTATTCTAGTTTCTTATAATTTTAAACGGGCTATCCTTAGACTTTAAGTGACCAATTATGTAAAATGCCTTCGTTTCTGCTGAAATTCTTTTTCGTCCGAAGTAAAAGTGGTTTGACGAACCGAAGACCGTTCTTATCATATTTCTGTTCGTTTGATAGACCTCTGTTATAGCAGCTCTTCCTCCAATCGGTATGTTGAACTCTACTCTACATAAATTGCATTTTGCTGGTGTTTTCGAAAGGAGTACGTTTGGTCACCTTGAGTGAAATCTTTGCAATCGAATTTGGTTAGTTAACAAAAATTCAAGTTAAAATGAAAGTTATCGGTTTTTACCTTTACTCTGGAAAAAATTAATTGTTTGTTGTTATTGATAGACCCATTCAGCACAATTATAAGTTCGTTAGTACCCGGTTGAATGAAGCAGTTCAAATTAATGGTCGCAGGGTATAGTTTGAACGCAAACGACATAATGCATTTTATTTTGTTGCTTCTTTTGTCGTTACTTAACGTTTAACTGTTTGGAAATGAAACTTGGTTCTAGTTGTTTTCAACGCAGTAGCGGATCGTACTTTTTGGGATAAGTGGATACCGAGACTTCATCGGTTCAAACCATTTACTCTAAAATAAAAAAGCCAGTTAATAACGTTGTCTCGGTAGAACAGAAGTTGGACGTTTCAAGGCATTAGAATTCTAGCGTGCATCATACTAAATATCCAATTTAGTCTTAACTTTAGCGTTCTGTTGTCACTCCGGCGCTGGGTCAGGAATAAACATTAGATAGTGCTTCAAGATTCTACCTCAATAACGCATGTAAAAATTTACTTTATTGTCTCGTCATTATAGCCGGGTTTTTTGTCATTATAGCCGTCATTATAGCATTGAGTCGCCTTAGAATCTTTTCTGTTTTTCCTTACCACAATCGGTGATGTAATGAGCATAAGAGGTCGATGTAACTCTTTGCTTTTTAACGTTGGGGCAATGTTGGTTGTCCTCTGCGGTGAGGTTTCATCTGCACAATTTAACGAAAGTTGAACATATTTTTGGAAACAGCTTTCAAATGCTGTTCAATTTTCTCAAATTTCTTCTCTTCTATATCCATTATCCAACTTTTTATCTCTTTGACCTTACTTCGAGCACCGAAGTTCACTTTTGCTCGTTTTGTGAACTGAAAGCTAAAGGTACGGTTGTGTAAGAAACTATGTTGCCTAACGCATAGCGTGATAGGTCATCAGTAAAAGACTTTTGAGTTGGAATTCTTTCTGATGTCATGTCTTCCTCTTAAATAATTAAATTTGTTTATTTATTTTTTTTTTCTATTTTCTTTTAGATTCAAAAATCAGTAAGTGAACGACTCGAAGTTAATATGCAACTAGAGCAAGATAATATGGAAGGAGTAGACGAGAGTGAATGGAATGAATAATTTATATCTAACTATACAAATTAGAGTAATATCTATCTAAATATTCAAAACAAAAGATATTTAAATTTAAGATATTTAACACTAAAAGATATTGTGATAAATTTCGTTGATTTCATTTCAATATTATGACTAAAACTATATTTTCTACACTTATCTGCTTTGTTTAAAAAAAAAACAAAACCATTAGTCATCACAAAATAATTTTTAATTAAATCAAAAAAATTGCGCCATATAATATAATTTTATTTATATTTATTTTTTTATATATATAAAGTGTAACATTAAAATACTTTTTTTTCAAATTTATTATTGATAAAATATTATGTATTATATTTTTAGTAAATATTATTGATTTTTTTAAAACTGTTCTTACACAGAAAAGTATAACATATTGTTGCAACAAAGTTTGTTGTAATTTGTGACAGTATAATGCTCAAACATTTTTTAAACTGCAAAAATTCAAAAACTAAATGTCTAGATATATTTTCTTTATCTAAATAAAAGTTTTATATCAAAACTACGATAGTATTTATACAAAAATTGAAAGCTTGATTCTAAACATATTTTAATCCATTAGTTAAATTGCACAAGACTGATTTTTTTTTTAAACAAATTTTAAATTACATTACAATGTATGGTATTATGTAGATTTAAAAAATGGTTTTTATATAAATTTGGCTATTTGGTACATTATAATTTAACATATGTAGGTATTTTTAGGCTATTTATCATAGTGATAAAATATAAAAATAGTTTGCTACTCAAATTGGAATGCATAATTTTTCAAAAAATAATCCAAGCTAGAAAAAGAGTTTTAATTTTAAATGCGTTCTATGCTTAAAAAGTTTAAAATATGCGTAGAACTTTGGCCTTACCTTCAAATCTAGTTGGTATATTTAGATCACCTTTTATTAATTTGATAAAATTATATAATAAAAAAAACATAACCAACAAATATCAAAAACTAAATTCTAATTACAATCAACTTTTATACAAACATTTTTTGAGAAATTTTAATAAAACAATATATTCCATTTTTGTAAAAGAAAAATATAATAAATTGCCAAATTCAATAAATTTTCATTCCAAAATTATACATCTCGAATCGAAATAAAACTGTGCCAAGTTTTTGTTTGGATTGAAATTTTCCTTATATATAATATTACGTTCCATTTCATTCTACAAATTTTTTGATCCAATTTATTGCTATTATTGTATGAATCGTTTATAAGTAATTTAAAAATATTAAGATAGTTACGATTATACTAACTTTACAAACTCAAATTTAACAAGAGTTTAACCAACCCCTCATGTTCTTCACTAAACGGCGACTGCCAATTTCCGGTTGAAGTCGAATGTTTAAAATTCGTATAACGCAATTATTTTTTTAATCATAAATATCAATTATGAAAATATCATTAAAAATGACCAACAATAAATTTCCAAAATGTTTTATGTGCTAGCACTCTAATCAGTTTATTTATTTGTTTAGTAATTAAATTAACAAATTCAAAAAAGTTATTCATATCGTAAAAGTATACTTAAGCAGAAACTTAAAGACTATCATTTTTAGTTCATTATAAATTACTATTATTTGACCATTTCTTATTGAAAACTGCATTTAATAATAAGTTATAGTTGATAACAATAAAAGAAGAACAAATAAATTCCATTAAATAATGATTTATTATTATAATATAATTATATAAGATAAACAAACAAAAATAATATCAAAAACAAATTAGATATTCAGAAATTAGTTTTTATTACTTAGTCATTTCATACATTTATATTATTATTATATTTATAACTTATAAAATAAAACATTTCTCATAATAAATTTGGTAAGTTATATTATGAATTCTATGTTGTCATTTATATAATAAATAAATAAATATTAATACATAACTATAAAATTTAAATATATGTTGTTTTGTACGCAAACTAACAATTACATCTAAAATATTTGTATTATGCTAAATAATAATCACACAACAATAAAAAACTTAAATAAATATTTTATTTTGTTGTCTTTAATTAATCAACGTTGATTTTGCTACGGTTTTTAAAGAATCGTATCAATATACAAAACAAAGCTCTGTATTCAACATCAGGAAATAAAAAATTTGTTATTTTTCTGAGAAATGGAAAATATAATAAACACAAATTATTTAGATGTTGGAATGAAATCTTCTAGAACGAAAGGAAATACTATTTTCTTATTTACACATGAAGTGCATGTGCACAGTGCTGTGAATTTAAACACATAGTTTAAGTCTTATTGAAAAAAAAATTTTGGGTGTTCACAGTTCAAACCAAAGAAAACCATTTGTCGATTGATAATTAAACCGCAAATTTGCGAAAAATTAAATCGCAGTCTAATTTAAAACTATTTTTTTATATTTTCGCAGTCTAATGTGAACTAACTTTCGTTTTACAAAATAAATTCCTTATATGTATTATGTATATAATTATGCTTAATTTCTCGACTATTCCAGGTCACTTTCTTTAAAAAGAAACCTGCAGAAATTCTAAGAATGTTCGATGTCATTATTTTGCATTTACATATTTTATTTCATGTTTTTGTTTCTTCAATCCTTCTTGGAATTTGTAACAGATGTTTATTTGAAATATTGTATTGGGTAAATTGAGGTCGAATACAATTTTATTTTGTTCTGTAGAAGTAGAATCGTATCTTAACAATTTATTTATTTTAAGAACAAGTTTTACATGGTCACTAAAAAGCTGTGGTAGGTCCTACACGAGTTCCAGATAAAACGGGATACGCTAAATTTGTCAATTTTTCCGACGTCCTGTAAATGATATTATTATATACAATTTGGTTTGTGATGCAGAAAATACCAAAAACTATAATAAAACCTTCGTTTGCACTACATAAATCTGAATCATATTCCATACCTAGTGCTTAATGTTTAATCAATAAGAGGTTGATCCATCCAAGATTGTACTAGAAGGAATTTGACAATTCGAAAAATGTTACGAATAATTGCTTTTTTGATAGAGAAATAATGAAAAACAGACAAATTTGGAATGCTATCTTCACAGAGCTCAGACAAATCGAAGTTATGTTGCCGAATCCATTCCATTTATGATCAAAAGTGGGCGCTTTAGAGTACAGGTCCGAAATCAGACAAATGTATTACATGCACCTGTCACTGACCCACAACGGCCAATCTGACTCATGTTCCACTCCTAAAACAGAATAATATTATAGCATATCATCGGCTCCAAAGCATTTACGTGTAACTACATTTTGGAAAATTGAGATGAAGCGCTATAAACGATTTATTGTAATTCTAAACTAGCTTGAAAATAACACAATGAAATTATGCTGTTTAAACAATACATATGGGCTTGCCACAACGAGCAACGCCCATGCAATGACATCCTAAAGGCTTCACACAAAGGCGGTTGAAGAATAATAAGGAACTACGTACATAATCGGGTCCTGAATGGAAAATCACTGCAAGTCGCTGCAGAAGAGAATCAACTACCTTGCAGCACTAGATGCATTCTAGCTCAATTGAGAACCGGTTGGTCACGAATATTAAATAATTATATGAATAGAATCGACCTCCAAGTTATTGACAAGTGTCCCACATGTGAGGGCACTCCACGTGCTATTGACCACCTCTTTGCATGATCAAAAAATACGATAGACCTGACAAAGACAGATCTGTGGTACCGCCAAAAGGTAAGTAGTAGAGTTTCTGAACCTAGAAAAGGAATCGAATGAGTAGCACATTATCAACGTCGCTGCAACAACAACAACCACCGTTAAGGTTAATCTGACTCGTGTTTGACATATAGTGGATTGCGCCAAATTTTCCATATAACTATTATGTTCATAGGTGTAACTAGGTAGGGGCCCAGAGGGCCTAGGCATAGGACAGTTAGGGAAAATGAAAATGTATTTCTTTTCTAAAGAATTTGCTTTTCAAAATTTTTTCAAAACGTTAGCATTAATATTTAATTAAATTATTTGTTTTTTATTTGTGATATATGAGGTGCGTTCGATTTGACTGAAGCAACTGAATCAACTGAAAAATTGAATGCAATTGTTGTTGTTTTTTATCTATAATCATCTCGATAGAAAAAACCATCTACCATTTAAGTATTAGAAATAAACCAAATCGAACTATTTATTGACAAGTATATGAAAAAAAATTTTACAGTTTACAGCACTGATCTTCATTTTAATTTAATGAGGAAATTTAATAAAGACTACCAATAATGCTGCCACAAAAGTATCTACAAAATGGTCGTAATTATCTTATCGGTTCACCATATTAGCAAAGTTTAAAAGAGAAAACATTTTCTTTCGAACATGTGATGTCAGAATGTCAAATGAATTCACAATTTCTGGAAAACCACTTCTTCCAATTTGTTCAACGAAAAACATCGCAATAAATTATAAAACAATATAGACTTCGTTTAAAAAAAAAACGGTCGCATTGCTCCATAAGACCTAAAACCTCACCAAAACACCAACACTACTGATCGTAGTTTCCAGTTTGTTTGTATGGCTATTAGCAAATTGACGACGTAATTCGAAGTCTGATGGATTTATTTCTGGAATTATCTGAATTTTGTATGGCTGAAAATTATTATTTTTACTATTATTTTTACTTTTGTAGTTAGTTTTGACACAGGGTGCCTCGAATTATGTTAAGAAATTTAGAGACTAGGAATGTTGATATTGTATAATTTTTGTTTGTTTGAAAGATACTAAGTAAGGATTCATTTAAATATCATACTGATATAACAATGATTTTTTTTCAATTTTAATCTGTCAAACATGTCGGTTTTAAAAAGAACATTTTCTTCTTTTATTTTTATGATTTATGTATGTATACATAAAAAAAATTGATGTAAATCAATCGAGCGCGTTCTTCCAGCCAAAATTTTTGATGTTTTTTTTGATATAAATCAATTTTATGAAATCGAGATTTTTTGATAAATTCGTCTTTCAACAAAAACTAATACAAACACACACGTATAAAAACAATAACAAGCTCGACGCCATTTTTTGAATGTAATATTTCCCTTGTAAAAAAAATTGATAGAAAACGATAGAAACAGATAGACCGTTTCTATCGTTTCCTATGCGGCTTTTGAATGAGAATTAATGGGTTGGAATCGTTTTTTCCCATAGAAACGGATGCGTACTCTTACAATTTGGCTTTTGTGGCGGACGCAATTTCTATCGTTTTTGGGTGTTTCTTATCGTTATATTCTGATAGAAATGAAAATCTAGTAAAAAAATAGAACCGTTTTCTATCGTTTCCTATGCGGTTTCTGAATGAAAATGAATGGGGCTGTATCGTTTTTTTCCGATAGAATGTTTGTATCGCTTTAATCGTTTCCAATAGTTTTTTTGGTAGATTATCTGAATCGTGTTCAATGGGTTATTTCACATTATTTTTTTTTCTGTTAATTCCTATCCGTTTTATTCGTTTCTTATCGTAAAACCCGAATTTTAGTGCAATATCCTATCGTTTTGAATCGTATTCAATGGGTTTTTTCACATTATTTTTGTTTGTTTATTCCTATCCGTTTTAATCGTTTCTTATCGTAAAAGGCGAATTTCAGTGCAATATCCTATCGTTTTGAATCGTATTCAATGGGTTATTTCACATTATCTATTTTTCTGTTAATTCCTATCCGTTTTAATCGTTTCTTATCGTAAAAGCCAAATTTTAGTGCATTATCCTATCGTTTTGAATCGTTTTCAATAGGTTTTTTCACATTATTTTTTTTTTGTTTATTCCTATCCGTTTTAATCGTTTCTTATCGTAAAACCCGAATTTTAGTGCAATATCCTATCGTTTTGAATCGTTTTCAATGGGTTTTTTCACTTTATTTTTTTTCTGGTTAGAAAATACGTTGCCGGAAAATTATAACAGATCGTAAATTATTATAATTTAGTGAAAAGATGATACAATCAGCAAACTACTCAAAAACCTCTCCATTTAGCGTTTCGAGAAAATATTAAAAAATCACAAATTCATATTTCTTTCGAAATTCCAAAAACATTGTAAAAATTAAATAAAATCAAACTTTTTCCAAAATTCTAAAAATATTCCGAAAATTATTACAAAACCAAAGATTAAACTTTTTTCAAAAATTCTGAAAATATTGCAAAAATTATAACAAAATCAAAAATTGAAACTTATTTCAAAATTCCATAATTATTCCAAAAATTAGAATAAAATCAAATATTTAAACTTTTTCTAAATCTAAATAATATTCAAAAAATTCAAAAATTCAAACTTTTTCCAAAATTCTAAAAATATTCCAAAAATTCTTACAAAATCAAAGATTGAAACTTTTTTCAAAATTCCAAAAATATTTCAAAAACTATAACAAATTCAAAAATTTCCATGTCATATTTACGTCATACAAAGTGCAAACAGCTAAAATTTTTTTCCAAAAAATTGGCTAAAAAAGTAAATAAAAATCTTTTTTTTGACATACTACACAATATTTTTTTAACAAACTTATATAATGCAAAAATCTAGTTTTTGGTCTCGCATACCAATCCCAATCATCAAGATTTCTTCAAATTCAATGTTTCTATTCGTAATCACTTAAAATGAACGTTTTTTAAGCAAAAAATATGCAAGTAGCCTTGTTTTGACACACTTGACGAGTTTTTGACACATTTCCGGTACAGTTATCGAACACATCGTCCTTTCGGCTCTTCCCATTGAGTAAACCTATTTTTAGAAAAAAAATTTGAAATCCGTCCAGCCGTTTTCTAGAATTCGTCGGCCGGCCGGCAGACAGACATACATATTTTTTGTTGCTTTTTTAGAATTAGTAGGTCCTAAAACGTCGAGAAATGCCAACAAAATGGGAGGGGGGGGTAAAAATTTCACTTTTGCAATACTTAGGTTTTTTCAAAACCGAAGTAATATCCCATAGGTGACGGTGGATGCCGATTGGTTTGTTTTTCTTGAAAAAATTTCAATCGTAAATTTCAGATTCAAACCGATAGGAATCTGATGGCGGAAAAATACGATAGGTTACGATTGGTTTTACATATGGAATGTACGATAGAAAACGTTTAAAAACTTGTTTAGTTTTACCAAAACATTTCAATCAAAAACTTCAGATTCAGAACGATTAACAATGATAGAAATTCTATCGTAAAAAACCCATTGAAACCAAATCTGAAATATCCCATAGGTGACGAATGATGCCGATTGGTTTGTTTTTCTTGAAAAAATTTCAATCGTAAATTTCAGATTCCAGCCGATAGGAATCTGAAGGCGGAAAAATACGATAGGTTACGGTTGGTGCTACATAAGGAATGTACGATAAAAAACTATTCAAAACTTGTTCGGTTTTAACAAAAAATTTCAAGTCGTGATCTTCAGATTTAAAACGATTAACTACGATAGAAATTCCATCGTAAAAAAACCATTGAAACCGAAAAGTAAAAAATCCAATTGATAACGATAGATTACGATTGGTTGATTTCTCCTGAAAACATCTCAATCGTAAATTTCAGATTCAGCCCGATAGAAATCTAATGACGGGAAAATACGATAAGCTACGATTGGTGCTATATATGTAATGTCGGATCGGATAGAAAACGATTCAAAACTTTTTCAATTTCACCAAAAAAAATTCAATCGTGATCTTTTGATTCAAAACGATTAACTACGATAGAAATTCTATCGTAGAAAAACCATTGAAACCGAAAACTGAAAAATCCTATTAGTGGAGTCATATTAGCATTTTATATTGATGTAAGAGCAAAGTTGAATTTTTTTTTGTTTTATGTTAAGGACATAAAAGTTAGTGGGCATGTAATTATTTAGCAAATTTGGAGGTCCGGAAGTGCCTCAAAAATGGCAAAAACTGGTTTTTTGGTGTTTTTTGAGTAGGTCGCTTCACTATTTTTGAAATATTTTGGCCTCTAATGATCATAAAAAAAAAACAAAAAATGCAAAATGTTTGTGATTAAATTTCAAATCCATCTAGGAGCGTAAGATACTTTAAAAGTGTAACCTAACCTCAAAAAACCGAATCGCGTGACTTTTTTTTTTTTTTACTAAATTTATGATAAGGGGCGGAAATATCGTCGAATTTTCATGAAAATTTCAGGAAACATGTATTTTAATATTCTCAATATGGAATTTAATTTTTATGAAAAAATTTTAATTTTTTCGGCCACAATTGGCATTTTTCGTTAAATTTGGCAAATGGTGCCATTTTATGAGAAGTCATCCAAAATAAAATTTTTTTTTTTAATCTGTACTTTTTTTTATCTACCTTAACTTAAGTATAATTAAAATTATGTTGCCTTAATTTAAATGCCCATTTTTGGGCATGAAAAAAAAAACATTAAGTTTTGCATTTTTTTGACATTTTACCATATATTCGGTATTATTTATGCTATTATCATGTATTTTGCATAAAAGTGAAATAGGCAATTCAAATTAATAAAACATATTTTTTAAAATTATACATAACCTACAAAACTTTTTTTTCTTGCAATGCCCTAAATTGCTTTTGGTAAATAATTAAAATTAAACTAACAAAATATACGACATAATAATAAAAAATAGCAGTTGAAGTAGTATATAAGTAATAGTTTAAGCAAAAATTGTAATAATAATTTAAAATGAGGATGGCGTAAGTCGAAATCGATATTCAATAAAATAAAAAATCAAATTCAAATTGTTACTATAAGAAAGTTTATATTATTATTAATAAAATAAAAATTTTAAAAATAAACAGCAAAAAGTATATTTTTAAATATTGCATTTTAATTCAAAAGTGACAAAAGCACACAAACAGTGAATAATATGGAAAACCATAATAACGCATATAGAATTTTCAATTGAAAACATAATTGGCGTAAAATTATTTATGCTGTCTATTTTATATGTTTGAAAAATGTTTGAAAAAAATTGAATATTACATTTTTTCAAAATCTCATATCAAATATTTACAATAATTGTAACAACATTTTAATTATTTACCAAAAGCAATTTAGGGCATTGCAAGAATAAAACATTTTGGAGGTTCTGTATAATTTTAAAAAATATTTTTTATTAATTTGAATTGCATATTTCACTTTTATGCAAAATACATGATTATAGCATAAATAATACCGTATATATGGTAAAATGTCAAAAAAATGCAAAAATTAATGTTTTTTTTTTCATGCCCAAAAATGGGCATTTAAATTAAGGCAACATAATTTTGATTATACTTAGGTTAAAGTAGCTAAAAAAAAGTACAGATTAAAAAAAAAAAATTTTATTTTGGATGACTTCTCATAAAATGGCACCATTTGCCAGATTTAACGAAAAATGCCAATTGTAGCCGAAAAAATTAAAATTTTTTCATAAAAATTAAATTCCATATTGAGAATATTAAAATACATGTTTCCTGAAATTTTCATGAAAATTCGACGATTTTTCCGCCCCTTATCATAAATTTAGTAAAAAAAAAAAAAAGTCACGCGATTCGGTTTTTAGAGGTTAGGTTACACTTTTAAAGTATCTTACGCTCCTAGATGGATTTGAAATTTAATCACAAACATTTTGCATTTTTGTTTTTTTTTTATGATCATTAGAGGCCGAAATATTTTAAAAATAGTGAAGGGACCTACTCAAAAAACACCAAAAAACCAGTTTTTGCCATTTTTGAGGCACTTCCGGACCTCCAAATTTGCTAAATAATTGCATGCCCACTAACTTTTATGTCCTTAACATAAAACAAAAAAAAAATTCAACTTTGCTCTTACATAAAATATATCACTTTTTTTTACTAATTTGACTCCACTATATAGGTTACGATAGATTACGGTGCGTTTTCTATCTGGCAGATATAGTCTATGCGTTTAAAATGATTAAATCCGATAGAAACGGATAGCAAACGATAGAAAACTATTCGTTTTCTATGGGTTTCTTTCGATTTTTTTTATAAGGGTTGTGGACAGTTTTTTGTGGTTATCAGGTGAATTTTATAAAATTAAACATAAATTCTGTGAAGAGTGTATAAATATTCTGTGTTTATGCAATTATTTTAATGTAAATTTAAATCGGAAATGTTTTGTTTTGTTAACAAATACAACAATAACGAAAACTATGCGGTTTGTCCGTTCTTTCAGCCCAGTTGAAAATTGATGTCCTAAATGTCCCCAGAAAAACCTAAAAGAACTTCACATTTGAGATTTATTATTTACACAAATATAAACATAAATAACTGCATTAAAATCGGTAGATATAGTAGCAACGGCGTCAAAAGTGACACTATACACTTTTAATTTCACCGTTCATATTATATGGGTACCAGGTCACAGTGGCGTTATTAGATCTTCTATAAGAAATGGAAGCTCTAAGCGGGTCGTTTGCCCCTTCTCAAACAATTAACTTATGACATGGGTAATTGCGTAACCTATAGGGCGGTGGTCAAACACCATTAGCTGCAAGATAAGCAGGTAAATCTTTCCCACACTAGACCTGCAGCGTTACAAAGAACTGTTATCCTTGAGTAGGTAGAATATTAGTTCAAAGGTAAAGTCATCACTGGTTACTGGATCCTTGGAGAGCACCCAAGTACTGATTGAAGGAGCTATAAAGATAAGGATCAGGAGGAATCAGCGTTTCATCTACTTTGCACGTGTCCAGCATTCGCCCATTCTACGGCAAACTCATTTTGGAACGCACACATTTAAAACTCTCACCGTCGTGGGTAATTATAAAATCACGCAAGTACTTAGTTTCATTAGAAGCTCCAAATGGTTTGAGTAGGGGAACGAGATTCTTTGGGATCACAACCGACGTATTTTGATCTTACTATGTCGTCCTGATGTTGTCTTTTGGTGACAGTCACTGCAATCTAACCTAACAAAAATAACCTAGCAAAAAAAAATATAAATGACAGTTCATTTGAAAATTAACCTCAAATTGACACACCCGTTATGTATTAAAAGAATGAAATAAAAACGAAAAATTTATTAATTATTTTACCCAGCAATATTATGGGGCCAGGCCCTCCCTAGAACAATTTCCTAGTTACTCCAATGATTATTGTTGTAACGCTAATTGTTTTATTTATGCAAGCATTGTGCCAAATGAAACAATGTGTAATTAGAGGCAATATTATTGTGGGGATAGTTTGGAGGTTATCAAAAAGCACACATATTTATATTCAGATACGATTTCCACTTCTAACTCCTTAATGTTCCACTTTTCGATTACCATTCGTTGTCTTCCGCCGAAAATAAATCATTTTAACTTTGGATATATTTATTCTAAACTCCCTTCTAAATAGCATAACGCCGAGTTCATCGCACATCCCTGCCTATAACCTCGGCAGTAGGAATAAAACATTCCAATATTTGCTTTCCTTCCTATACCGCGAGCGCGGTAGATGTATTCGTAACATTTCTCTTAAATTTTGGACAAACTTTTCAGATAACTACACACTACATAATTTATAAAATAGTTTCTTACAAGGAATCTCGTCGAAAGGAGTTTTACAATCTACAAAAACTACGTAAACTTTTTGTCTATTCTCCAACTTGTATACGCTATTAGAATGTTTAAGGTAAAAACAAAACCTACTGTGCAATAGCCACGTCTAAACCACCAAGTCAACCGCTCTAGCGGAATTCCCGTATAGATCTAAACTATAGCGTCAATAAATGAAATACCCTCTGCAATTATGTACTTCATTTAGATCATTTCTTTTAAACACAGCGATTTTTAGCGACTTTTTGAAAGAATCCTGGCTCTTGCCGTTGTTATAAATATTATTAAATACTTACATCTTCCGCTCCAAAAACTTAACATTAGCTGCTTAAAAAATGGGTCAGGTAACCGGTCTTTACCTTTTTGCCATTTTTCAGTTTTCAACTAAATCTATGAATGCATCTATAAACACAGTATCCCAAATAATACCCCTGCTTAAACTATCCTATTGAAAAACAAAGCTTAATGGGAAAATTGCGTAGGAAATTTCCTATAATATCCTAATAAACAATTTTTTTTCCTTTTGAAATCGATGGAATCCTAAGAAAAATAAGAAGACATAAGAAAAATTTCAGTCATATTTTCCTGTAAGAATTATCCATTTCCTATTGAAACTATCTCAATGTCTTCCTGTAAAACTATCAATCCTATTGGGAAATCTTGTCGTAACAAAACAATTTTCTAAGTTTTATTTTCCTTTACAAATTATCTATTACTTCGGTCTGAAAGACCTAAGTATTACATTTATTAGCTAAAATTGAAATGCCTACCCCCACTTTTTTTGGCATTTCTCGACATTTTAGGACCTTCTGATTCTAAAAAAGCAACAAAAAAAAATGTATATCTGTCTGCCGGCCGGCCGTCCGTCACAACCGACGAAATCTAGAAAACGGCTAACGACGATGTGTTCCTTAACTGTACCGGAAGTGTGTCAAAAAATCGTCAAGTGTGTCAAAACAAGGAAATATGCATGTTTTTTGCTTAAAAAACGTTCATTTTAAGTGATAATGAGTAGGAACAAAGAATGTGGAGAAATCTGGATAGTCGGGATTGGTATGTGAGATCAAAAACTAGATTATTGCATCATAATTTTGTCAAAAAATGTTGTCAAGTGTGTCAAAAGAAGAATTTTTATTTATTTTTTTACCTAATTTTTTGAAAAAAAATAAAATTAATCATTTGTTTGGGATGAATTTTTATTATTATTATTGAGAATTATGGCATTATAAGTTTGTCAAAAAAATGTTGTCAAGTGTGTCAAAAGAAAGATTTTTATTTATTTTTTTACACCATTTTTTGGAAAACAATTAAATTAATTAATTGTTTGAAATGAAATTACTTCGGTCTGAAAGACCTAAGTATTACATTCATGAGCTAAAAGTGGAATTCTTACCGCCACTTTTTTTGGCATTTCTCGACGTTTCAGGACCTATTGATTCTAAAAAGCAAAAAAAAAATGTATATCTGTCTGTCGGCCGTCCGGCCGTCCGTCACAACCTACAAAATCTAGAAAACCGCTGGACGGATTTCAAAAATTTTTTTTTCTAAAAATAGGTTTACTCAATGGGAAGAGCCGAAAGGACGATGTGTTCGATAACTGTACCGGAAGTGTGTCAAAAAAATCGTCAAGTGTGTCAAAACAAGGAAATTTGCATATTTTTTGCTTAAAAAACTTTCATTTTAAGTGATTACGAGTAGGAACATTGAATTTCGAGAAATCTTGATGGTCGGGATTGGTATGTGAGACCAAAATCTAGATTTTTGCTTTATAAGTTTGTCAAAAAATGTTGTCAAGTGTGTCAAAAGAAAGATTTTTATTTATTTTTTTACACAATTTTTTGAGAAAAAATAAAATTAATAATTTGTATGACATGAAATTTTACTATTATTATAGAGAATTATGGCATTATAAGTTTGTCAAAAAAATAATGTCAAGTGTGTCAAAAAATGATTTCATTTATTTATTTAGCCAAATTTTTTGGAAAAAGTAGTTGTTTTTTTTGACGTAAATGTAATTGAAAATGAAATTGGACATGGAAATTTTTGAATTTGTTATAGTTTTTGAAATATTTTTGGAATTTATGAAAAGTTTGTATTTTTGATTTTGTAATAATTTTTGCAATATTTTTAGAATTTTGGAAATTTTAATTTTTGATTTTGTAAGAATTTTTTGAATATTTTTAGAATTTTGAAAAATTTTAAATTTTTGATTTTATTATAATTTTTGGAATTTTGAAAAAAGTTTGAATTTTTGATTTTGTAATAATTTTTGCAATATTTTTAGAATTTTGGAAAACTTGGAATTTTTAAGAATTTTTGGAATATTATTGGAATTTAGAAAAAGTTTAAATATTTGATTTTATTCTAATTTTTGGAATATTTTTGGAATTTTGAAAAAAGTTTGATTTTATTTTATTTTTACCATATTTTTGGAATTTTGAAAGAAATATGAATTTGTGATTTTGTAATATTTTCTCGAAACGCTAAATGGAGAGGTTTTTGAGTAGTTTGCTGAGTGTATCATCTTTTCACTAAATTATGTTAATTTATGATCTGTTATGATTTTCCGGCAACGTATTGATATTTCGTGTTAGTTTTGTAATAAACTTCTAAACATAGATAAAAAATGCTTGTAACAAAGAGTTATTTTTTGATATACATCGCTGCCCAAAACTAAAAATAATATCCTCATAAAAGTTTTTTGCCGAAAACTATATCAAAATCCTTAACCCAGACCGAAGGCTTGATATCTCAGAGCTGTGAGATTTCAGCCCCTCAACATTTTCCCGTTGAAACTGTTTCAATGTCTTCTTTTAAAACTATAAAGAATCCTATTAAGGAATCTTGTCGTAAGAAAAAAAGTGTCCAAGATTTATTTTCCTTTTTAATTACATTCATTCTTATAAAAATATTTCAATAGGGAAAGTCTGATATTTAAAGGTTAATTCCATTTATGAGGTTAATTCCATTTCCCCATTGAATATGAGTCTTTCCTACCCGACATTTTTATGAAGATTAAAACGATTAAAATCGCCCTTTTCCTATCCAGTTTTCATCAACATTCTCGATTATTCGGGGTCACTTTCTTCATAAAGAAACCTCGTGAAATTAGGATAAAATTTACGTCATTTTGTTACAATTTTGTTTTATATTTCATTGCAATTATGAAGAATCGTAACACTATAAACAGTCTTATCCTTCGACACCCTTGTTTTCATCATCCCAAAAATCTGCATCCCTGTCTCCAGCGGTATGAATTGCTGGTTACTATTTCGTACATTACAATCTCCAATAATGAAAAAGTTGCTAGGCTTTTCCTCTATCAAATTTTTTGGAATCAATAATGTCGTGGCCCAATTTTAGGTAGATTTCATATAAAATCTACCTGCAACGTGCTTCATCTCGGAATTTCGGAAAAATTTTGGTGCCAAACGACTATATATGATAAGCGGAGACGGAAAATCAAAATGAAAAAAAAAATTATTTATGTATGAGCTTGTTTAAATTTTTTTTAAAAAAGGATGCGCACTCATGTCACTGATTTGGACGTCAATTTTTTTCTTAAAGACCTCTGTTAAAAATAATGTTTCCCAAAATTTTGCCCCTCCCTAACCCCCCCTTAACGAGTTATGATTTTTTGAATTAATAAAATTATGTAAAATTAAGCTATATTTAAAAAATAATTACTCCGTATGTGTTTATTCGATTTTTTCGTAATTAATTTTATTTTCTTTGTTTTTTATTAAACTTTAATATCACGGGAATTAACATGTCTAATATTAAGAATTGACCAAACGCAACATCAAAATGTACAGTAGTTTTTTTGTCAAAAAAGGCCAGTTTTAAAAATGCCACCAAAACCATAGATTTTAACCAAAATGCTTCTCCTCTAGCTCATTTTTTTGTATTTTCATAAAGTTTTTAAATTTATTAATTTAAAATAGTTAAATATTTCTCAAAGTTAAATATTTCTAAAGATAGAAGTATTAAGACATATTCATTATTCTTAAAAAAACCCATTTTTACACCTCTTCAACTTTTTTCTGTGAACACCAAATTACACCAAATTTTCAAAAAAAACTGCTTTATCATGATCCTAAAATATCCTGAAAGTTTAAGCTTGAATATTTGTTTCAGATAAGAAATATGATATTTTTAAATTCAATATTTTCAAGATATTTTTATCATAAAGGGACAGAATTAAATGGATTTGAACGTTTCAGTACTGAATTTAATAGATCATGAGTTTGTTTATAATTCTTCAAAGATTTTGTAAGAATCGATTCATTTTATCTTTTTAAACCTTTTTTGACAAATAAACTACTGTACATTTTGATGTTGCGTTTGGTCAATTCTTAATACTAGACATGTTAATTCCCGTGATATTAAAGTTTAATAAAAAACAAAGAAAATAAGACTAATTACGATAAAATCGAATAAACACATACGGAGTAATTATTTTTTAAATATAGCTTAATTTTACATAATTTTATTAATTCAAAAACTCATAAATCGTTAAGGGGGGGTCAGGGAGGGGCAAAGTTTTGGGAAACATTATTTTTAACAGAGGTGTTTAAGAAAAAAATTGGCGTCCAAATCAGTGGCATGAGTGCGCATCCTTTTTTAAAAAAATTTTAAACATACTCATATATATAACGATATGAGCTATAACGGAATTTACCGGCACTCTCACGATCGCATTCCTTGACCTACACCGAATTTTTTTCTGGATAAGTTGCGGCAAAGAATCTCTTGGACAAGTCCGCGAACTGGCCATATCTGGGTACAGGTTAAGTGGCTAGAGCTTAAAAAGACGAATAATCTAGGACTTTATAACTTCCGTTTGAATCATAATATTTCAATAAGATTTATTGAATTTATTGAATATTGAATATTTGAACATATTTCTATCATTTTTTTCCAAATGACAACCTTGGCGTTCCAGGTTCCTGAAAAATCAGCTGTTTTAAAAATTTGATAAACTTTGTTGCCCTTGATCTTGCTGAAAATGGCCAATCTCACATTTGAAAACTGTTGCACACGTAGATACGTAGCTAAATCTATCCAAAACTTAAAAAACAAGTTGTTTAAATTCAGAGGTTGAGACCCTGGGGCTGTGAAAACGAAAACATACGCAAACAGCCATGCTTTCATCATTTTTTAGTCTATTTTGTTTAAACTAAAACTAGCTTTTAATTCAACTTTACAATTATAACCTCAGAAAATTTCAGCTTTCTAACCCAAGAAGTTCCAATGCAATTAGCATTATACTAACTTAAGGCAAGCCACTCTCACGCTATATAATTACAACAACAATTCCCAAAAATATTAAATAAATTTTCTTTTGTTTCTTTTTTGAGTTTTTATTTTTTTTTCGCAAAAATTTAAAAAATGTTGTTTTGAATGTTTGTTGTTGTTGTTTTGAAAATTCGTTATTGTTTTGAATTAGGGAATAGTTTCTTTGGGAATTTGGAATATTTGGAAGTGGTTTAGTTCAAATAAATTATAATGTATTATATTTGAGGTGTAAAAGTTGTTTGATGTTGTTGTTGATTATAAATTATGTGTGGTAGTATTGCAGTTGTGACGTAGTTAGAACGTTAATCCACCAAAGGATTTAATATGTTATTAAGGAGTTTTAACCAAATTAAACAAAACTATTCGAAATTGCATTGATAAAGTAGTTGCCGTTTATGTATTTAGTTTGGTTGATTTGATAAATTTTTGGGATTATTCTGTTTCTACTTAAATTTTTTATTTAAACTAATCGGACATATCCAATTCTATTTGTACACAAAGCTGTCTGGTCCCCAAATCTACCTATTTCTAGCGGATATACGTGCCGCTTGAACTTTTTTTTTCTTTAAATACACCGACAATATTACAATATCGACCCTAAAGAGTGTAAGCAAGACCCACAGTAACAATACAAAAACTTTGAATCCGGCATCAACATTATGGAGTAAAAAATGTTTAACAGCTAATAAACTTCTCCCACTAGCGCAACCGTACCTTTTTTCTTTGATGGAATCTATTGTAATTTATACCCATCAAAATACCTTGAATACTTATTAACGTTAGAATAAAAGTGTCATTAGCTCTAATAAAACTAAAGATTTTGGTATATATATTCATTTTGAAGTTAAGCCTCTAATATTATATCTGTGCAGGCAAATATGTTTTTTAACCCGTAATCAGCTGTTGACGTTTATATTTATTTCCACTTCTTTGCTGTCTCTTTATAGATCACATTTTTAATTCCAAACAGTAACGCCTTTTTCCTTCTTGCCGTTTCCTATTCCGATACACAACTAATTTCGTATGCCTTAGTGCCGTCATCATTGCCCGCTCAAGAATATGTCAATATCAGAAAGGAACTACAGGATGCACACAAATTTGTTATTCAGAAGATACAACTTTCCAACGATCGCATGAAACCACGATACATTATGCGATATAATATAATAAAGTCTCTTAAGAAGGACAATTAGATTTTCTAGAAAATCTACAGGAAAAACAAGAGTATCATCAAAATTGTAACCTGCCTGGTAGGACCCTTACACCATTTTAAATACTTTGGAAAATGTGTTTTATAGGATTAGGGCAGCGTGTTAAGGCCGAAAATGCACATCTCGAAAAGAGACTTAGATCCTGTTGGAAATGAATAGGCTTAGTTGGAGGGTAATGCTACCGCGTTTCTAACAGAGAGGTAACGAAATGTCAAGAAAAAGAGTGAGAAAGAGAGAGAGGGGGAGGGGAAGAAATAGAGATACAGTGGGGAGAAAGATTGAGAGAGAGAAAGAGAAAGAGAAAGAAAGAGAAAGAAAGAGAAAGAAAGAGAGAGAGAGAGAGAGAGAGAGAGAGAGAGAGAGAGAGAGAGAGAGAGAGAGAGAGAGAGAGAGAGAGAGAGAGAGAGAGAGAGAGAGAGAGAGAGAGAGAGAGAGAGACGCTTCGTTTAAACGGCGGCCGAGATCTATTGACTGTTCCAGCGATTCAATTCATTAGTAGTTGCCAGGTGAAAGGCATATTCTTATGCACTATATACATTTTAAAATTCTCGTCCAACGATGGAACAGCTTGCTCAAAAAGGGACTTTATGTCGGTTATAAATTCTGAAAAAGGTTTAGATCTTTTCTAAAGCTGACTCTTCACCTCTTATCGCAGTTTAGAAGAAACAAAGCTCTATGAAATAATAGAAGTTCGATTAAAGCTGAAGCTTGGATTTAGGAATTATTGAAAAAAGTATAACGAAGAAGCAACGAGGCTCTTAAAAGCATTAGACACTGCAGTGTTTAAACTAATAAACTTTAACATTTACAAATTGACTTAAAAATCAGTAAAGCTTAAAAATATGTAGCGTTTTAGCATCCAACATTAGTGACCTTATTTTTTAATTTTAAGCCAATAAAATAAAGAAAGCAAAATATAAAAGAGAAACGAGAAAGTAAATGCGGCATATGTAGCATGACGTAGTGATCCTATTAATTCCATTAACCATTATGAACCTTCTAATTCTAATTTATGCTTAGATCTATTTATATATGTATATATAATATATATGTACATATTTAATTTATTACTTTTTGTATTTGAAAAAATCGTTACAACAACTAAAAAAAACAAAACTATAAATTACGATTTACGTTATTTTGAAATAATTCTTTAAATATTCAGACAAAATTGTTTTATATTACTTTAATATTTTAAAATTCAATTTCATCTTATTTTAATTAATTTATTATTTTTCCATTATTCTATATAAAATTCGCACAAAATCTGCCCAGAGTTCAAGATGAAGTTGGACACAAAAAAATAAGTATTATGTACAAATTTTTTTTTATCTCAAATCAACAAAATCGGTTTGTGTGGTTATGTAGTGTTGTTTTTGTCTTGGCTGTCGAGTTGACAAAACAAAAATAATAAAATTTATGTGCAAAGGAATAAGTGTAATTTGTGTAAATTTTTAGTGAATAAATTAGAAAATAATTAAAATTTTACTAATTATAATGCATAATTAAACTTTCTAATATATTTTAGATTAGTTTTTACTACAAGTAAGTTCTGTAAATAGATAAATATTAAATTTTCTAATGAAATTGTCAGCGCCATTTTAGAAATTTATTATACTTTAATTTAATTTATGGTTTATTAATTTAAAAATAATATTATAGAAACGAAAATGAATATATTCAGATTATGTGTATATATATAGAATATTAAAAAATACTCTAACATTTTTGTTTTTATAAACAAACGTACAAATCTGGATCAAAATCCTGTTATATTTGTTGCATCAATTTGTAGAATATGCGTCTCTATAAATTTTATAAAAATATAATAACTGTTAATTTTTGATTATATACAGTTAATAGAAAAATATATTATTCATAAATTATAAAAAATTCAATCTTTACAAGCTCAAATAAATTTATTGCAGTAGTTAAACGTTATTTGGAATGAATATATAAAAAGCCCAAGCATAAATTCTGATGATTACTTAAAGCAAAATGGTTGTGTTCGATGATATAATTACTCTAGAATTTTGCGATGGAATAAAGATTGTCCAGCTTAACTTAAAACCTAATCTTCAAAATTAATACTTTTGTAAAAAAAAATAATTAACAAATTTTCTAAGCTCAATAACCGGATTTTCAATTAATTTTTGAAATTCAATAGCCCTTAAATTTAGTCATTAGTTAATTCAATTGAAAAATTCTTTTGTTTCATTCAACATTTTTATCAAAAACAACAATACACTATACGATTTTAAATGCGAGTTCAATTTGGAAATAATTTCGTTGCCCCTTCTGAAATATTACCATTACTTGCCTTTCGGTTTTTATTGCATTTAAAAAATATTATTAATTTATTACCATTCGGAAGCCATGTCTGATAAAATATTTCTTGGAATTAAAGAGTTTATTGGAATAATCTATTGAACAAAATTTTATTAATAACACATCATCTGGAAAAATCCATTCAAACGAAAAATCCTACAAATCAAACGAATTATCGATCCAGTACAGCAATTGTAAGGAATGGTGTCACCTCAATAATTGACAGATCTTTCTAAGAGTTGTGAAAATGATGCTACTAAAATACAATGGTATGAGAAACAAGTTCGATGGCACTATAAAGGCGAAGTCACAAATCTTCAACAAACCAAAATAAGCCGAATCACGAGGCGATAGTTATGACTTATGCTGATCAATAATAGGTGGTTTCAATTTTGAAGTTTTCATCAAAACAAAATACACAAGGGTTACAAATAACTCAAACTCATTCTCAGTAGCCGGTACATCGTAAAATAGAAATTGAGCAAAATATTATTTAAAATATTTAATTATTTAAAATTATTTTAAAAAATTAGAAATTTTTTCATAACTAGTATTCTGAGTGTGGGAAATAACAAATTCGTAATAGAATTTATTGCAATTTTTTCTCAATTTACAGGGAAATGCTGGAATAGGCGTGCAGATATTTAACTAGCTAGTCTAGTATGTCGTTTGTCCCTTTCGCCGATGAAGAACTAAACTAGTATTAGGATTCGATCATATACCTATAATGATGACCAACCAATTAATCAAGTTTAATCCAAAGAAAACTAACATAATATTTGAATAACCGGTTTGCAAAATGAATTCAAATTGACTGAAATTGAATTCAATAAACAAATTTTATTACTTGACGTGACGCCTTCTCTGCGGAGAAAAATTCAAAGAATTTTGTAATAAACGAAGAGCTCACTCAATCTCTTGGTGCTTGGTTAATCTCTGGAAAATGTTAGAATTATATTCGGGATTTTTGTGAGCAATTAAACTCAAGTAACTAAGGAATTAATTTGGATTTTTCCAATTTTGGTTGGAATTATAATTCACATAAAATAACAACTAAAAAAAAGCTTTCATCAACACCTCAGACGGATATTGCTGTGAAACCTAGGTTTTTAAAGGTTGTAATTCCTATTACACAAGACAAAATTAAAAAATGTTTACAAAAAAACGTCAACTCTGTGACAAAGAGGAATAGTTTTGTTGTAACTTTCAAATTGATAAATGATCATAATGTGTATTCCTAATTGAATAGTTATATCAAAACTCCACCCATTTGTTTAAGATTTTGACTTTTGGAACGTAAACACCGATTTGCTTTCACTACAATTTCAGTTTTCCAACAAAAAAATCCAAGCAGCAGGTTATCCTCTAGAAATATGTAGATTTCTTGGCCAGACAGATTTGTGTATAATTACTATTTTTTTGAATGTCGATAAAGATAAATCGACGGATTTATCCTATCTTTGGTATTTTTAGATTTAACACGTAGATAAATTCATTGATTCAATCTT
Source organism: Diogma glabrata (assembly GCA_963693315.1). Classification (NCBI taxonomy): domain Eukaryota; kingdom Metazoa; phylum Arthropoda; class Insecta; order Diptera; family Cylindrotomidae; genus Diogma; species Diogma glabrata. Next base: position 375,923,405 of record OY856187.1, on the reverse strand, counting down.
GGATTAAACATGTATTATCTGATTTATATCTCAATATCGATGGCTTAAACCGCCGCTACGTCATTGAAAATACAAAACCTCAATTGGTGCCGATTAGTGCCGACTGTAATAGCGCCGAGAAATATACTGTCATAGCGCCGAGAAAATATTGTATGGAGTCTCGGCACTAATTCAAATCAAACTGAAATAACGCAAAGGTGAAATTTTCAATTTGATTAAAGTGACATAGTGCCGAGAATCAAAAACCTCGGCGCTTTGTCAGAAAAATTTAAAATTGAATATCTCGGTACTAATTCAGTTTGAAATGAATCAATGCAGAAACTTGAAATCTTGGCGCTATTACAGAAATTGTTTAAATTGAGTTCTCAGCCCTATTTCAATTTAAACTGAATTAGTGCCGTAAAACAAAAATCATGTTTGAACATGAATTTTACGGACTTTGACCCACATAGCTATAAAACATATTTAAAGTTATTTTTTACATATACGTATGAGGAGTAAAGTACGCAGAAATACATAAGCATAAAATCGAATATTTATTTTCAGTTGCAAATAGAGTTTTAGTCATCAGTGAATATATGTCTGTAATTCCCCCAAAAATATGAAACAAAAAATTCTCAGAATGGTTGCATGTATGTAAAATAAGAAAATTATAGAAGAAACAAAAACCAAACGGTGTACCCACATATTAAAATGTGTTGACATTTTTTATTTGGGGAAGTTAGATAAAGATAAATAGTATTTTTAAATGAAATGAAACAGAATCAAAATTTCTTCGCAAACGACAACGCTCAACACTAATTCAAATCAGTTCCAGTTTAGTTCTTTTTGCATACGCATCAAATAATTATTGGTTAGTTTGCGTTATTTTATTCAATTCAAAATTTCGTCATGATGAATCATGATCATCAAATAACGTAAGACGAAATAAAATAACTACTAATAATTAACTAAAATTCTTTGTCCGGTACAAACCAACACATTCAATTGAATTTGTCGAAAATGGAGCGCAAATTGTATCGTTGCAAGCAAATATCAATGCCGGCATCGCCGAAAACACTTCGCATAACAGTTAAAGTAGAATTTTTAAACGAAGGAATTATTCGCTCATATGGATTTTCACAGGTAGTAGGACGGAGAAACTCTTTGAAAACTGCCACTAAATATCCAACAATTGATGCATAAGCATTTTTGTAGTTTCAAGACGCAGAAACGTCTTGAAAATATTATCGAACTACATTCGTCGCTTTAATAATGAAACAACGTATGCTATTTATACGTTGTTTTTATATAATAGGTGCGCTGCATTCCCCATAAGGGCATCTTTGAATTGGCGTTTCTACATTTTCGAATTATTTTATGACTGGGGGTTAGAATTAATAAATTATAAATTAACGTCCATGCAAATGCATGCGCACATCAAACTTTAAACTCAAATATCTCGAAACTATACTTTTGCGTATACGTCATTTCATTATTAAAGCGACGATATACACAAATCCGATGCATTATCGTATTGCATCGGAATCGATAATCCTCAACATTACTGCTTTGAATCGGCGAAATTAGTTAATTAATGCCACATTCAAAATATGTTCAATGGGAAAATTTAATCATGTTTTTGATTATCCATATCCAATATATGAAAGCGGTAGCAAGTGATTGAAGAATTTTACAATTATGTGCGTTACCTTAATTTGTAATTAAATATTTCCAAACAATACCATTTCTTTTTGTGCTTATGAGTAGAAAGATTGAAGCCTGTTATACTTACACATTTGTTTCAATATATCAACACGAATATTTTTCCGGTATATCTAGTTAAATTATAATGAAATAAATTAATCGATTTGTGTTTCATGTAAATTAAATTAAATTATAATGAAATTAATTAATCAATTTATATGTTATAGTTTGGACTTTGGAGGGTAAATCGTTCATGACCGATTATGAATGCGCTCTGCATTGCGCAAAGTTTGTCAGGCAAACTTTATGCATGTTCGTTTCACTTTTGCCAGGCGGTGAAACGGAACGCAAGTAAAGCTCCTGGATTCGTTACATCTTTGCGCAATAATAAACCTGCTATGGAGATTTATGTAAAATGTTTGTTTGCCATTATTGCCAGTAAATGATATCGTTGTGGTATTCCATCTACTTAAGAGGCAAATGATTTTAATGCACCTTTAATCCGTCGCTTCATTAAATATTACGATCAGCAATGGATACTAAAGATGTATTAACGGAAATCACAATAACATAAATAAATTATTTTACTTATGCTTATTGCAATATTTCTTTTTTAATTTTAAAATTTATATTGATCACTGTACGATGACCAACATGGCGATAGTGACGATACTAATTTTTTCCCAAGCTTCAAAGAACGAAATATACTACTGGAGAATAATAATCTTTATTTTATAATAATAAATATTTAAGTTCAATATTTTCGTCTAATCTTTACCTCAGTAAAATCAATGACTTCATGATATTCCATTCCCATCTCTTCGAAATTTTTCCATTGCTATCTTTTCCAAATTTTCAAATTGATCACGGAGCTGAATAATATAAATGTACAAAAATTTTTTATAAAGGAGGGGGACGGCAGGTCTTGTTTGGCCCAGGCGGCCAAAATTGTAAACTCGGTCCTGGTTCTGGCATGTGCTTTTATCGTCCTGGGCGAATTAAGGTGAACTAGAACCAGTCTTAGTAGGGTATTTCACAGCCGACACCTATCAGAAATCAAATATGATTTCTCTATTCTTGAATACTTAATTTGTTCTGGTTAAGTAGGTCTGTTCTATGATCCGGTTGTCTGATTCGACCTGGATAGTTTAAAGTGTAACACGTCGCATTACAGATTAATTCGGTCCCAATCAGTGGTGGGGAAGCTAGCACAGATTTGAACTGTAGTATTAGGCATCAAAGTCAGGCGATTCTTTCCATAGCATTTTTGGTATTAAGTTTTTTGTTAATTATTATATTTCTAATTACAAAAACAGAGGTTTATGGAAGATGAAGATTTAATTTTTGGGAAAAACGAATCTGCGCCGGTGGAGCGGAAAATGAATTATCTGTCTGTCTTGGAAAAATAAATTTATTTATTTATTTACCTGCGGTGTTTAAAAAAAATTTAATTAATGCCGAGATTTCTTAAAAAATTAATCCTTTCGTTGCTATTTATGCCGAGATTTGTTAGAAAATTAAATCTCTTATAAATGTCTGTTGGGTCGGTGTATAAATGTAAATAAAAATTTACGCTATTCTACGCAAAAAAACTGAATTTGTGCCGAGAATTTTTTCGGCTCTATGACAGTCGGCGCTATTTTATGGATCCCCTCAACTACGTTGTGTCAACAGTTGTTTGAAAATATATTCAATTATTTAGTGAAATTTCTCTAAATTTCTCTAAAAAACCTCTGAAAAATGTTGCTAATTCATCTTCTTCTAAGTCTAAATAATTATACTAAGCTAACGAATAAAACAACCAAAAATATTTGAAGAAAGGATTGACATGGAATCTTATAATGCGGAAGAGTTTAGGCTGCGATTTAGGTTTTCCAAAGAAGTTCATTCACTAGACTTTCGTTGGTATTTGACTACGATGAAACATATTTTGGTATGTTTGAGGTATTATGCAACGGAGTCGTTTCAATTGGTAATCGGTGATGTAATAGGAATAAGGAGTACAGCGGGCAATATAATACATTACATAGAGTAGCGAGAAGTATCGCTAGGAAAGCCAAAGATTTTACAGGGGAAGTGAATAAAACTAAGGAAAAGTTTTATAATAAAGCAGGAATGCCTTGTTGTATTGGCTGTATTGATGGTACTTATACCAATAAAATCTAGAGGTGATGAGGCAGAACTATATCGCAATCGTAAATGACATTTTTCTATCAATTCGCAGGCGATATAATATGATGCTGCGGGTAAATTTATCGACAATATTGCAAGGTAGTTTTTGAAATGTACCGTATTAAAATTAAATAATAAAAATATTATAATCGACACTGTTTATCGTTGGCACTTGGCGTAAGTTTTGAAATAACATTTTCGCCTTTAACGACTTTGGTCATTATTACAAGATCATTTTTCTCAAATTAATGCTCGATTTAAACAGAATGAATTCAACAACATGCTTCTGATTGATGATTCAGGTAATGGGTGCAAAAATTATTTAATTACTCCGTATAAAATGAAAAGAAACATTTAGCAAGACACGTACAATCGAGCTATAACTTCAACCACCATATTAGAATTCTTTTGGGCAACGGAAGAGGAAACGCTAAGTTCTGACAATAAGTGAAGTTTAATTTAGTTTTCCATTTATTCCTAGTATTTGATTTTTATTTAATGGTTTCCCTTAGAATCACAAATAAACCTTCAAAATACTTTGACAATAATTGTGCCAACAGCCGTTCTGCACAATATTGCAATCACACTAAAAGAGGAAAATCCTCCCGTCGATGAAGATCTTTATATAAACATTCAATGTGAATTACAGAATTATATTCCAAATGTATTCGAAGCTCAATCCAATTTGAATGTAAATGAAGAATTTTGCCACATCATTTTAAGAAGGAATTTTGTCATATTTTCTTATCTTTCTAATTCCACATATTATAAAAAAATTATAAGAAATAAAATTCATAGAAAAGATATAATTATATACATAGGAATATGTATATAATTATAGTTTCTGGATCTTTTTTTTTATAATAATCAATTTTTATTTCGTTAAGTTTGTTGCGCGACTGAATGGCGTTTATTTGGTACTCTCTTAACTTCTTTTCACTTTCGGGGCAAAGTCCGTTTACGCGTTAGCGGTAATTTATTTTGAGCTGTGCAGCTGGTACTAACTATAGATGAGACGGAATTTGGTTCAGTCGTTGTTAAGTTTGTCTGTACATCTACATCACCACTGTCCAATCAATGTTCCGGTTTAGTTTTACGCAACACACTAAAATATTCTGGTTAGTTAATTTAAAGTTTCTAAAAGACAAATCATTTTATTTTTTTCTTGAATTGCTATATTAAAGATATATTTGAAAATTAAAAAGTGATCATTTTTCTTGTCACTCTTATGCATGCTAATTAATATGTTCTTTGTACGACTTGTATATAAATTTCAATGGCGCTCCCATATTTGAGGTAGCGGATTGCATCTTTCCCCCTATGGAATAAAGGGTGTAATACCAGTGGTTAAGTTCCTTTTTAACTCGCGTGTGGTTATCAGCAGAAGCTATACCGAACTATTAGGCTTTTAAAACTTCTAAAATCTGTTATCCAATTTAATGTAACTGAAAATTCTCGAAATTTCGTTGCTTAAATCTTTTATTAATGTCATATTACCTTCGGAAATACCGACTAACTGAATGTTTTATTAAAATTGGAAATTTTAGAAAAGGTTTGCTTTTCATGGGGTTTGTTAGGATTTTCGTTTATTCATTCTCAAAATATTTAGTAGAAAATATTTTTGTTCATATTTATAAAGTTAGTCTATCGAATTTACTTCAAATAATGAATCCATATTTTACGAGTACAAAAATTATTAATACAAATTACAATACCTTAAATTTTTAAATAATTTTAAGATATTAAAAAGTTCAGCCTCCATATGTGTTCCTCAAACTTCATGAGTTTTACAAAACGACTGTCTTAACAAGCATGTCATCTCAATACAACAAAGATGCAATCCTGAATGCAGCGTTTGCCTGAGTTGTATTTAACTGTTTAGCTGTATTTAAATTGTTTTGCTGGCATAACTTTACACATATGCAGAATACTTCGAAGACTGTTCTGTAAATTTGAAAATGTTGTAACCCGAGCATTTATTTTCGCTAAGTTAACTGTTTTTAAGCTACTTGCAGATCTTCCTCAGAATCTGGACTTCAACTCTCTGTTGTGATAGGATTTAAAATAATTGAGACACATTGTTCATTCGTAGAAGTTTGCACAGTATTTGTGTTTTCATTGAGATGCATCCAGTTAGTTGTTTGCATTTGTCTTCCAGATTTCACAAAGTTTTTCGTTAGACGCGTTTTTGTAAATGTTGTATGATTAATGATTATCATCAAACCACAATTTCGACACTTGTTAAAGGTAAACGTTTTACTTCAGCTCATCTTTGTTGTCATGACATGACATGCTTGAATCGATTTTACCGAAAAACAATCATTCTTCTCCAGTGGAACCTTTTGTGTTGTTTATTTTAACTCAGCAAATGCGTCATTCTTCGTTTTAGAAGTTTTTACACTTTTTCTTTATTACTATTTTACACCTCGTTAAAGCTGTAATGCCATTATTTTAAATATTCATTAATGATTTTCAGCATTCCCATTTTTCATTCTGTTTATACGGTTGTTTTCATCCATCGAGGAGTTTTGCTAGGGTTACAATTTACAAGCTTCTTACCTCCAGAGAATGTTTTGCGCTGAAGTCAATTCTTTTTTTTTTAAGTTGGGCATGTTTAGTGTTAACTATATGAAATTATAAATTAACGTCGCTAAATATTCATAGATACCATCCAAACTAAAGAAAAGGATGGAATGTAAATTAAGTTTCTCTGAGAATTATGATCGCTAACTTTTGAGGAATAAAGTTATCAGAGAAAACCCACAAAGGTAAGACATTCCACAGATGAGTGACACTCTTCAAAAAGTCACGTTCAGTTCAATCGTTCAGCATCACAGCAAACAACGATAGGGTTTGATTCGTTTGTGTAAGGGTGCACGTTCTTAAATAATACATCACCACACGGAATATTTCAAATGCAAAATTTTTTAGTAATTTTTATTTATAACTTATAACTTATTTGTAATTTTTATTTATACAGAATATTTCAAATGCAAAATTTTTTAGTAATTTTTATTTGTTTCACAATCATTTTGTTTTGTTGAAATCAACGTTGTTGTTGTGGTTGCAAATTGATATACATATATGTATTTTGAACTATGTTAGTTATGCTGACAAATCAAACGATTCTGTAAGAACCGTAACAATATGTTTCATATTAAATCAAATATTAAAATAAATAATGTTGTAAAAAAAAATTTTGTTAATTCGATGTTTAATTTTGTTTTGCTTAGAAATGGAAGAAAACCCTGTGAATCATACCTCACAACTAGAATCTCAGGTTGATGTGGTTATAAATGATATAACTGCAGATACCACAGATATAATGAACGATTTAGCACTTCCTAAATCTAATGAACTAGAAGTAAAGAGAATAACATTTGCAACGGATCCAAATATAGATAAAAATGTCACTCAAAATCAGGTGAGCTAAATTTCTAGACTATGTACCAAAAATTCTATTTGTAATTTACTAATATTAATGTTAAAAGATGGGAACGGAGATATTAGGATCTGTTAAAACATTTAGTCCAAAATGTGGACCAGAATCTGGACAAGCTGTTCGAACAAGTGCTAGGGTTATTCAAAAACTGAAACTAGATTCTATAAGACCTCCTACACCACCTCCAATTCTCAAGGGTATGATCAATATTAAACTTATCAATTGTAGTAACAATATTATTTTAAACTGGTTAGATCACTTAAAAGAAGAAAAACTTGGTGCAAAAACACCGAATCAAATGAAGTCATCGCGGACTAATGGATGGAATAACATCGAAAAAAATTTATTTTTTGAAGCGTTGAACGATTACGGAAAAGATTTTGATATGATTACACACTATATTAATACTAAGTTAAAACGAAAAAATCCACTAGAAGTTACATTTAAAACACGAGATCAAACTCGGTTGTTTTATCATCAGTCTTTTCAAAGAGTATCGAAATATTTAAAATTCTCAGATGGTATGTATAACAATGTTAACTAAATTTTTTACGAATCCGAATTATTAAAATTTTATTTCAGAAATTAAGAAAATTGTACAAGAGTTGTATGCTCTCATAAACTATGGAGAAATGCGCAAAAAAATTATGTTTGTGAACGAAAAATGTTTAATGAAACTAAGAGAATTAGTCTATCAAGGGTGTGTTACAATTAGAACTAAAGGTAAAAATATTAAACTAAAAACTCCTTCATGTAAAGCTCTTCGTCAATTGAATCTATTGGAAAGTAAGAAATTTTATAAAACATTATGTTATAAATGATATTAATTTTAGAATTTTTTAGATGGACAACAAAATGAAATTAAATTACCGCAAAGGATTGAAATATTACTCAAACCAGCCAATTTACATTCATGGGGAAAAGTGCAAAGTATTGCACAAAATCCCCGTGTAAAAATGACGTTGCCAATACAACGAAAGGTGTCATGCATAATAAAAACTTTGCAGCATAAATGGCGACATCAAGATTTTAGATTGGTAAGTTATTATTTTGAAACAATTAACAAATATGTCGCACTAATGTGAGTTACTAGCCACGGAGTGATGCAAAGCAAAGTATCAATAGTCTCTTTAGCGAAATAGGAGCCAATCGAAAATTCATTGGTTCAGAACCGTGTTGTGTTGGCCTAAAGTTCGCTTAAAAGCGCCATCAAAAAATTAGAATACAAACAAATCATTAAACTATAGCGAAACCGGGCGCAATACAACATTCTAATTACATATTCAATGTAATCGCTTCTTTTTGCCGCTAAAAACAAATACCGCAAAGAAGTCTCTAAAGATCTAAACATCGTGTATCATTGGATATTTTTCGACAACCTACTGTCGCTAAAAACTAGGTCTCATTATTTTCACAAACATAGATTTTGCAACTTGGCAGTAGAAACGATAGAACGAATCTAATGTAACTGCATCAATCTGATTTTTGGTGCAAGTACCACACGTTGTTTAGTCCACAACATAACTAGAATTCACATGATTCATACAACACCTACTTCGACTGTCTATAAGCACAATAATTCTACCAGCAACAAACAAATTTCTGTTCTACTAATACGCAAAATATTGTTATCTTTACTTATATAAACAATTATTTGTACAATTTTAGCTCGATAAAACAATAATGGCGCAAACTAATGTGAATTTCAATTCACCAAAATCTGTAAAACTTAAACATGAGCTAGAAAATAATCCACCTCAAATGTCAACTACTGAAGAACCTACGATACGTTTGCTTCCTTCGCCGGACGATGTAATTCATCGACCTATGATTAAAATAACAGAAACAGTAACTAGCCAACAAATATCCCTAAATGCTTACGAAGATCGGGTTGGAGTGAAAATAAAGGGTGAAATTTTATGTTCTGAAAGAATTAGTAATTTAAAAGAAATGATAAAATCAAATTCACGCCGTCAACGTAATGATAGTACCAGTGATAAAAAGAGTCCGGAAAGTAAAAAATCTAAATTTGAATTTGATATTCGATCATTAGAACCATGTGATAAGTTAGAAACAATTATAAGTAATAGTATTTTGGAATCACCTAAATTATTATTACCACAATCGGCAAGCGACGATCCACTTGATGGTGTTACTCTAAATAAAATTTTCACAGATAGTGGTGAAAAGATCGACCCACCAATAAATAACTCTAATGAATGTTTGGATGGTATAAATAATACAAATAATAATCAACTCAATATGGCACCTACAAATAATGAATTACCGATTAATGGAAGTTTAAAAAACGGAGGCACTAAAAAGAGAATAAAAAATCACACAACCCGAAAAAAATATCGTAAAAGAGATGCCGGTGCCTATCGGCCGTTGATTCAAGATCAAACGATCAATCAAATTCGTCATGGTTGGACTTTAACTAATATCGGTGATATGACTGTTGGTGATCTATATGTGATGTTCGGTTCTCAATTAAAGTTAAATTTAAATTATTTATTTATTGAAAGTATAATTAAAACAGAAAATACTATAACAAAATCTGAAATTCCAACAACAATTTCTAACTCTGCTCCATTTGCTAATGTTCTGGGATCCTTGCAGCTAAAAGCAAATACTGAAAAACTCAAAACTGACGTTAAAATGGAAAACTGTTTGGGGGCCAAACTAAAACAATTATTATCAATTGCAAATATGGTTGATCAAAAACGTAAGAAATCGACATCATGTTTTTGTGGTCATACATGTGAAACTTTAAAAGCCGGTAGAGTTAAGGTATGTGAACTTAGTTAAAGCTGTGTAACTAGCTAAATAACCAACTTACTTTTTGCATATTTCAGAAATTGGACGCATCAAATGTAAGCTTTATATCAGATAAAACACATTCTGCCAACCAAAATGATAATGTAATATTTCGGTCACCTTCTGTTCCTTTACGCACAAATTTGCCGATTATAGATCCGTATAGACAGCAGTCAAATGTAAGTACATATATTGGATTTTATTAAATTTTAATGTCTGTTAAATGGTCACCATAGTCTGTTCAATTTGCAACGAAAGGTACGCGAATCGTTAAAAATCATACCAGCAAACTGTGTTTTTCCTAAAACGAGCAAAATCGCAATTAAAATATTTAAATTATTTCAATTCCAGTACCTACAAAGAATAAGACATCCACGTTGGATTAAATCTCGTAATCGGCAAGCTTTCCCTAGCAAACAAGTTGTGGTTCAACGAATATTGCCATTGCAACCTGCACCCACAAATCTAATAAAAGATTCAATATTACTTCCAAATATTGAAATTAAGTTAAATATACAAGAAATCCATGACACTGGGCAAACATACTCACCTGAAAAAATAACAATAACTGATTCACCAGCAAAAACCAGTGCAGTCCCTGTTGACGAATCAACAATAATCATTGAAGAAGATGAAATTGAAGATGAAATTTGTGATACAATTGAAGAGGAAGAGAAAGTTGAAAAACCAGAAGCCTATACCGAAATCAAAGAACCGGAAGCTGATAAAGGATTGTGTGAAGAAGAAATTCACAAACCAGGATTAAATATGCCAAGCATAGATGAAAGTCAAAGCAATTTTCCAGAAGTTATAAACGAAAATACTGGTTTAAAAAATTTAATGGACATATCGTTACCTTCTGCGATGGATTTTGAATACGAAGAAGGTATAATTAACATCGACATTTTTTCGTACAAAGACATACTAATTTGTCAAAATTCAATTCTAGCTTACATACATTCAACACCTTTAATAAGCCCAATGAAAATTTTAAAAGAAATATCAACTGAAACCAATGATTCTGCATGGTTAACGCCAGATATAAATGATTTTTCTTTCAGTAGTTTTTTAGGTCATTTAGACAACCTTGCTGAAAATGACAGGAAAAACAATATCCATGAAAATGTATGTAATAACAACCCATTGGTTGATTCTTCTATAATTAATTCAAATATCTACCATTTTAGGCAGCAGATGCAAGTAATTTATCAGTGATCAGTGATTCTAGTGTTGACTATATGACAAAATTTGCCCAAATTACAGCGGAACTTAAAGAACAGGAAGATGAAGATATGAGAAGAGATACTCATTAGATTTTATTTCTATAATTCGAACAACCAAAGTATAAAGCTTAAATCAGGGATATTATAAGTACAATTTTACTTTTAACTAAATAACTATGTTTGATATGATGACGAAGTATTATTACATTAAGTTTTAAGTAATCACAATTTTGTAAAGAGCTAATCGGTACTTTTAGGGTTTTAATATTTAAAACTATAACTTCTAGTACAATATAGACTCATGAGTTAAGCCTGTATCTGCAAACCTGTTTCAAAATAGTAATCTTAAGTCTAAACCATTTAAGCTTAGTGATATTAATTATCGAAATTCGTATACTTTTTTCTTGAAACGTATTTTTTTTTTAAAATAAAGTTCTTTATTTTTCTAGACCGAGTTAGTAAAATAGCACTACAAATTCGTGCGAGGCAAGTTTTTGTGCGAGAACTGTTTTTTTTGTCAACACCAATTACAATTGCAAAAGAAGGCTGTATTTAACTATTTACTTTGAAAAAATTCACATAGAACTAAAAATTGTCCCAGACTTTAACAGTACAATTATATATTCGATTGTGGCTGGTTTATTTTTTTGAAGGTCTAAAAGTCGGATTAGATTTTCGCGAATTGCCAAATTTTATTTATTTGTTCCTCTTCGTTCAGACATCTCAATACATTTGTAATCTATATTATCCGTAATATATATTGTTGATTTGAATCGAGGATACATATTTATTTAAATAATAAAATTAACAACTACTTTTTAGTTTAGAGTGATTTCCCATACATATAAGTAAAAAACTTATTCCCATCTAATGATTGGAATGTTTCCAAAATAAATCTTTTCTTATCTACTAAAATTGTTTAAAAATACAGTTTTATCGCTCTAAAATATTTATTAAATTACTCTGTAATCATAAATCATTTCAAAATGATTTAAAAATTAAATTCAGATTGGGTACACCAAAAAAAGTTCTTAAAACAATTGAAAATTTTGGATATCGTATTCTTCAATTCAGTTTATTTTATTTATACTATTCGTTTGTCTTAGTTATTTCTTCTTGATTCGTATAAACTCGTTTTTTTTTTGTGTCGTATATGTTCCATATACTCAAGGTTGGCAAATATGATATTTATATAAATATCATAATATCCGATATATATCGGATATATATATCACTATCTGATATTTATTTTTAAATAATTTATTTAACTATAATATTATACAATATATAGTAGCCAGATAAAAACAAGAAACTATTTAGGTAAATTCTTTTATTACGAACGCCAAAAACTAGAAATTCTGAAACTAATAAAAAAAATACATATTTACTTGCACATATTAAACAAAAAACTAATCAACTTATGAATATCTTAATGATGCCAACAATTTTATACTAACCATCTTATTAATGGTAGATTATCGTCGGATTCTTCAGAATGTTGCGGTGATTTTTTTGGTAAAGGTAGTATAATAGAAACGTTAGAATTGTCCCAAATCCAATCAATATTTTCTTTTCTATTTTTTTTCTATCTGATTTTTGTATTTAAATAAAAATGTCAATTTGCCAGCTTTTTCGTTTCCAATCATATTACGTAGCTTTGTTTGCACAAGACCAAATGACGAAAACGTTCTCTCAAGAGATGCGGTAGTCGCAACTGCCCTAAGCAGCTGTTCACATAAAGCTAAAAAGTCATGTTTATTTGGCCAAGATCCATCATCAATTGTAATTCCTTTCCACCACACCATTGGTTTTGTATTTCTAAACTGAGAACCAAATACATATTTCGGAAATGGTGTAGATTCAGCTAAAAGTGCCATTACAAATGGAATGAAGTCTGAGTTAACTTTATTTAAATAATTATATGTTGCTTCTTTTTTATCGTTATTCAAACGTTTACCTAAAAATCGATGGTCAAGCATATTAGCTAGGTAATGAGGTGCATGTAAAGCCATGTCTCTCCTTCGATAAAAATGTTTCTTAACTTCTAAAGATTGCTTTAGTTTAAGATCAAGTTCCAGTTTATGCCAAATTTCAACTACAACATCAATCGTAGTTTTAACTCTTTGAGCTCTGTCTAAAGCGACTGCTATTGGTTCTGGGTAACTAAGCATATGTTTAGCATTTCGAAGTATCCGGGTGCGAAGTATCCTGCATGATTTGCGTTGTAACGAAAATGATCAATAAATTCTTGAGATCGATGTGCCATTTACGCCTCATATTGACGACGCTGCGATTTGTTTTTCAGTGCCACAGTAAGATTCAATGCGTTGTACATGTGTCAAGAAACAACCAAGAGCGTTGTAGGCCAATTTTGAAGTATCCGGGTTGTGTCAGCTCTGGTCTGAAATATAGGACAAATTAAAAATAATTTCGAATTATTTTCAGCTGCAAATCTTACCAATTTTCTAGCATTTTTGAACGCTGCATGATTTGCGTTGTAACGAAAACGATCAATAAATTCTTGAGATCGATGTGCCATTGAGATCGATGTGCACCATATTCACTCACGGCTGCGATTTGTAAAACGAAAACGATCGATCAATAAATTCTTGAGATCGATGTGCCATTGAAATCGATTTCATCGATGTGCATCATATTATATTCAGTTTATTTTTCTTATTTTTTTTTCTTAATTTCCCGGCATCCTGCTGAAATAAATGATTTAAAAATCAAATAAAATAAATGATTCATAAAAGTATATAGGTATAAGGATATAAGGTATATAAAATCTCTTACCTTTTTTCTCTATGCTTTGTGATTGTGGTGTCTCGTTCGTTTTTTTTGGCTCCGGAGAGTCATCCGCCGATTTTCGCCGATTCCATGATTTTTTTTTCGTTTTCTGGGATTGACAGGTTCTGACAAACCTTCCTGAAAATATAATACAATATAATTACAAACTTAGAATTTATATAATTAAAATAAAATGCTAATTACTTCTGATGAAGAAGTCGGAAAGCAACCAATATATGAAACATTTTGAGTTCCCTGGCTTCTAGTCACACGGCCTTTAAAAAGAACATGTTTATGTTGTTTTGTTTTTACCAAAGCCGAAAGTGATTTTTTATTTCATAAAAAGAATATGAAACAATTTGATCTAGTTTTGTAGTTGTGTTTGTGAACTGTCATTTAATGTTTTTGTAATTAATAGTATTTAATTGAATAATTTTTTATTAATTTTTAATTTAAAACACGATTTAAGCAAAACATGTATTAAACAATAACTATTTCACTTTAAAAAATAATAATAAGTAAATGGCGTCTTGTTTGTTTACTAATTTGATAGATGTGTAAATGTATTTGTGTAAATTTATTGTATTTACATTTTACAACTACAAAACTAGATCAACATTTTTCATATTCCTTTTATGAAAAGAAAAATCACTTTTTCTACTCTGTGACTGTGTACATGTGACGTTAATGTCTTTTGAATATTTGAATGTACTTACGATCACCTATGTAAGCAGGCTGTGTGTTTGAGGATAACGGTATGGTCGCTGGAGCTGGCCCCGCCTCCAATGGAGCTGTTGATGTGGGCGCCTCTAATGGAGGTACCTCTGATGGAGATTCCACCAATGGGGGCGCCTCCAATGGAGGTACCTCTGATGGTTTTACACCTTGGGGTATATGTTTTAACTTTATATGGGCATTTAAAGTATGTTTGTGTATATAGCGTTTTGGACATCCGTTATATGTACATTTGAACGGTTTCTTTAAAAATATATCAAATATAATATATAGTTAATTTTATTTATATTTACTTACCTCCTGCGATGGGTCCGCCTGTGATGGGCCCGCCTGCGATGAGCCCGCCTGCGATGGGCCAGCCTGCGATGGGCCCGCCTGCGATGGGCCTGCCTGCGATGGGCCCGCCTGCGATGGGCTCGCATCCATTTGGGCTCCATTTTTGTTTAAATGTTTGTTTCGTATATGGACATTAAGGTTATTTTTTTGTATGTAACGTTTGGAGCATCCTGGGTAGTTGCATTTATGTTTTCTCTTTAAAATAAATATAAATAAATATTATTAATTAAATTTATTTATATTAACTTACTGTCGGATTATGTTCGTGAAAGTTATGCTGGTCCAGCCTGTCTTTTTTTTTAAATTTTATTTTGCATAATTCACAAAAATTTTTTTTTTTTACTACTTCATAAAGCGCCCCCTTAAACTTCATAATGATAGTTCAAATATAACGAAGCGGATCTATCCTATTTGAACCTTTAGCTATTGCAAAGAAGAATAAAAGTTGAAAATCGGTTAGCTCGAGTTATCAATGCGACCAGTTTGGAAAAATCTTTTTGAGAAAAACTCGTTTGAAAGGGGGCCGATGTGACGACAGAAAAATAAGTGTCTTTCAGGAAATTTTTTCACGGGGATAATTAAGGAACATCACGATTGCGTTGTCTTTATTTTATTCAGTAATATATCCAATAGAGTTTTCATAAATTTTTATTGAATAATATTAAATTAAATAGTAACAAAGTTATGAGCTTTGATAAAAAGAGCGTGATAGAATTGCAAAAACCGGATTCATTCAATAAAATGTCTAACTGAAATAAAATTTTATACACATATTTTCGCATGAATAATCTTTAAATTAAATTTTTTTATTTTATCCATCGCAGTGGACTCTTTCTTACTGTAATGCTCAAATTACTTAGTAATGGAGAATTTGTCAAACATTCGAATTCATCTGAAGACCGCTTGAACCGGCCATATTTCCAAAAGAAATACTAACAATCACAATGATATCCCTTGTTGGTGTTAATTTCATAACCCTTGTCAGTTCTACATAGAACACCTAATTGTTAATCTTGTCGTTGTAGGGATAGATGAAGTGAATGAATATCTCCTTTTTTAATTTTAGAAACTTTGCTACTGCGTTAGAGCGGTACTACAGATCTCTCTTCGTTAAGTACGTTACATTTTCGGGACATGAAAATATATGATTTGCATCATGTATGTCCTCATTTCCGGCAACCTGGTCAATAATTAACGGATCATTTTTTTTTAATCAAATGTGCTCTGTAGTAGGAATTTGTATCACAACTACACATAAAAATCTTAAAGACCTAGGTCCCACAACAACATGCGTTTTGAGGTGATGAGGAACGTCAATTTTATATTTTTTATATTTTATATTAATTAAAAATTTTAATTATAAATCCCAACATATAAAATATGACATAAACACATAGGCCAATATTTCATGATAGGGAAAAAATAAAATAAAAGGTGAATAGCAAATTTGTTTTAAAAATTTGCAGGAGCAAAACTAAAATGAGGTTGCCAATAATCCAGCTAGTTGCATATTCTCTGATCAGGTGACGCACTATCTTTCTCAAGATTGATTTAGAGTCCACACCACACCAAACGTGATCTGAAATATATTAAACTTCGTTCTCCATTTTATAAGCATCGTTCTTTTGTTCGATTTATTTTTTAGTAATCATTTTGTCATTTTTGGATAGGTCGTTTTTAGCTTTTTTTCTTCTTTTGTTTGATTTATTTTTTATTTTATTTTTATATTAAGGTTTTTTGATTTTTCCAATCCATTCAGAATATAAATGGTTTTTTTTTCGATAAACTGCTATAAAATTTAACTTTGCTGCCGCTATGGAAAAGGAAGTCGTACTTTTTGGACATATAATCAAAGCGGCTGTAAAATAACGCCATGTTTTCCATTTTTTATACGGTGGCAGTAAAATAACATTACATTTTGAATGATGACTGCGTTCATTTTAATGAATAAAACTCAATAAAAGAACACAGTCATCATGTTGTTTTTAAAAAACATCACATATTTATAAAAAAATCTTATTTAAAGGTTTGTCGAAAAAATAATATATTTAGTTCGGAGCCAAATTGACTTTTTGTGTTTGGTCTGTAATTGTCGGCCGCCCAAAGGCCGGCCACCAAACTATAGACTCAACAAAAAAGTATCACTTTAGCTCCTAATTAAATAATGTACTATTTTACGATAATTTTACAAATACTTCGATAAAGCTTTTGGTTAATTAATGTAGTTCATTTCAATAACCTTTACTTTCTACGATAGAATGTAATAATATTGTAACAAATCCAATATGTATTCGTTATTTGGAAACCAATACGTTTTGGAATAATAAACTATCCAAAATCATCACGTATACATTATACTAAAAAAACTATTCAAATACACTTTTCATCATCTTTTCTTGCACTTTCCTTACCAGTAAATAGCTTCAATCATATCATATCTTTTTATATTTATTTTAAAAGAATGATGTTTATAACGAGCCCATTTTGATCAAAACATACGTATTTCAACATAAATAAATAGAAATCAAAATTAATGACATGGCAACATAGACAGTTTGTTTTTATAAAGGAATTAAATCTACATCAATCGACATGTGGATGGTTATAATTGAAATAAATTATTTGAAAATGTAATATTTTGTAGTTCAGATGGAGCGCTTTATTATATGTCACACGTCTTTACACCAGTACTTGGGAAATATTATTATTATTACGTGCTTGTACTTCAATTGCGCCGTACAGCAAAAAAATGGCATCAATTTGTTTTTGAATAGCGTTTAAACCGACGCCGAGCCATTCGGTAACGAGTAACAACATTCGTTTAAACAAAATAAGTAACTTGCAACTATCGAAATATAGATTTTGGGACATGCAGCTCTTCAGACGCTTTTCTGAAAAATTTAATATTCATTATTTAAAAAAAAAATTGTTATGAATTTTGTAATTTTTATTAAATAGATATTATTTATATAGTTTTAAGACATTATAATTAAAAATATTTGTCACTATCTTGTCATTTATAATACTTTATTAATGCGTTATATAAGTAACTTTATACTAAAAAGCTTTTATTTAATAATATCTTTTAAAAAAAAATATATATTTTTCATTATGTATATTTATTGCAGGAAATATTTATATCTTAATTTTTTTAAATTTAGTTCCTCGTTTCATGGAGGAGCATGGATTGTCTCCAATTATCTTATATAAGTTAATGTAAGAATTATTGTGGTAAGCATCCACTCATAAAACGCGGTATCAACGTTTCTTCGAGAAGAATGACCATATAGAATAGCAACTATTTGCTATTCTATATGGCCTTCCTTTTCGAAGAAACGTCGTCGAAAACGATTGCTTTTCGTTTCCAAGTTGAATAACTTCCTGCTGGTTGATGACATACACTTTATACCTTTCAACCACTGCTGACAGACTGTGGAGAAATATCGAGTAGGTTTAGAGTGCGTAGAGTGTATGTGCTGATGTAATTTTTAAAGGATACGGAAGTACATTTTATGGGTAGCTGATACAGTCTGATTGTTTCAGTTTCTCGATAGTAACCTTTCGGAGGTTTATAGAACTGATGGTAATAGGTAACCGTTGTCGCACTCAAATTTGCTCTAAGGAACCAACAAACAGAGCTTACCTGGTCACCTATGCACAATATGGAAGAATATTGTGTTTATAAACGTTTGTTCTGTGCTAGAGGTAATTAAACCGGTCAGTTAGTACAGTATTAAGAGACAACCGGGTCGCGATTAATTAGTAATGTATTATAAAATTATCGTGTTGTATTGTAAGTTAAAACGATTTTATTTGAATCGTTACGAAAATGCAAATAACAGCTAAAAGGTTCTGAATCACCTCTAATCTTCACGAAAACTAGCACGGTCAGGCACATATAAACCATTGACCTAACTTTTTCTTCATTGGAAGTTGTAAAACGGGCGGCCTTGTTTACAGCAAATAAACACTGGAAAAAAATTAAAGTAATGACAACCTCATCCCGATGTTAACAGCAAAGAAAAAAATACTTCCAAACAATTTTATGGTGATTAAAACAACAATAGCTCAACATTTGCCTGACAACAGAATGAGGTTTATTGAAAATTTAAAGTGTTACATACAATATAACAGGAGTTGAATAAAATTAATAACTATTTCCATGAAAAAAAATTACTTTGGTCTTTATCATGAATTTTTCATTTCAAAATAGTATTTGAAATTCATTGAACTATATTTTTTTTACATAAACATTACGTGCGGTTGCTGCCTCAATTACACCGTTCTGTAACTGTACAGCTGTTAAATCAGTTTCGGTTTTCAATTAGCCATATCCACCCTCTCGGCGAGTTTGAAACAACTTCATTTCGATAGAAAATAGAACATGTTTTCAAAAAAAAAAAATTGTGTTAAAATTAACCAACACAGGCTAGCAATGGCCTTAGCTAATTTGAATAGCTCTATCCAACAGGATGCTCACGATATTGTGTTCATCCAGTAACCATGGGCGGACAGCAAAAAAAACAAAAGATCTATCGACCAATAAAAACATACAACTGATCCACTTCTCAGGCTAGGAGAGACCCAGAACTGCGGTTCTCTTCAACAAAAGCTTAAAAGTATTTCCCTTAACAGAATTTATTTGTGGGTATATAACGGCTGTACAAAATTGAAATCTACAGCGGAATTCGCAAGTTCATTTTTGCATCTGAGTACTTTCTAGGAGGTGAAGAAATGTCACCTCATAAGGTAAGCAAGCTAATTCGACAATGAAAGGACACCCACTACAACCTAATAATTGCGTGCGATGCCAATGCTCGTCACACCATGGCGAGTAGTAGCAACATCAAACCAAAAGGTGAGTCTCTGCTCCAATACCTATATACAAATAACATTGGCTAACTTAGTCAGCAAACCCACCTTTAGAAACGCAATCAGAAACGAGGTTCTAGACCTACATCTGAGCACATCTGAGCAACAGCATCATCGAAAATTTTATCAGTAACTGGCATGTCTCGGATGTAGCTTTTATGCAGACCACGCATAAATATGCCTCAACAAAGAACACCAACCGGAGAGTACTCTCCACATTGTCGAACCCCAAGAAGACCGATTGGGATCTCTTTAAAGTACATCTTCGGGATAATATAGGTGATTGTGGCAGGATCAACTCCACAATGGAGCTCGACTATGCGGTAAACCCCTTGCAGGATGTTATCACCGACGCATATCACCGCAATACCAAGGATGTGCCTTGGAGGAACGGAAATTTGAAGAGGATGAGGAAAAAAGTTAACAAGCTCTTTAACAAAGCAAAAACAACAAACACATGGACGGAGTACCAATCGGCTCTTACTAACTACAACACAGAACTCAGACGACCAAAAAGGGATAGTTTGAGAGAGCTTGAACGATTGATAGTCTACCGGCTGCAGCTTGACTCCAAAAATTGCTTGCGTCTGACCATACAAATCCTCTTGACATAATCTGCAACCTGGACGGTACCTCCACCAGCTGCAGTGAAACTCTAGAAACAGTATTATACAGAGCCACTTTCCGGACTCTACATGCGTAAACTCGAAAGAGGAAAATATACCAAACTCTATTCCTTTGGATCCTGAAACTAGGAAGGTTTCAGACCAACTAGCCAACAGAGTATTCTCACCCAACAGAACGATTTGGGCAATCAAATCGTTCAGACCATTCATATGCCCGAGAGTCGACGGAACATTTCCGATCTTCGTGGAACCATACCTTCAGGTTCCAGTGTCTTGTTTAGAAAGTATATTCCTCAGATATGGAAAGAAGCGAGAGATATAAAAGCTCAAATCGCTGCAGGTAATCGAATTTTCTACTCAATTAAATCTCTATGGGTCTCAAATGTGGAATGTTACACAAAATGATGAATCGCATTTATCTATATTTGAGCGTAAAAGTCTATGCTACATTTTGGGTTCACTTAGACAGACGATGACGACTATAGAACCCCATATAACTTTGAAATCAGAGACCTTCTTGAGGGTCCAAGCCAGTTCATAGTCTCGAATGATTAAACAAATGTACATAAGTATCACTGTGGTTGGACGATCGCAAGGTAGACCACGACTACAACGGGAGACGGGCGTTAAAAAATTAGCTGCTATGGTAATCATAACTCTGTTGCGAATGACCGTGGTAAATATTCGAAGCTGATTTTAGCTTGGCAACGCTACTACATGGAGCATAAAAAAGAGGCATAATTAAACCAATAACTGATTGTAGATTATCTAATTGAGGTTATCAAATTAATTAGGCTACATATTGTAAAAATCCCAGAGTATGTATTATACGGACGAAAATATTAAATCCGAATAATAAAAATTCTATAAGCCAGGCGTGGTAAATTTCTTATTAGACAAGTGTTGCAGTCGATAGTTAAAAGAGCACTACGATCCACATAGCTGGCTACAAAAAAATTTGATGTCAGATTTAACGTACACGACCACACGACTCCACCATCAGTTTTGATTGGAATAGTGTGTTGGCGAGTATGACGGCATGTTGACGAGTTTGTTACTTATTATATACGGTTTTAACCATGTCTATGGGGTGTGTTAATAGAAAAGCTCTTTGCGCTACACCCTGGGTTACGCTAATAGTCTATTTCAATTTGGTAGCCAAATATTTCATTTCGAACTCTTGACTGTGATACAAAAAAAAATGAACATGAACCAAAATCAAAATAATCAAACAATCAATCACTTTTCAGCACCATAAGACAAAAAATATTAGACCCTCAGTCTGTATTTTGCAATTGAACATTGAAGGCATAAGCAAGTCAAAAACTGAACATTTACAAAGAGTATTAAAAGATTTCGACATAGACGTCGTAATTTTGCAAGAAACGCATGCAGCAGATGAAGCGCAACTTACCTCTAGAGAAAACATTGTTGGTTACAAATTAATTAGTGCTATTTACCATCAAGCATATAAATCTGCCACGTATGTTAAGTCAGAAATCATGAACTGCACCCATGTACTTACATAGACGGACAACGATATACATCTTATTGTTGTTGATATATCAGACACGAAGATTGTAAACGTATACAAGCCTCCAAATACAAGATGGTCATTTCAACACCCAGCAATATATGCTGGTGACTTTAATAGCCATCACACCCAGTGGTCCTACTCAAACAACTACCCTAATGGCATACAACTGACCGACTGGACGGATAGTAACAACATGTTGCTGGTATATGATGCGAAAGACATGAAAACCTTTAGATCTGCTAGATGGCGACGTGATTACAATCCCGACCTCTGTTTTTCCACAAAAAACGACCAACTTAACCCTATTTCAATATCTGGGGCTGTCTTACAAGGTTTTCCACGCTCTAAACATCGTCCAGTAATTCTTGAGGTAGGAATCCAAATACCACTCGTTAACTCTACTTCTCAACCTAGATGGAATTTTAACAAAGCTGACTGGGATAAATATAGGTTGGAGTTGGATGCAGTGATACGCTGGATCCAACCCATTCCTAAAAACTACGACAGGTTCGTTGGAGCCATCATCTCAGCTGCTAAGAAATGTATCCCAAGAGGCTTCCGTAAAGAATACATTCCTGGCTGGAGTAGAGAGAGAGCGATAAATTATATGAGGAGTACCTTAGTAGTGGTGAGGCATACGTGGCTGATGACTTAATTTAGTCACTAGATGCCGCGAGAAAGCAAAAGTGGATTAGCGCTGTTGAAAATATAGATTTTTCCCATTGAAGCAGAAGTCTGGAGTCTCTTTTGGAAGCTGGGTGGCTCAAACTCAATTGCTCGTACTAACAATGAAATAAATCCAGAGGACTTTGCGAATCATATGGTAAACATGTCTCGTTCTTCTATTAATCGCCTTCATAAAAGAACAATTAAACGTAAATTAAGAGAAATGAAGCGCAATTGCTCGTCTCCATCGAAGTATGCGAACTCTTTTAGTAGCGAAGAACTAGATTCAGCTCTGTCCCAAACAAAAAACGGAAAAGCAGCTGGGTACGATGGTATTTTTCCAGAATTTCTTAGAAATACTGGAAAAAATGTAAAACAATGGCTAACTAAATTTTTCTCGAATATTCTAGAAACCGGCAATCTTGCAAAACATTTTAAGACTACAAAAGTGATAGCGATACTTAAGCCAGGTAAACCATCTAATGAACCAGGAAGCTATCGCCCAATTGCCCTTTTGAGCACCTGCTACAAATTGTTAGGACGGCTCATATACAACCGTATCGCTCCGATACTGAATGACCAGATCCCAGTCGAACAAGCTGGTTTCCGTCCCAATCGCAGTTGCACTGACCAACTGCTCGCTTTAACATCCTATACGTAGAAGCTAAGTATCAAAAACAATTAAAAACAGGCGCGGTATTCATCGATCTCACTGCAGCATATGACACGGTCTGGCGAATCGGGATTATATATAAGCTGTTCAATGCAATACCTTGTAGCACCATCTCGCGTTTAATTAACAATATGCTGAGTAATCGTGTATTCAAAGTCTATCTAAATAATTCCTACTACAGGAAAGGAAGGAAGGAATAATTCCTACTACCAAAATGCTTTACAATGGTTTGCCACAGGGTTCCGTCCTGGCGCCATTACTTTTTAATTTGTACGTTCATGACATTCCTGAAACAACATCAAAGAAATTTGGTTACGCTGATGATTGGACCCTGGCCACTGAAAATAAAGACATGGGTGTCTTGGAAGATTTGCTCTCAACTGACTTGGCGATAATGAATGACTATTTTCGAACGTGGAGTTTACTTCCTAATCTAAGTAAAACCGAGAGTTCCTGTTTTCACTTAAACAACAAACTGGCAAAACACGAACTATCAGTGTTATTTAACGGCACTGTTATTAAATACAATCAACAGCCAAAGTACCTGGGCATTACTCTCGATAGAACTCTTTCCTTTAAACTCCACCTAGAGAATACGTCAAAAAAACTTAAAACAAGAAACAATATATTGCACAAAGTGGCAGGCTCAACATGGGGTGCTACTCCAGCTACCCTCCGCACAACTGCTCTAAGTCTGGTTTACTCAGTAACTGAGTAGGGCGCACCAGTCTGGTTGAATAGCACACATACTGAAAAAGTTTGACTGCCAGCTGCATGCCACGATGCGTACTATAAGTGGTACTATCAGGTCTACTCCCTTACCTTGGCTCCCTGTATTAAGCAATATCGCTCTACATGCACTCAGACGCTCACATACGCTCATGCGTGAACATAAAAAGGTAACCAACAACATCACTTTACCCTTGCACGAATATTACGGCGACCATACTCCTTGTCGATTGAAGTCAAGAAAGCCTAATAACACATAAAACTGCCAGCAACCTGCTGGAAACTAATTTTAATATCTTGGATGCCTGGGACACCTCCTGGCATCATTACAACACACCTGGCCATTCTATTACTAACCCGACTTCTACCCAACCTAGTTTCGATTTGCCACGTTATACCTGGACTACACTAAACCGAATAAGAACGAATCATGGACGTTGTGCTGATTCTTTCTACAAGTGGGGAATTTCAGAGTCCCCTCAATGTGACTGCGGCGCTCCACAACAAACCATAAAACACATTGCAACTGTGTGTCCAATTCGAAGATACAATGGCGACATCTCAGACATCCATTTTGAAACTCCCGATGTAGTAGCTCTGGAAACTCCCGATGGATAGACTCACTCGATGTAAACATCTAATACTCAAAATGCGCTGCCCAATGCTCAAATATTTTACTTTTTAACTAAAAGACGCGCAATCAATTTGATTGTAAGCTCATTTAATGTGTATACATGTTTTGTTTTAGGTAGATTTCATAGAAAAGTTTTAAGGTTTATTTTTATTTTTTAATGTGTCATAAAAACCATAACTCCACTCCGCTAAATAAAAACCATGTCTATAAGATTCACACGATTGACAACAAACAAAAATTAACTTACAAAGAGCACTTTTGGCTTAAACAAAATGAATACATAAATTATTTAGATTTCTTGGGACATTAAATCAACAACTTGGGACATTACACTACTCCAATACAATTAATTATAAGCAGTGTGTCTTTTAGGGCTTTTAGGTCTTTAATATACTGCTTTGCTTCCTCCGTTACCATTTACAATATTGTTCCTTCTGTAATAATAAACTCGCAGACAGCTCGTCTTCCAAGTTTATCATTTCTACTATCTAGGAATCGCCGAGTGGCCGAAATTCGGCCATTGTAAATGGAAATTGTAAAAAGACCTCCCAACAAAATAGCTGCAACACATCATTTCAGATTTTGATTTATTGATATAATTGATTTTGAATTGTGAAACAAATAACTTGGAAAAAACCAAATAACCGAAAAAAACTCAAAAATACACACCCTTCAAATTTTCCCCATTTTTTCTCAAAAAATCGTCAAAATTCAAAAAAAATATTTTTCGTCACATTTTACTCAAGACCTTTCCAACGATATACATATTGCCACATTTTTGCTGGGGCAAATATTTTGAAATTGTACCACAAAAATAGTGTTTGCGTATTTATATATAGATAAAAACTTAGAACAAATAGGGGATATTCAGTAACAATAGTAACGTTAGTGTCCACCCTCTAGTCCGTAAGATTCCGCAATCTAGTAGTATATCTATAATAGTATTATCTCTAGCGGATTGAGATCCCCTCATGTTGAGGTTTTTGCTAGATCCATGTTTGTCAATGCTAGCTGAGCCTGCTGAATTGAAAGAAAACTAAGAGGTGTGATTACAGCGTCTTTGTAAGACTATAGACATCTATAGTATTACTCGCCCAGAAAACACATTTACGTCATTGTGATATCAAAATGACATCACGCTAAGTCACATCTTATGTAAGATCTGGGTCATATATAAGTCATATGTATATCATTATTTCCCACTTGTTTACGTAATTGAACATGACATAACAATAATGATATAACTATGACATAAATGTGATGTCTGTGGAGATATTCGTGACGTTGTTATGATATAAGGTTGATATCATAGTTATATAAATTTTTTTGTGACATATTTTTTTTTTACTTAAAAAACAAATTTAATAACAATTAAACAAAAATACTTACCCGTCCGTCATTCATTGGTCACAACTTACCTACTGTTGTAGAACCTGCTAGGAAGCAATAACTAACTATACGCAAAATTTTTCAAACTATATACAATTAAAATGGATATACCTCTAGTGAAATTTAACAAAATCATAATAAGGTCATATTTAAGTCCAAATTATGACATCATATCAAAGTCAAATTTAAGATCAGTGTGATGTCATAAAAGCATCATATAAATGATACCAGGATATAGTCATGACGAGTGTCAGTTTTATGTCAAATTTACGTAACAACTACATCACATATATATGACGTTCGTGTGATGTCATATTTACGTCTTGTGTTCACTGGGTCATTATTTATAAACAATTTAACCAAATATTTAAAAATATTTTACAATTTTACATCCTAAAAAGCAATTAGCAGTTCTCGTACCAAATCTACAAATAAATTAGGGGGTTTTTGTTTAAAAATGGGTTTTTTTTATCTCAAAAAAGTTCAAACCCCAGTTAAGGTAGTTAGGATTTTTTGTAAAAAAAATGATTTACGTTAGACTAAAATTTCATATTACCGACCTACACTAAAGTAATTCACTTATTTTTTCTTCATATCATTCTTAATACGTATAAAGTATAATTCTGATTATTGTGTTAATTAATAAGAAACTTTTGCTGTATTGTATTAATACAAATAAAAAAAAAACTTTAATATTTTTAGCGGTATTGTAAGAAATATGTACATATATGCTATAAAAAATTACAATATAATAAAGATTATGACAAATTTTATGAAGGTGTTTCTAAACTAAACTACAAAGATATAAAAGCAAAATATCCAAATCAGTTTGAGTTAGGTTGCATTAAATACACTTACTATTTACTCTATACAATAATCAAATATCTTTATCTTCTATCAATATTGTTTATCAATTTTTCAAATTTTTCTGTTAAAATTTTATCATTTCGAAAATTTAGCAAGCAGTAAAGTTATGACTATGTTTAGTCCGCATCGTGGACGTAATTAATGTTTGTTTGTTTGTTGTTATTTAAAGTAATTAAGATCAATTAAAAAGCTATTGTGTACTTGTTAATTATATGTTTATTTATTTGAATTTAATTAACTAAATTATTTTGTGATAATAGTACAATAATGGTTCGCGATCGCCTCCAAGAACTTAAATTGGTAATTCTGAAATTAATAATTTTTCTTATCATGAAATTAGGTAATTATTTAAATAATTTTTTATCTCTCTTTTAGGCGGCTAATTTAAATAATAATAGTGATGATATTAATGAGGATGTTATAATAAATATAAATTCTCCGAATGAGAATATAACTCTTACTTTAGAAAAGGTAAAACATCCTCTTATATCCGTAATAATTAACATAATATTGTTAAATATCAAAGATAATTTTATATAGTTTAATATTATAAACTAAACCCGATTTCTGAATTTTTGTGATGAATAAAACAAGGTTTCATCAATTGTTATGATCTTCTTTTGGGTAATACTTGCAAAAGATCTTAGTATGAACATCTGTTCCCAGTTAAGTTATGCATAAAAATAGAAAGCAGATGTTAATATTTAGTTTTGATTTTGTGGGTTTGATTTGTAGTTCTCAGTAATAAATCAAAATCAAATGTTATTCCGACACATTGAGAAAATTGAAAAACTATAAAATAGAATTGTAGAATTAGGAGAGTTTGTATGCTAAGGAATTAGTATCATGTAATGTAATGAGGGAGGTTCAAATCCCAGTCTGAAACACGTAGAAGAGAAACGGAGTTCTTCTCTGTGAAAAATTCAAATATACTTTCGAATTGAAAAATACAAAATGATTTCTTTTGTTACTTGCGTTTAATCTAACAATTTGTTTGTTTTAAAAATTCCCGATTTTTGTAAAGAATGCATCACAACTGACAAGCTAAGGAACGACGTTTAGAACGGGAAGAATTATACGGTTTTAGCAAAAATCACAATTGAGAACAAATGGCTAGAAACATTTCATCATTTTGAAATAAACCCTGCTCCATACAATAATGCACTAAAAATTGTGGAAAACACGCTGTTCTTCTTGTGAAAAATTCGTGTGAAAAATTTCATGACCTTAAAACCATCGAAAGCAATCTACTAAAAATTCACTAAAATAAGAAATATGCCAAAGAAAAATACATATAATACTGATGAAATTCGTGATTTACGTGACCGACGCTGAATCCGATGATCGCATTTCTGATGGACTTCAATACTTGGAATATAAGTAGTAAAGGCGTAATAAAAAATAACTGTGTTTTAAAAAAAAAAAATTTTTTCTCCGATAGACAGCAAATATAAATTTTGCAGACTTATTTCAGTCAGCAAAGTGGCACTTTTCCTGCTTAGGCAGCAAAGCAAGTACTTTGCTGCCTAGGCAGCAAAATAATTAGACTTCATAGAAATAAACAGATATTGCAATTAAAAAAAAAATTTTTTTAATCGATTTTTTTTCATTTTTAAAATTTTGCTTTATTTTTAAAGTAATAATTATTAAATTACATACCATTGTAATTAATCGGAGAAAAAATTATATGTTCAACTCGACAGCAAGGTAGATTGACTGCCTTGGCTGAATTCCTAGCCTCGCTCGCTCGGCTATGAACTATCAGCCGCGGCAGTCAATCTACTACTTTGCTGCCTAGTTAAACAAATAACTATAGTTTTAGTTGGTCCAACAGTTTTTTAAAAATTCAAATGTAGAGTGACTTGGATTTGAAATTCCCATTGACTGGGTTATCGAAAAAATACACAGTAAAATTTTTGCCTACTCTGTTAAAAATAATAAGAAATAAATTTTTTAAAGATGGCGCTGATATCGTAGATCAAGCATTTTTAATTTTTTTCAACAATATGAAATTTCTAACCTTACTCTAAAAGTCTAAAACATACTTAAATTTATTGCAGCTTATTTTTGTTCTAGATATTAATTTTTAAAGATGTGCATCTCAGGTCAAAAATTATCCGCAGGAGGGATCGATTTTGATCGATTATGATCAATGTTGATCTACGGGTCTGACTACCCGCGTACTCCAGTCCCTGCCATTGACATATGAGTTAGCGTGAGATATCACATACCACTGGCAATGGCAGGAGATGTCATTAGCCAAGATGATATCTTAGGGTGCTGGCGGACGAACTTTAATTAGTCAACGGCAGCACTTCCAGTCTTAGCTGGGCAGCGTTCCGTAGCGGTACCGCTCATTGGCTCTTCCGAGGAATCGGACCAACACGTAGGTTATGTCATATTTTGTAGTATGATAGGATTTTTTACTTAGTTATGCATTTTAAAATAAAACATAAAAAAATAAAATAAAACCCTTTTTGATATATATGGCAGTACAACCGAAAAAAAATAAGTCTGCAAGTGGTAAAGCAAATTTGCGCAATCCACCCGCCCATAAAGCGGCATGTCCACGGAATTTGCAGGGACAAAACATATATGAATCAATAAAAAATTTTAAAATACATGTTCAAAACATCTGCGGATTGAACGCTAACCATGACCACGTGCAACATCATCTTGAGCACGACAAACCGAACATTCTATTCCTTACAGAAACACAAGTTTCTGAAAATTTTCTCTTTATAGAATCGCTTAATTCCAAATATAGGCTCGAATCAGCTTTCAAACTCCATCAGGGCGTATGCGCATTCATTCATGAGAGTGTTGCGTACACGCGCTTTCCAAATTTTGAACTACACGGTGACGGCTTCAATACAATGGTTTTAAAGATTTGTCTTCCAGAAATGACTTTTTTTTACAATAGCTTTATACCGGTCCCCCAACAAACGTAATTCAAACTTTTTTAATATACTGACAAAAATTATGGACGAGATTAGAGCAAAGTCCCCTAATTGTGAAGTTATCGTTACCGGTGACTTCAACGTCCACAACAAATCATGGTTGGAATTCTCCAAATCGACCGACGATGTTGACAATAGTGGAAAACTGGCAGAAATTTTTGCCGCGTCTCAGGGCCTATTCCAAATTGTTAAAAGCCCGACTTTCACTCCCCGTAATGGCGGTGATAATAGTTTTCTACTAGATCTCTATCTTACCACAATGCCAGATATTACGAGTGTCGATGTCGCGAAAGGTAGTATTGGAAATTCTGATCATTATTTAATCTCATCAGTTATCAAAACTGATTTACTTAAAACTACAGCTCCCAAACCCCGCAAAATATTTCACTACTCAAAAATGGATAAGAGTGGTCTTCAAAATTTTTTCTATTTTTTCCCTTTCGACCGTCATTGTTTTTACACTGACAATGTAAATGTTTCTGCTCAAAACTTTACAGAAACCATCTAATTTGCTATCAATAAGTTTGTCCCTTTCTCCATAGTAAAACCCAAACAAATGTACTTGTATACGAAAGCTGCCAAACGGCACAAACACGAAACAAACGTAGATTATTTAATATTTGGATTCATAACAAAACTCCCACTAATCGATCCTAATATCTAAAGGCCAACAAAATATCTAACCAGATTATCTCAAACGAAAAGTGTTGAGAACTTCTAAAATTACTTGCCTTTAGTGCATGATGTTCTTTATAAAAAGACAAAAGGTTTTAGATTTAATACATATATTTTTACACGAGCAAATTATAAACGTTTGTGTACATAAAAGAAAGGAAAGAAGTAAGATGACGTTATACATAAATGTCAATGTTTATTTAATGCAACACTAATTTAATAATAAGTGCGTTCAATGTTTAATTGCAAAGCTAATCTTTAGATATTAATTTTATAGATATTAATTTATTCAACAAAAAGTCTAAAATTGACAGAGCGAAAGCCTCAAAACTTACATCTATGTCTGTTTCTGACAAGAGTTTCTACAGTGCCATTAATTCTTTAAATTCTGGTACAAAATTTTCTATTCCCCCTATTATTGATGGTGATTTAATCGTCAATGATCCCGCAAGAAAAGCTAACTTGTTCGCTGAACGCTTTGCTCTGAACTCCACTGTTTTGGAAACTCCTAAAGAAATACCCCAAATCCAGTCTTCAGGAGTTAATATGAATGAACTTCACTTCAAACCCAAAATAGTAGCTAAACTTTTAAAGGGGTTAAACATCAACAAAGCCTCAGGAATGGACAATATTCCACCCATTACTTTAAAAACCTTTTCTAAAGAACTTGCACCAACTTTAACTAAAATATTCTACCAATCCTACTAATCTGGTATATTTCCCTCGTGCTGGAAGTTGGCAAATGTCCAGCCCGTCCCCAAAAAGGGACCAAAATCCGATATCTCAAATTATAGGCCAATAGCTTTACTATCGGTCCTATCCAAAGTCTATGAGCATTATATTAATACACATATTTCAAAATTTCTGGAAGAAAATCATTTAATATCCGACAGCCAATACGGTTTTCGAACCAAAAGATCAACTACCGATCTATTAAACTATGTAGCGCATTGTTGGAACAGCATACTTGATAAAGGTGGTGAAACATACGTTATCGCTTTAGACATCTCCAAGGCATTCGATCGACTCTGGCATGCCAACTTAATCAACAAGCTCGTTGCGTACGGTTTTCATCCCAATGTTGTGAAGCTGATTCAAAATTTTCTATCCAACCGATACATTTCGGTAACCTTAGACGGATTTTCTTCTGAGTCTAAACTAATTAACGCTGGTGTACCCCAAGGCTCAGTATTGTCCCCAACCCTATTTTTGATTTATATCAACGAATTGTTGAAAATCACCAGTAATCCAATAAATAGTTTTGCAGATGATAGTACTCTGCACAAGTCGTTCGAGCCCCTTCCGTCAAAAGGTAAAATGCACGAACGAATAAATCCTCCCCGGAGAGACGCTGCCATAAACGTGAACAAAGACCTGAATAAAGTCGCCGACTGGGGTGACCAAAACCTTGTCAATTTCAACTCCACCAAAACACAGCTGTTGATTGTTTCCAGATTAAAGACCGAGTTCCCCAAAGATATTTTATTTAGTATGTGTGATGAACCAATAGGTGAATGTAAAAACATTCGTTTATTGGGTGTCACAGTTTCAAATGACCTACTCTGGAACGATCATGTAATGGCGATGGCAAAAAGCGCGTCTAAAAAACTCGGCCTCCTAAATAGATGCAAAAAATTTTTCACTCCATACCAATTGCTCCATGTTTATAAGTCCTATATTCGTCCCTGTATGGAGTACTGCTGTCAAGTTTGGGGTGCTGCCTCTGTTTCCATCTTGGCCCTCTTGGACTCTGTTCAAAAGCGAGCTATACGAATTGTAGGTGATCGAACTTTGACATCAAAACTTGATTCCCTACAACATCGTCGCACTGTTGCTGACCTCGTTGTTTTTTACAAATATCGTCATCAGCAGTGCTCAGATGAAATCAGCGGCATCATGCCTCAAACTTATTTTTACCCCCGTTCCACTCGGCAATCGGCTGCCGCAACCAGTGAAACGGTAAAGATCCCGCGCTGTCATACTGGCAGATCGCAGAGAGACTTCTTTGTCCGAACTGCGTACAAATGGAATAGTTTGCCGGAACACTTAGTCTCAGGTGGCTTCAACCCACAGATGTTTAAAAAAAGCGTTAATCTACACCTTAGAACGCCAGTTGTTGTGGGACCCAGGTCTAGACCTAGGTCTTAAAAGGTATTTATGTGTTGTTGTGACACATATTCTAAACCCTATTACACAACACATTTTATTAAAAAAAAAAAAAAGATTTAAATGAAATTCGTGATCTGCACGAGCAGCGAGACGACGGATCGATTTCATACTTGCCATACAAATAGTATAAGTAGAGTAAAAAATACGCCTGTTCTTAAAAACCTTTTGAATTGTTTAATTTGAGAATTTAAGGTGGTCCGAAAAAATGTCTGTAAATTCAAACTCAGTGTAAACCTTTTGCGTACACAGTAGAACGTTTGCGTACACTGTTACTAATAAAAATGCTATTACTAACTAAAATACTATATATACTGATCTGGTACTGGTCTCCGCTTTATCATTGTTAAAATCTGGACACCTTACACATAGTTTTTTTAACTGCTCCTGTTATTCGGCGGTGGTAGAAGTTGGACAATTTCTCAGAGAAACTCTCAAGGTTCTCTCAGGGCTCAGAAGGCGATTGTTAAGATCGAGATATCTACGGATACAAAACTTCTGCAAAGTGGAACTATGATAGCATAGTCGTCTCAAATTAAAAGCAAAAAATATTTCAAAATAATGTTTAGATTTCTTTTTTGCGAAATTTCTTTTAGTCAATATAAGCATGTTTCCATATGGCTACAGTTTTAGGAGAATCGTTAAACTTATCAATAATACCAAACAGTATTAATTACACAACATACTACACAGTTTCTTCTTTAAATGTAGAATGAAATACAAATTGTTTTTTATATTAATGAATCACCCTGTGCATAATTTAAATCATCATCATCGAAATATTTGTTATTTGCTGCAATTCTGATAACCATGTTAGATACAACAACAACTAAGTTAACTTTCCAGAATTCAAGTAATAGACAAAATCAACAGGAACAGGCTATATACTAGCCATTTTCCCTAAGTCAGAAAAAAACCCGTTTTTTGCGATTGGCGCTAACTCTTTAGCAAGAATAATTTTTTTTTTTAAATAAAATGTGTGTAGTAGGAATTACAATATGTGTCACAACAACACATAAAAACCTTTTAAGACCAAGGTCCCACAATAACATGCGGTCTAAGTTGTTGATGGAAGCAAATTTGTTATTTTTATGCTTTTTTATAGAAGGGAAAACTGAGCAATAAATCCTATATCACATATAAAATATGACATAGGCCAATATTTCATGATAGTATAGAAAAAAATAAATTAGGTAAACAGCAAATTTGTATTAACAATTTGCAGGAACACAACTAAAATATGGTTGTCAACAATCCACCTAGTGGCATATTTCCCGATCATGCGATCATGCTTTTCTTCCTTAATGATTAAATCCCATACATAGAGTTATATGAAGTAAGCAATAACGTGGCATCATCAATGAATACTCCATAGCTAAGATTGAGGGTGCTACCGTTGACTGAATAGAGTTTATCCGCCAGCACCACTAAGATATCACCTTGGCTTGTGATATCTCAATGCTATTGCCAGTGGTATGTGATATCTTATGTTAGCTCGTATGTCAATAGCAGGGACTGGAGTACGCGGGGTTGTCACACTCGTAGATCAAAAATGAAAAAATTTCAAAATAAAAAAAAATTTGTTCCCTCCATGCATTGGTTGAATGAAGAAATTTCTTTATTTTCTATTAAATATATTTCTATATTTATATATTTCTATTAAATAAACAAATATAAATTATATTTTTTGGTAGCTTATTGTTTTAATTCTAAAAGTTTCATATTATTTCCAAAAACTGTACTGTAAATAACAAAATAAACGTTGTTATGATTTAAAAAAATTAACTCAAGAAAATTCTTAAAACTAAAAATTCAAATGAATTCATTCCAACATAAGGACTAAGGAATCGTAGTAATTAATTAATGATAAATAAAATCACAGGATCCAAGTATATATTATAAAATCAATCCCAAATAAACACTATTTAAAACGTGGTCAAGTGGGGTCATTCGAAAGAGCACCTCATTTGCAAGTCATTTAAAAGAGCTTCTAATTTAGAACACATTGCAATTTTTTTTAGAATTTTGCGGTGCACAGTTTTTGAGTTATTGTCAAAAATGTGCGAATTTCAGACCGTCCCCCCCTACGTTTTGACACTGATTGACAGAGAAATTTGTAAAAATTCACAGAGTTAGGAAGTTTGGTAAATTTTGAATGAAAATTATAGCAAAGTCTCAAATAATTATATTTCTGTGTGTTTAGGGGATGGGAATGGGAAGGCAGAAAAAAATCTTTTTGACCCAAATGTTGGGTGTCATTTGAAAGAGCACCTAATATAGAACACATTATAATTTTTGTAGAATTTGGCAAAGCACAGTTTTTGTGTTATTATATAAAAAGCATTTTTTGTATGTAGCCACTTAACCCCCCTAATTTACGACACTTTATTGACCGAAAAAATGATCAAATTTAAACCATTCACAAGCTGGTGTAATTGAATCTTTCTTGAGTTACCATAAATAGCTATGGATAAGATTTAATTTGAAGCAACATTTTTTGTGTCATTTTTGATCAATGATTGTAATTTACTATTGACATTTACGATTAAACATTTACTTTGTTATGCGTCTATGGTCTGGCAATATAAAAACATTACAAGTTACAACACAACTTTTTGTCAATATTTTTGATATTGTGTTCTTTTACATTTACGGAACACTTGGCGAGCGAATTTTATTCGCACTTGTCTGACCTTTTTTTTTCTTTTCCTGTGGTTAATTTATTTCGTTCGAAACTAAAAATATTGCACATTTTATAATTTTTTTGGTTAATGCCATGAGTGTTCATTGGACAAAAAAAACTAATTGTAATTTAATTAACGATATCCCAAAGTCAAAACTTAACTAAAATTTAAATCAATGTGGTGTTACATAACGACTTGGTCTTTTTTGAAAAGGCTTTCCATTTATCTCTTTCGTTTTGGTTTTCTTTTTTAATTAAACAACAAAAATTATCCCATACATTGAAAATCTACCGTAAAAAACAAATGAAACAGAGATACATTTTTCAAACAAACCCTCTCACACCATCAAATCATAACAATAAGGTCCTTCAAACTTTAATCAATTATTAAAATTGCAAAATAAATCAGATCCCTTTTCAGATCACCCAACATCAACGCACCTGTGCAGATTCAATATACTCTATTTCGTTATCTGTTCAATAAAAAAAATATATTTGTTTCTCATTAAAAAAATAAAATAAAACAACAATCGATTATACACCGCAATATAAGATCCGTTAGTTGAGTTCGAATGAAAGAATATGCATTATTAAGTAAATAAACTGAAAGATGAATTTATTTATACAGTGAAACGTTATATACGGTCAGATATTATTTATGAAATGATCATAAATTATTTGATAATACGGAATGAAGGCATGATTAATGTGATGACTGTTTGTTTTTAGATTTTCAAAGAAAATATTTACTGATCAGATTTTTGTTGGTCGTTACACATGTAGTCCGTTTCAATATCATCAAATTTAGTTGGAAAGATATCGGTTATCATACCACGATATCGAGCACCAGTAACAGTCATTGTTTGACTAACCTCATTTTCAAAGAAGTATGTTCTAATGATGCCTTCAACTCAAAAGCCTAACCAAACACTAACATATTGTGGATGCATTTGTTTTTCGACAGTCACACACATGTGAGTTCTTTGAATTCGAAATGCGGCAATTTTGATGATTAAGACAGCCATCAAAATGAAAAATGAGCCTCATCACTTAAACTGGGCTGGAAAATGGGTCGCTCTTCACTGTGCATTGTCTAGGCTTCAGTTTGCAAATAAAAATGTTAATAACTATGATAGAGAATTGTGCAATCTAGTGGATATAGTTGATGTTATATAAAGCTAAAAGAATAAATGTGTGCAGGGAAGGAAAAAGGAATAAATGTGTGTACTATGGTTGGAAATTATGTAACGGCGGATATAATGAGAGTTGGATATGGATTGTAGGGAAAAGGAAAGGAACTGTTGGATAATGAAAAGTTAAGCAGAACCGTTAAGGTCGAACAAAATGTGAGGCAAGAGATGCAGTTTAAGCACAAATTGAAATCTCATATTTTTGATTTTGTATGTTGGTACATTGAAGAGCAACAAAAAAATATACACCAGGTTTGGAAGAAAACAACTAATTAATGTAAGCTTTTTGTATTTTAATTTATATAATTTTATAAATGGACATAGGCGACCTAGGACCATCAATCAATGTTAAGGGGTGAACCCCCATGGATGGCTTCTTAGGCCTACCATAAAGAAAGTAATTTTAATAAAAAAAAACGAAATTTTAAAATCTCACCAAAACACTTGATATATATCAACAATACTTAAAATAACATCACCAATCAACAGTAAAGATTCAAAATAATGAAATGAAATCAATTTTCTCAAAAAACAAAACCTGAAAAATATCACCAACAAACTGTAAAACATAACCGGTTGTCCCTGTTTCGGTGGCATGTTGAGAAAATTGGACTTTCGAAAAATATAATATTAAACCGGAATCTATTGAATCTATGACAAACAAAACATATCGGGAAATCTCTTATCAGTGGCGAAGCGTCGGTATAGACACACTAGACAGTGTCTACCCAAATATAATATAAATATGCAGTGGCGAAGCGTGCTTCTGAAGCTAGGGTAGACATATTCAAAAGTTTTATTAATTTGCCAGTAGAAACTAATTATAGTATATTAAGATAAGAGGACCGAAAGCTAAGGTTTTTGGACGTATGTGGAGTTTGTGAGTCGAAGCGCCAACCGAGATTTGCACCCACATTTCCGTGCATCATATACTATATTTTTTATTTGCGGCAAGCAAAATATTTAAAAAAAGATTGTTCAATCTAAATCAAAATTAAAAGTTTTTTAAATTTTGAAATAAAAATATTTTGTACAAAAGATAAAGGATATTGTAGATTAACAAAAACATTGTTTTAAGTTTTAGGGAGCGATGAATATTAAACATAAAATTCTTTGTAAAAGTATAAATAAACTTTTTCAAAATTCTAAAAATATTCCAAAAATTATAATAAAATCCAAAATTTAAACTTTTTCAACATTCCAAAAATTTTCTAAAAATTATTAAAAAATCAAAAATTGAAACTTTTTTCAAAATTCCAAAATTAATGCAAGAACTATAACAAAATCAAAAATTCAATCTTTTCCCAAAATGCCAAAAATATTGCAAAAATTATAACATAATCAAAGATTGAAACTTTTTTCAAAATTCTAAAAATATTCCAAAAATTAATCCAAAATCAAAGATTCAAATTTATTTTCCAACTGTTCCTGTTATTCAGAAGTCGTAGAATCGAATTCACAATCACACAAAAAATTGCTCAAGAAACATCTAACTAATAATTACAAGTTTTGTCCAAAATATTTCCCGTAATATTTTTCTCAAAAAATTTGGAAACAAAATATATAAACAGAAATAGACATAAACAAAACTGTCTATCCAAGAAGGAACAAAAGTTGAAAATTTGTTGTTGTTGCTATTGCTTATTTTGGTAGTCATAATTTGAAACGTCTACTGATGTTTCTCAACAAATTTGGAAACAAAACAAATATAGACAGAAAGAAAACTGTCTATCCAAGAAGGAAAAAAAGTTGAAAATTTGTTGTTGTTGCTATTGCTTATTTTGGTAGTCATAATTTGAAACGTCTACTGATGTTTCTCAACAAATTTGGAAACCCAAATAGACAGAAACAAAACTGTCTATCCAAGAAGGAACAAAAGTTGAAAATTTGTTGTTGTTGCTATTGCTTATTTTGGTAGTCATAATTTGAAATGTCTACTGCAGAGTGCAGTGAGAAAAACATTTTTGTTTGTTTGTACATGAAACTGGGAAACGTTTGTATTAAAGTTTCGGGAACATAGCTGAATTGTTTTTGTTCTAATTATTGTATTAAAACTTAATGATTTTCTTAGAACGTTTGACAAAATAGTATTAAGTCGACATTATGCGAACAATATGAAAATAAAGTTTCATATTTATATTATGTTTGGGTAGACACTGTCTAGTGTGTCTATACCGACGCTTCGCCACTGTAAATATGAAACTTTATTTTCATATTGTTCGCATAATGTCGACTTAATACTATTTTGTCAAACGTTCAAAGAAAATCATTAAGTTTTAATACAAGAATTAGAACAAAAACAATTCAGCTATGTTCCTGAAACTTTAATACAAACGTTTCACAGTTTCAAACAGGAATGTTTTTTCACAGTAGACGTTTCAAGTTATGACTACCGTAATAAGCAAAAGCAACAACAAATTTTCAACTTTTGTTCCTTCTTGGATAGACATTTTCGTTTATGTCTATTTCTGTTTATATATTTTGTTTCCAAATTTTTTGAGAAACATATTATGGGAAACATTTTTGACAAAAATTGTAATTATTAGTTAGATTTTTCTTGAGCAATTTTTTGTGTGATTCCGGATTCGATTCCACGACTTCTGAATAACAGGAACAGTTGGAAAATAAATTTGAATCTTTGATTTTGGATTAATTTTTGGAATATCTTTAGAATTTTGAAAAAGTTTCAATCTTTGATTTTGTTATAATTTTTGCAATATTTTTGGCATTTTGGGAAAAGTTTGAATTTTTAATTTTGTTATAATTATTGCAATATTTTAAGAGTTCTAGGAAAAGTTTGAATTTTTGATTTTGTTATATTTCTTGCATTAATTTTGGAATTTTGAAAATAGTTTCAAGTTTTGATTTTTTAATAATTTTTACAAAATTTTTGGAATGTTGAAAAACTTTAAATTAAATTAATCGCTCCCCAAAACTTAAAACAATGTTTTTGGTAATCTAAAATATCCTTTATCTTTTGGACAAAATATTTTTATTTCAAAATTTTTAAAATTTTTACTTTTGATTTAGATTGAACAATCTTTTTTAAATATTTCGCTTGCGGCGAATAAAAAATATAGTATATGCTTCACGGACGTAAGTCATTTTAAACTTAATGTGGGTGCAAATCTCGGTTGGCGCTTCGACTCGCAAACTCCACATACGTCCAAAAACCTTAGCTTTCTGTCCTTTCATCTTAATGTACTATAATTAGTTTGTACTGGCATATTAATAAAACTTTTGAATATGTCTACCCTAGTTTCAGAAGCACACTTCGCCACTGAGTTATTCTCATACAAAACTTTACAAAAACTTAATGTTAAATCAAAAAGAAATTTTTAATTCAATATCAAAAAATATTTGAATGGAAAACAAACACAAAAATTATATAAATTAAAATACAAAAAACTTACATTAATTAGTTATTTTCTTACAAAACCGGTGTATATTTTTTTGTTGCTCATGAATGTAGCAACATACAAATTCAAAAATATAAAATTTTTCAATTTGTGCTTAAACTGTATCTCTTGCCTCACATTTTGTTCGACCTTAACGGTTCTGCTTGACTTCATTATCCAACAGTTCCTTTCCTTTTCCATACCATTCATATCCAACTCTCATTATATCCGCCGTTACAAGTTCTTGTGTGAATTGAATACTGTTAGTATGGACGCAGATCTTTAGAGAGTATTTTACTTTTTCAATGCCAAGTAACAGAAACAAAAAAGTATATAACTTTTAACTAATAAATGATCTCGTCCAATTGAGTTTGAACGTACAATGTTATTTTTGGTATTCCTCAACTGATGTTTTATTATTTTTAGACGGACGCTATTTCAGGTTTTACTAGCACAAATCAACAGTACCAATTAATTTACTCTTCTGATTTTTGATTTTAGTTTGCCTTTATAAAAATAAAAATCAAACGAAATTTGTTGCCTTGCCTCTTTTGTTACAAATATTTCAACACATTTTTTGTGTTTGTGTTTCCTCTAGTTTTTTTCACCTATCACATAGCAAAATATGATATAGTCCAATATTTCATGATAAAACTAAAATTGGATTACTCCAGCTAGTGGCAAATTCCTTGAACACGTGACGCATTGTTTTCCTCAATGGCAGTCCACATGAAGGTTCATTTCCTCGAGGAAGTATTAGCTTGCATTAATCAAGGAATATGCCGTAAATAAGATGGTGCTACTGTTAACTGAATATAGTTCATCCGTCAGCACCAGCACCTACAAGTAGTTATCCAGACTTGGATCAACTTCAGCCATTCTTGATCTAACATCATTAATATGTGTTCCTTCCATTTTGACAATACTTAAACAGACAAATTTACATTATTGTTTATTGCAGTATGCAGTTATCAAAGAATGGCTAGAAAACGTTAAAGCAAATACAGAAGAAATGAAAAAAATTGCAAACGATATTCAAACAAAATTTTATCAACCTAAAAGTAAGTCCATCTTTCTAGTATGTAGTACTATTAGATAGATAATAATTAAAAATCCTTGTTGTTATTTATACTTCTTCAGGTTATTCAGAACTAATGAATCAAAAAAGAGAACAAAATATATCTTTGTATCAAAGAGTAGGTATTTTATTTTTATTTTAATCAACAAGATAGATTTATTCTAAATCAAAATCAATACTTATAGATTACCGCACTATTAAAAGAATTAGAAAACGATTTACCA
Organism: Diogma glabrata; assembly: GCA_963693315.1. NCBI lineage: Eukaryota > Metazoa > Arthropoda > Insecta > Diptera > Cylindrotomidae > Diogma > Diogma glabrata. The sequence goes on along the minus strand of OY856187.1, from coordinate 375,881,837 downwards.
GAAGATGACGATTGTTCTACGGCATCCCGAATGAAGTTTGGTTTATACCACGGAAATAAAGAAGATGTATTCAGAGTTTGGAAAGAATATACACATTTCTTGATTACATATGAAGATAAAATTAAAAAAATCATATTACGACAGGCACACATAGGTAAAAAATTGCTTCATCTGTCTTTCATTGATTTAGCCAATTCACGAATTTTTTTTTATATTTCAGCAAATCATTCAATAACAGAAGAAGAAACAGAAATACTTTTAGATAATCATAATGCATTTTTTACTGGCAATGTATAAATATGTTAGCAAATATCTTAATTAAAATTAAAATATTAAATTTTAGATATTACAAGAAACCCAAGATGTACGTAATAACTTAAAGGAACTTGTAGAGCGGTACCATGAATTAGAAAAAATCGAAAAATCATTAAGGGAGGTCAAAGAAATGTTTGTCTACATGGCCACATTAGTTCAGCAACAGGTACATAGATTGAAATTTATTTTTTTATTTCAACAAATAATGATACAAATATGTATTTAGGGCGATGTTATACAAAGTATTGAATTCCACGCTTCAAGAGCAAGCGATAATGTTGATCAAGGTGTGGAAGAACTTGGAAAAGCAAACGAACTCAGAATAAAAACTTTAAAAGTAATCTATTCATTACAACTTCCTTGTGTTCCTTAACAAAACAATTATTTTATTTACAGAAAAAAACATGTATTCTTATATGGCTAGCAGTAATATTAACTATCATTATAATTATTTTAATTTATGTGTAATTTATTTGGATATTGTAAAATAAAAAACAAAGAAAATACTTTTTATACTAAGCCATTTTGGATTGAATAAGTTTGTTAATTATTGCTGCGGTTGGTCTGGATTCTGGATCACTATTTGTGCAGATAAAATATAATTCAATAATATGGTTATACTCTTCAGAAAAATTAAAAACATCCGGAAGAGATGGTCTAGTACCTACGAGATTTATGTTTGAATATAACTTAACATTTTTATGATAGTGTTCTTACCAAGAGGGAGACTAAAACTTTTTTCTTTTGTTTCATCAAAGCTATCATCCGGAATTACAATCACACTGTTGTTTTGTGATTCATTAAAACTGTCGTCTATAGTCTCATTCATATTCATATTAAGTGTGTGCGGCGGTTGTAACGCAATCATTTCGTATATTACTAAACCAAAGCTAAATATATCAGCTTTTATGGTTACGTTTGTTCGATCCAAAAATACTTCGTTTGCTGACCATAAATCTGTACCTGAATTTTTTTTTTTTAGATTTATAACAACAAAATAATAAAGTTAAATTTACCAATATACGTAGAATCTGGTTTCTTTGCGTAATCAAAATATCCGTCTTTATCAACAGGTTGACTTACCCCAAAATCACAAAGTTTACAAATTTCAAAATCACCCTTTATTAATACATTAAATGATTTAATGTCACCATGTAAAACCAAAACTACTGTGTGGAGATAATCTAATGCAGATGATATATCTAAGCAAACCTGTAAAAATATTAATACAAACATTTTGTTTTTTTATTATTAATCAATTTTGCCTTGTTTATTTGTTTAACATCTAGAGGTTCGGTAGAAGATTCAAATCTTTCTTCCAAAATATCTCCAAGTGATCTACTACAATCTTCCATTGCTAGGCATTCCCGGCCGTCATTTGACCTTTTAAAAGCTCGAAAACCAACAATGTTTGGATGATCCAAATTTCTATAATTATATATTTGAATTAATTTTGTTGCTGATTTAATAAAATATCAACTAAATACTTCATAAATTGTGCCTCTTCATAAAGTCTTTTTTCTAAATCTAATTTGTTGGACATAACACATTTTAGTGATATTCTTTTCACTGCCCATGGAGATGAAATTTGATCGGGATTTGTAATCCTTTTTAAGCGAATAACTTCCACACCAGTTCCATAACCCAGTTTTTCAAGATATGGCGATGCCGGTATTTTTAATGGTGTACCAAAGTTCCCATTGTCAATGTTAAGCTTTCGTAATTTTGTAGATTTAACTGGTGTTTCCATTTTAATGCTGTTTGATTGTTGGATGATAAACAACTTGTCTGACGTTTTAGACTGTTAAAATTCAAGATTTAAATAAAATGCGCCAAAAAGCCAAAGAACGAGTGTTGAGTGAACTGCAACAAATATTGGCATAAATTATTCTAGTACAAAATATAATAGCTAAACCCTGTAAGCAGATGCCGAATAAAATTATTCAATTAGAAATGTTTGATGTGCTTTGGCTAAGATTTATATGTTATCTAATTCTATAGGCAGTTTTTAAGGATTGTTATTTTAGTTTAAGAAGAAAAGAACTCTGTTTTCACCAATACATTAATATGATAAATACTTCAAACTATCGGGTGGTTGCGAGCCCGCGTGGTTGCGTTTTGTATTTTAAGAAATGGCAATCGCTTCAGTTTTATCGATTTATGTATAGGTAGTTTTATGCAGTAATCATCTAGTTTTGATTGCATAGTCAATATTAGAAACTTTCTTTAAGGCAACTGACTATTATCCGGCTTAAGTATTTGCATCAATGTTAGACTGTTGTTTTCGAAAGCCAAACCGCCGTTCAGAGAGACCCTAATCTGTGTATCAAGTAAGCCAAGATATTTCACAAATCTTTGTAAAAAAGAAATAACAACGACGGTTACGCCAGCGGGTTCTCCGGGACTAGTATTTCCATTGTTAGGGGAATTCTCCTTTACACATAAAGTATCGTACAGAATATTTGCGGAGTTTTATTTATTGCAGTCTTTACAACAATATAGAGGATGATCCATGGCGGGCGAGTTATTTAATGTTTTTTTATTTTCATGTAGGACTTCATCGGCGTTGATAGCAGGGACATCTCTATTGTTCAATTGCACCACAGTGCACTGTACGTCATTTCTTAGAAGATTTGACGTTTGACTCTTTATTTATGCAGTTGCGTTTCACAGTTCTTTTGGCTTTCTCTTAATTTCAACACGAAATTATTTATAAGACTAGGTTCTTTTATGAGTTTCATTCCACAAAAAAATCATGGATCTGCAATTTCCTTTTCTTTGGGTGACACTGATGCATATGCCCTTGTAAGAGATATTCCAAGAAGTTTTGCACCATCCACCGCATTTGCTTTGCTACTGCTATGGCCCACTATCCACCAGCTTGCCACCGTTACCCGCATTTGTGAGACTTTCATGGCCTATTATTAACCATGTAGACTTGTTTTTCACTTGTCAAGCTCCAAGATTAAATCTGGAAGAGGTCCCAGACATAAATTAATGATCGATGATCAGTGTGGGTGTACACCTCAGAGAATATCCAATGTATTTCTCTGGTAATAATCCAGTTCGTAAACGTGACTTCAATTTTTGAGCCACTTTATGATTTTAAGAATGTGTTCACATTTACACTTCCAATAGTGTTATTCCTTTTACTTTTTCGTTATACCGTCCACTCGTTGAAATCACTCTCAATAATATTGGGTGTCTTTTCGGATGGATTTCTCGCTAGACGGTCAAGGACTTCTCAAGTACTTAGAGTTGAGCACTGCCCGTAGCTTAGCAACTGAAAAATGAAAGTCCTCAAAGTACCACAGCCCCGTTTTACTCTTCCTGTTTGCAATCTAATTTGTATAACCAACAGGCGTCCTGTGGTGTTCAATTATTAGTACCATACCCGTAGTTTACTCTACTACTGCATTAAGCCGGGCATTCACATACAACGGAAACAGAAACGGAAACCGAATTTCATACAAATTTGACAGCAACGGAAACAGAAACCGAATTTAGAAACAGAAACAGAAACGTAAAATTCGTCTGTTTTGTCTGAAACGGAAACAATTAAAATTGAATTGTTTCAGTACCGAAACTGTCACATGACCAGAAACTGTCACATAATATTAATTATTATTTTGAATTGTGATAACAAAAGCTTTGAATTTTGAATTTAATTATTTTCGACAAGCGACATATAAACTGAAAAGGGGCCCAAAACATTCACTGTACGGAAGTTTGATCTTAATCTAGCAACGGGTTTAGGAATGGCAGCATTTTTTCGTTCTGTATGTAAAATTTGTAACTGTCGATTTATGACCAGTTTAACGATTGACAACTACCCTAATCAATTTAAGAAACAGTAATTTTCTCTTTAATAAAACATTTAAGAATATTTCCATAATCAAAACAACACGTGAATTTATCCTCATTTATTTAAAATGATTTCATTAATTTATGAAAATTAACACTACAAACTTACTGCTGTTGATGTATACTTTAAAGTCTTCTCTGTTTTCTAGGTCTCGGTGGAAGCCAAGAAACACGAGTTGTATCGGTTATAGATACGATATTTAATCCACCCATTTGTAGTCCTTTAATTGCAGACTTAGAACAAAAATAAAGCATGGAGTTGATTGTTGATTTGAAAATTAATTATAACTTACCATTCTACCTGGTCCTAGCCCTCTCACTTGAACGCGAACCATCTTAAAACCTCGTTCAATGGCTTTCTGAAAATAAAAATTAGATATAAAGCATCTTTATACACAGTAGCGACGTGTTAATGTTAGATTGTAACTTACTCCACTTATAGTAATTGCTGTAGCTTGGGCTGCTATATTTGTCCCCTTTCTACTATTCTTGAATCCTTCAATACCACAAGAACGAATTATTTGAGGAACTCCTTTATGATCTAACAGACTAATTATTGTGTTATTAGGAGAAACTCTTATGTTACAAATTGGTATTTCATTAAATGGAATCCCATTAAATAAAGTTTTAGGTGTTTCAAGCACCGGAAATAATTTATCTTTCCTATAAATTTAATTAATTTCATTAATATATATAATTAAGATATTTATCAAGTATTACTTTGATATTAAACTATCAATATCTACGGATTTTTCTCCGGCTGTTCCTTCATCTTTGGCCGGTAGGGAAGCTAACATTTCTCTTTTATCTTCTACTTTACATAATAAACTGGAGGTGGTAATGTTGCGTCTTGAAGCAACTGTTTGTTGTAATATATTTGTTGGAAAAACACATTTCTTAAATATTAGTTTAGATAACATTTCATTCAGTTTATTTTTTTTTATTCAATTCAATGAAAATATGTCAAAACTGCATAACCATTTATTATGAAAAGTTTAGTACGTTATTATTAAAACTAAACCCAATAAACCAAACAGCCTGTTTTTCTTATGGTTTTGAGTCTTGACGTTTAAAATTCTTATTAATCAGCACGTGTAATTAATCTTTTGTAATATTTTGTGATAATGGCTCTTAAAAGACTCAGAAGTAAGATAAATAAGTATAATTAACAGAAATAATACTAAATTCTATCTATTTTGTTTTAGCTAAATCATCGAGGCGTAAAGAGTCTCGCCAGAAATTTAAAATCCAAAAACGAATTCGCGAACATACACGGAAAGCTCGTAAAGAAGCTAAAAAATCGCTAAAGGGAAAGAAAACAAAAAATAAGTTTATTCAAATTCCACATATTTGTCCATTCAAAGAAGAGATTTTAAAAGATGTTGAAGAAGCAAAACAACGGAAAGAGGAAGATCGTCTTAAACAGCGAGAGGTTTGGAAACAACAAAAAGAAGATGCAAAAAATAAAGTTACATCTTTAGAAGTAATGGTAGAAAATGCAGAGAAACGAGGAGCAGTTCATTCGATTTTTGGTGAAAATAAAATTCAAGCAAGTGATGTAAGTACAAGTAGCAATTTAAAATCTTGAAGATAACTCAAATGATAAAAAAAATATATATTTTTTAGAGTTCGTACAAAGAAGAGGAGTGGAAAGAAAATTCATTAAAAGCATATTTTAAAGAGTTTAAAAAAGTTATTGAAGCAGCTGATGTTATTCTTGAAGTAGTAGATGCTAGAGATCCATTTGGTACTAGATGTGTTGAAGTAGCCAAAGCTGTTAAAGCTGCACCTGGGAATAAAAAATTAGTTCTAATTTTGAACAAAGCTGATCTTGTTCCTAGAGAAAATCTAGATAAATGGTTGAAATATTTACGAAAATTCGGTCCAACCACCGCGTTTAAGGCCTCTACTCAAGATCAAAATAGACAGTTAGGACGAAGAAAATTTAAACAAATGACAACAACTAAAGCATTACAGGGTTCAATGTGTGTTGGTGCTGAGCTATTGATGTCGATGCTGGCTAACTATTCCCGAAACAATGGTGTTAAAACATCAATAAGAGTTGGGGTAGTCGGAATACCAAATGTAGGAAAAAGTTCTATTATTAATTCCCTTAAACGTGGCAAAGCTTGTAGTGTTGGGGCTACACCAGGGATTACAAAGTAATATAATTTTTTTTACTAAATGATTTTTGTTTCTTTAATTATAATTGTATTTTATAGAGCGTTACAAGAAGTAGAATTGGATTCAAAAATAAAATTACTTGATTGTCCCGGAATAGTGTTTACACAAACGAAAGCAGACGACAATTTACCATCTGTGTTAAAGAATGTTCAACGTGTTGCTGATGTTAAAGATCCGTACACTGGTGCAAAAGCTGTATTAAAACGAGCCAGTAAATCATATTTTTGTAAGTTGTATGATGTTACTGAATATGATTCCCCTGAAGAGTTTTTCGCACTATTAGCACATAGACAAGGCAAATTTAGAAAAGGCGGTGTTCCAGATATGCTTTATTCAGCTAGAACTCTATTGATTGATTGGAATATGGGAAAAATAAAATATTGTTCCCAGCCACCAGATGAAAGTGCTGACCAAAATATTCATATCAGTGCAGAGTTTGTGAGTCATGATGCACGAGATTTTGAAATAGATAATTTTGAAGAAATGGAAGCTGAGGTGTTGAATAATTTTGATGTGTCCCCTGATAGCGTAATGGAAATAACAACAGGTCTACCGGTTCAAGCTAAAGTAGACGCTGATGATGAAAATAATATGCAAAAAATGTTAGGATCAGAATTTGTACGAACAAAGATTATTGAAGACGATGAAATGGAGGATGAAACCGTTACGAAGAAACGTAAAATTTCTAAAAAAGAAAAGGTAGATCCAACTATGTTGCTCGAAGGTAATTTTGTTTTTATTTATAGTTAACAATTTAACTCAATTTTGATTAAATTTATTTTTAGGAAATCAAACTTTAAACAAAAATAAAAAAGATGATATCAAAAAATTGAAAAAACTTCGTAAAAGAACAACTAAAAAAGTTGAGAACGTTACAAATGTGTTAGAAGGAATTTCGTTGGATCTTGGAAGCAAAACAGAAACGCCAGCTTATGATTTTGACACAGATTTTAAAATGGACTGAATAATATGTATATGCAATAAAGATATATGTTAAGATATATTTTTATTTATCAAAACGGTTTAAACGTTCTTGTTTTCTTCATGTTTTCAATTTTTTGTTTATCTTGTTGATATTTCTTTCTTAAACTAATTATATTTTTCATTTTCGATTCACGAATTTGAAATGTATAAAAATTCTTCAACTCTTTCTTACGACCTTTTTCTATTTTACTTTCGAGTTTATTTACAATCGATTCTTTTTGTTCGAATCCCGAATGAACTCCTTTTTTCCCTACAGTAGTCCATCCTTCTTCATCTTTTTGATTCGCATAGTTTGTTAAATCATTTTGTTTTTGTGTTACCAAATCATACTTATTCATATACTCATCAATTTCATTTTGAAATTCTTTTGTATCCAATGGAAATTGATCGATGTAGTTTCGTTTCCATTTCTCCACTCCGGTTATCAACTTATTTTCATCTAATGCTGGTAATTTGCTTAATTGTAACGCATTTTCTAATCCATCTGGTGTCTTAAATATTATAAAAGCAACTTTGAATCTAAACAATTCTTTTGTTGGAAACACTTTACTTTCTGTCTCTGGTTTTGCAATCGTTGGTGCTGTTGATTTCTCGGCAAAAAGGATATTTTCAACTGGGCCGGCTACGTTAAAAACGCTTTTTAAATTTGTTTCATTTGCGTAAGGGGGAATATTAAGTACGAAAAGTGTTCTGCCAGAAGGTTTATCTGGTGATTTTTGACGTATAGAATGTTCCTTGATAAATAGATCATGATCAGGAGATGAAGATGTTGTTCTAAGTTTAATTACTAAAACATGAAATTTTCAATTAAAATTCAATTTGCTAAACTCCAAACATAATACTCACCGTGAAAATCGTCTATCAATGACATTGTTTTACAGATTTATTGTAAGATTTACAATAATATGCACATGTTTATGTTTATTATTCGAAATGTCATTATTTATATGTTTATAGGGCAATTTGTCTGTTTTGGTGTTCACCGCAAAAGCGCTACAAATAGGCCCAAAATTTTACGTTGAACGGTTTTTGTTTCGGTGTTTACCGCAATAGCGCTGCTAAAAGGGGATAAGAGAAAAAAACGCAAAACACAATTTGAATAATTTTAAAAATTATCAGTTGTAATTTCCCAAGGACGGTGATAATTCGAAATAATTTTTTGCTAAAAATTTCGAAAGCAAGTTAATTGCTTTTATCAATACCACAAGTTTTTATCAATACCACTTGCTTGAGAAATTTTTCAAAAAATTATGAGAATTTATCAACGAACAAGGGGAATTCATTTTGAAAATTTTTTGCCATTTTTTATTTCTTTTATATTTTTTATGAATTATTCGTTGGCCTACTGTGATATCAGTTAATTATTTCAAAATTAGACTGATAATTTTTAATATCCCAGTAGGCCAGACGTATAAATATTTGTTATTAGTATAATTCGAATGTTATTGGTGAAATTGAATGATGTCATTACATTTTAGAGAATTTCATTGGTTTAAATTAAAATAAAACTAAGACCAAAAAATTTCGAAACGAATAAATTCTCATAATTTTTTGAAAAATTCCTCAAGCAAGTGGTATTGATAATAGCCCTAGGCCTACGGCCTCGTGCTATTATCAATATACTTGCTTTCGAAATTTTTGGCAAAAAATTATTTCGAATTATCACCGACCTTGGGAAATTACAACTGATAATTTAAAAATTATTATAGTTATTTTGTTTGAAAGCAAATGTAATTTTTATTAAATAAATTTTTCTATTACTCCTCCTTCTTTTTTATTACTCCACCGCTATTGCGGTGGGAATCGGAACAAAAATATCACAAGCTCTTGATTATTTAAAGGCTGTGGTGGTATGATGAATTAAAATGAGTAAGTTTTCGACAAAATTATCCGGTAGTACTAAAATTGCAATTGAATCACCGTTTAAACGTTATCTTCATAGAAAAGATATTCCGGGTATTGAGTTTACTGTGGATGTTTCATGTAACAAAATAGTATCTTGTATGAGTATCTTTGGTTTGTATTCGGTTATAGTAATGTATTTATTAGTTTTAAAGGAAGACATTGAAACATTTTCAACGGGAAATAGATAATTTGTAAAGGAAAATAAAACTTAGAAAATTGTTTTGTTACGACAAGATTTCCCAATAGGATTAATAGTTTTACAGGAAGGCATAGAGATAGTTTCAGTAGGAAGTGTATAATTTCTACAGGAACATCCGACTGAAATTTTTTCTTCAACCCAAAATTAGTGACGCTCATGTGTATATATGTGTTATTTAAGTGAATAATTTGTGTTAAAAAGAGAAACAAAGGAATCTACAGGCAAGAAACATACTTGATAAAGCTTTCTTCCCGAAATAAAAAAATAATATAGCGTGGGCGTAAAGTGGATGTTACATTATAGTATCCCTTGTGGGGATTCAAGAAAAATTGAATTGTGAATTTTTTTTAATCTATTCGATAAATAGTGATGTTATGATTAAACAGTGGTGGATATGCAAGAAGAAATATGCATATATTAAAATTAACCTTGCAGAATTGGTACGTCTGTTGACTTAAAGTCAAGGGAAGTAGTTGTCTCTTCGGGATTTGTTTGCAATAGAATAGTATTACTATGGTAAGCTAGTAAAATTTTTTGGGCTTTCAAACTGTTAATGTCTACGCTGTAATACCAATTTAGGCAATTTTCAGCCCCCACTTATCAACGAGGTGCTAAACATTGCTTTCTTTTTGCAAATCCAATTGGAAAGCAAAACTGAATTTTTCTACTTACAAGAAACTAATCACTTTCGATGGATGCACCTCTGAACGCTATCGCACCTAAAATGTTCGAAAAGAAAATATACTGATAGCAGCATTGACAAACGTTATCATTCGGTGACAAAGCTATATCGGTTATGATTTAGACACTGGCACAGCCTTAAGTCCTTTATGCCAACCTAATATTCAAGACCTGTAGATTTTTTGGAAAAAGGAAATAGCAGTTGTTCTGTCAGTAGATAGTTTATTAGTCCAACATATATGAGTACTAAGGCAGCCACTTTAAAGACTGTTTAGTAACATCTTGGAATCAGCAACCTTCTGGATCTTTATTGAAAGTTGATACATCGAAGGACCTATGGCAAACCCTATGGTATTCTCAAGAACTCAAAAAGCCCAAATGGAGTTGTGATTGCTGTTTTAAATACATCTTCTGCAGCTACTAGTGGTAAGCTCTGACCAAGTTTATCTTTGAAAAGATAGTACAATCTTGTAAATTGAGAGAAAAGTTGTGAATGTGAGGAAGTGGATAACGATCTGATACTGTCACCGCGTTAAGTCTGCAATAATCCCCACAAGGTCGCCAATCAATGCTGTCGCGTTTCGGGACTAAATGCAGAGGTGAAGAGACGGATGATGATGATTGTCTGCACAATCCTAAAGAGTTCATATATTCGAACTCACTCTTTGCAATTTTGTGTTTTTCCGTAACTAATCGACGAGCACGAGAAAATGGTAGTTGTCCCTCTGTTACGATTCTATGTACAACATTATGCTTTATAGGCAATTCATAATTAGGTTCTTGCGTCAATGTAGGCAAACTACGAAGAAGTTCTCCATATTTTCCATTGACTATAAACAACCGCACTGTTGGTGATGGATGGAATGTATCCGTTGTGCAAACAGAGAGCGATGAATTTGAGTCAAAAAGTCGTTAGTTTTTAAGATCAACGACTATACCGAACTTTGTCAAGAAATCAGCGCCTATAATAGGACTGATTACTGACGCAATGACGAAAGGATGCCGAAGTTCACGGCGGAAACCTAAATTGATGTTAAGTGATTTTACACCGTAAGTTACGCTGAGAGTTCCATTAGCAGCGTCTATTGTACTACGAGAATCGTTAGAAACATTTTTAAAAAGAGTGAATGGGATAACTGAAATATCGGCTCCAGTATAAGCGACTTAACTTTGGGACGTTTTAGTTTTCCGACTTTTCAGTCAAATCCACTGGGAGTGAATTGACCTTTAAAAGTACACGAGCTACCCATACACTTCTGTGCAGCAGTGCCAAATCGAAAATGATAATAGCAGAAACGCGGTCGATTTACAACGGAAGAGCGAGAACGTGAACTTGAGCGGTACCGATTCCGCGACCGGTTCCGTGAAAATCTTCTTTGATTGTTCGAATGAGGAAAGTTATTTCGTGATCTAGATCGATCTTCTCGAAAAACTTGCTGTCGCAACTCTTCAATTGCGACTGCGAGGCTTGTTGAGGTTTGTTGAGACTAAAAATTGTTCCAGAAGTTGTTGGTCTATGAAATTCCCAAATCTTATCAGCCAAAGCGGTCAATTTCTCTATCAGTTCTGCTTCCTGGACGAGAACGATTCCACGTAAGTTTTCAGGTAGTTGTTTTAGCCATAAAGTTTTTAACAGGCTATCTGTTACAGCTAGAGATGCACCTGCCAATTGTTCCAGTTTGCGATAAAAATACGATGGTGTTTGGTCTCTCATAGCTGTAGTACCTACCAGCTCCTCAATTCTACGCGTTTCTGAAAGGCTCATTCTATTAACTCCTTCAGTTTTAAGTATTTTGAATTTATTACTGTCCGGTGGCTTAGAAACAAGATCTAAAACGGTAGCAATAACGTCAACTGGAAGTGCAGCAACAGTCATTAAATATTGTTGGTTGTCCGAATTGCCAAAACCGCCTCTGCATGAGCAAACCAAAGACCCGGCATTTCGTTCTAAAAGATGGAAATGCAACTAACTTACTCGAGTCGATTTGAGCTCTTTCAAGTTTCTCCTTATTAGTAAGTTTGTTTTCATCTTCCATGATTACCCAATTGAAGATAAAAAAACGGGATCAGGTCGGGGTCAGCAATTTAGTTGCTCTGGATTTATTTACTCCGCTTGACTCCGTACTTGTCGTATCTTCAGCATTTACTCAATGTAATTGGATATTAATAACTTCGTGTGCCAATACACTATTATAGTACATATATAGAATTAAGTAATATAACACTTATGAACTTTAACAATTTATGAGCTTAAACTTATTCAAATAATAATGTAGACGACATTCTACCAAATTTGGTTTTAAGAAAACACTTTGATTTCAAATAATTAATTCTCATGTACACTTTATTTGATTGATTTAAATGGTAATGTTATTAACAAAATGTTTAAATGTTAAATTACATTGGACTCTAAAATAAAATTGATTAACATATTTTTTTTTTTTTTTTTTTATTTTTTTTTTTTTTTTTTTTTTTTTTTTTTTTTAACGGCGTTCATGCTCCATGTAGGAGCGTTGCCAGGTTAATCAGCTTTGAATATTCACCACGGTCATTCGCAACAGCGACATAATTACCATGGCAGCCGATTTTTTTAAGGTCGTTTATTACGTCAGTCTCCCATTGTAGTCGTGGTCTACCTCGCGGTCTACCACTCCCTGGGGTACTAACGTACATTTTTCTAATCATTCCAGACTGTGAATCGGCTCGTAGAACATGCCCAAACCAAGCAATCCTATTAGAACGGATACAACCTATTATATCAGGACCCTCAAGAAGGTCTCTGATCTCAAAGTTATACCGGGTTCTATACTCCCCATCGTCTGTCTTAAGTGGACCAAAAATGTAGCGTAGGATCTTACGCTCAAATACAGATAAATGCGATTCGTCATTTTGTGTAAGGGTCCACGTTTGTGACCCATACATCACAACCGGTCTAATCAATGTCTTGTATAACTTGAGCTTGGTGTTAGTTGATACATACGGTGATCCAAGGAGAGGTTTAATTGAGTAGAAAGTTCGATTACCTGCAGCGATTCGAGCTTTAATATCTGTAAGTATGCTGTTGTTTGAGTCAAGCATTGATCCCAAATATTTAAAAGATTCAACTCCCTCAATTCGTTCATCGCCGCACATCAAATCCCTCTTCTCAGCCTCTCTTGAAACATTCATATGTTTGGTTTTATTGTAGTTAATTTGCAGACCAATTTTCCTAGCACCACTCTCAAGCGACTTGAAAGTCTCACTCATAACAGCTTCACTTCGGCCGAGGATGACAACATCATCAGCGTAAGCAATCATCTGTACTGAGTTTATTGACAAGATATTGTTATTAGTCGGTAGTTTCTTTGACGGCACACATATTCCAAGGCTAGATTAAAAAGTATAGGAGAGATAGCATCACCTTGTCTTAAACCGGAGTCGACTTTAAAAAACTTTGATATTTCGTTCTCTACTCGTACACAGCATTGAGAGTTCTGTACTGTCATTTTGCATAGTGATACCAGTTTACCAGGAATTCCCATTGACACTAGAGCAGACCATAGAGTCTCTCGTTCGAGAGAGTCGTAGGCCTGCCTGAAATCAATGAAAAGTAGGTGCACAGGTATGTTGAACTCTCGACACTTCTCCAAAATCATCCTTATCGAGAAAAGTGCATCGGTGGTACCTCGGCCCCGCCGGAAACCACACTGATATTCTCCAAACAGTTGTTCAGCAAAAGGATTGATTTTGGATAGCAAAATGTAGGAAAAGATCTTATATGCTGTGCAGAGGAGAGCGATTCCTCTGTAGTTTGCACATTGTAGGCGATTACCTTTTTTATGGATTGGTATCAGCATAGCTGTGTTCCAGTCCTGTGGCATGGTTTCAGTCCGCCAGATCATTTGAACAAGTTCAAACAATCTTAAGGATAGAGTTTCGCCACCATGTACAATCATTTCGGATGTTATATCGTCGATACCAGGTGCTTTATTGCATTTTAGTTTTGACAGCGCCGCATCGAATTCCTCTTTGGTGGGTTCGTCTACATGTACCTTTGACGCACGAATAAGCTTTGCTCGTCGTCCGACTTGTTGTTGGTCACTTAAGTTGAGAAGATTCTCAAAATAAGCGGCCCAAGTATCTAAAATATTTTTAAGGTCTACTTGTAGCTCCCCATCTTCATTTTGAATAGCAGTTGATCTAGTTTGAGGGCCCTTCTTTAAGGTTTTAACCTGTTGAAAGAAGTTACGCGATTGATGTTCCTTATTGAAGCTTTCAATCTCCTCACACTGTCTCTTCCACCATTCTCTCTTCGCTCGTCTACATAGCTTTGTAACGGCTTGTCTTGCCAGTTTATAGTTTTCCTTCGTGGACCTGGTGTTGCGTCCTTGTAGACACTTCAGATAGCAATCTCTTTTGTATTGAATAGCGTCAAGGCATGCTTGATCCATCCATGGCTTCTGGGAGTGGTTCTGTGGGTCCAAGTATTCCCTCAGCAGCGCTTAAAACAGCATCTTTTAGCAAATACCATGACTTATCGACGTCTCCATTAATGGTTTCCGATTTCTCCAATGTTTCGGCAATATGGATTTGATATCTCTCTTCTGTTTCAGCATTCTTTAATGATGAGATGTTAAAACGTTTCCGTTTATTGAATTTTGGAATGCCTGGATTTGGGAAGTGGAACCTTATCGTTGCACATACAAGGAAGTGATCACTTCCAATGTATGCACCTCTAAAGGATCGCACATCCCGAACGCTCGAAAAGAAACCTGCTGTTACTAGAACGTGATCAATTTGATTTCGAGTGTTTCCATTCGGTGAGACCCAAGTCTGTTTATGAATCGATCGATGCGGAAAGAACGTACTGGCAATTCTCAAATTATTTGATAATGCAAACTCAGTCATTCTCTCACCATTATCATTCGAATTCAAATGCAGGCTGTTGGGACCCACCACATTTCCATAAGAGATATCTCTTCCAACCTGTCCATTAAAGTCACCAAGAACCATAATGAAGTCGCGTGTTGGTGTTTGTTTCATAACCTCTTCCAGTGCTATGTAGAAATTATCCTTCTCGTCGACGGTCTTAGCTTCAGTAGGTGCATGCACGGCAATAAGAGAAATATTGTTGTATGTACCACGTACACGTAGGTAGCAGATCCTCTCACTGACCGGGATGAATTTCATCACGGCTTCTTGTATGCGTGCACCAACAAGAAAGCCAGTACCAAATTCTCTTCGGGAAGGATGACCACTACAATATAGAGAGTGACTATCCAAATCTTGTTTTCCGATTATCGGCTGTCTAATTTCTTGTAGAGCAATTATATCCATCCTATACCTCTCAGCCTCTGTTTCCAGACTTATAAGAGCATCAGGAGCGCTCAGGCTGCGCACGTTCCACGTTCCGATTCGGTAGTCTGGTCCTTTTTCACGTCCAGGTAAAATTGTGTTTTTTTGTCCGGGTCTGTTATTCTTTTTCTGATAACCAAATTTAACATATGAGTTTTTTTCCGGGGTTAGGGTGTTAACCTTAGGCCCAACCCAAATTGTCGTGAATGGGTCCGTTCTGCATATTAAGGTCACCAGAAACAACCTTTTTACACGTTTATATACACTGAAAGAAATAATCGGAGATATCAACAAAAAATAACAGTTAATTTTACGTAAAATATTGTAGGATTCCAGCCAACGATACGCCTCGTAAAACAAACAAATTTAAAAACGTTGTTTTTACAAGTTTTCGAGTTCCCAAATAAACGTAAAAAGAAATTGGGATTTGTAAAAAGATTTACAAATCCTTTAGTAGAAATTAAGATTTAGATGTAAAGTTTACGACCCACAATAGCTAAATAAACAAATTTCATTCGTAAAATTTACGACCCACAATAGCTAAATGAACAAATTTTATTCGTAAAATTTACGAAACGCCTTTGTTGATTTTGCAATTATAATTACCAACTTACAAATCTGGTATGTAAATATTCAGAACTTCTTGTAAAGTTCACAATTTCAGCACGTGAAATTTTTAGAATCATCTGCAAAATTTACAAAATTCACGGTACAATTTAAGAAATATAATCGTAAAATTAACAACTCGTCCCTAAAATATTCGGAACATAAATGTAAAACTTACGAAGCATCACTCCAATTTAACAGTTGTAGTTGGTAAACCTAAGACAATTATTCGTTGATTTCACACAACCAGTTGTAAAATGTGCGATTTTTTAATGTTTTAAGAAACAGTTTACAATTTGTAGTTGTAAAATTATATATATATATATATATATATATATATATATATATATATATATATATATATATATATATATATATATATATATATATATATATATATATATATATATATATATATATATATATATATATATATATATACATATATATTTATATATATATATATATATATATATATATATATATATATATATATATATATATATATATATATATATATATATATATATATATATATATATACATATATATATATATATATATATATATATATATATATATATATATATATATATATATATATATATATATATATATATATATATATATAATATATATATATATATATATATATATATATATATATATATATATATATATATATATATATATATATATATATACGTGTGTGTGTGTGTATTTATATATTTAAATATGTTAGGGTTAAATGATTAAAAAACCAGAGCTATAATACTTCATTTGTTTATTTGAAAATAATTCAAAACTAATTTCTATACATTAGTAAAACTTATTTAAACGAATTTAAAAACTATTATGCTCAACAAAAATACTTTGTATCAAAAATATATCAACTGCGTTTGTTTATTTTAAAATATTTCGTCTTTAATAATTAGAAATAAAAAAACATTAAATTTCATAATATAAGAGAAAAAAATATGGATTTTTAATCTATGACAATATAATATATAAGCAAATTAAAGGTCTCCAAATGGGCTCACCACTAGCTCCAATCTTGGCGGATTTGATACTAGAGGATCTATTGGATGAATCCATAACAAAATTAAATATTACACCATCTTTTATAATAAAATATGTAGATGACCTAATTTGTAGCATTCCAGAAAATTCGATTGACGAAGTCTTGTCTGTTTTCAACGCATACAACACAAACAAAAATTTACATTCGAAAAAGCAACTAATAACCAAATACCTATCTAGATATGCTTTTAATCAAAAATGAAAACAAAATAATCACTAAGTGGTATTCAAAAGAAACGTCGTCCAATCGAAAACTTAATTACCATTCATCACATCCACATTCTCACAAAACAAATGTAGCAAAAAATCTTGCCAACAGAATCTTCAATTTGAGTGACAAAATGTTCATTTCGGAAAGCATAAACAAAACAACCGAAATTCTCACTAAAAAAAATTATCCCAATCAAATAATTTCACAAAATTATACATGAAATCAAACACAAATTTCTCAATAAAAATAATCCAAATCCTAATCCCTCTACAGTACCTACATCCACACTAATACATCACAAAATCAGGTTACTACAAATATTAATTCTCCACAAAATAACATTTACACTAGTCTACAATATATCCCTAGAATCACCGAAAATATCAAGCGAACGATCACTAGTTCTAATCCAAACATCAGAATTGCATTAAAACCACACAAAACACTAAATAAAACAACTTTTAATAACAACAAACAAAAACTTGACAACATGCAAAAATCTAACGTCATATATAAACTGCAATGTGAACAATGTCCGATCTCATATATTGGTGAGACTAGTAAGACACTTGAAAAAAGAATCTCTGGGCATTTAAATGACTTAATAATGCACACAAAGACACCGGAAAAACAGGATTACTACTACACACAATAGACACGGGACACATTTTTAATTATGACAATCCATCAATAATGAGAAAAATAGAGAAAAGAGAAAACATTTAGAATTAACATATATTCTTTTAAATAGCCCATGCAATATTAAAAGTGACGTAAACATGTGTACTTGTGACCGTCAACTAATATTACGAACTCCTTCAATTCCCATTTTTCGCCGATAGCCGCCAGTAAAAGTGATTGAAGTTCTAAATTTTCGGTATTACATATTGCGACCAGTTCATTATTTTTTACGGGGATGTCAGAAACACTGGATATAATTTTTACAAACCATGTTTGACTATCTTTTATGCTAGCTTAACCATATTTTACATTCCCTGTACTTAGTGATTTGTTTTTAACAGAGGGTGGTACCAAACTTGATAGCAGGTAAAGTAGCTGGAGATAATATGAATCTGTAAGTGAAGTAAACATTTTTTTTATTTGCAGTTTAATAGTGAATTCCTTTCTACTTGTTTGGTACAAGTTTCAAAACCGAATTATCGAAATTTGTATATTTTGTATTGCATTTTTCACAAAGAATACAAATTCCGATAATCAGGTTTTAAAACTTGTACGCAACAAGTAGAAAAGACAGTAAAATCTATACAACATAGAAAAGATTTCTCTATAAATGTTACTATGAACTACCACAGAAACTAACAATGTTATTTAGGTTTAAATAAAATGACAATTTACCTGAATTGAATTAGTTTCAAGTTTTTTTTCATCACCTCTCCTAGATTTGTAGATGCTAGTTTTTGCTTTATGTGGCTCTTCAGAATAAGTGGGATATGATTTAAAAAAATGTCCCATTTTGAATATATATTTTTTGAGCTAGGGTACAGCGTTAAAAAATCTATTTCAACCTAAAAATAAAAGAAAACTAGTTATTATAAGTATACGTTATTAAATTTGTTATGATTGTATATCTGTACCAGATCAGGCATATAAATGTGTTTTAATAATGGCCGTTCTTTGAATAGATTCATCATAGATTTTTCTGAATTTTCCATATATTCCGATACTCTGCATGGAGATGATTTGGTCCATTTTTCCAAAACTAAATTCCATGGAGTTCTTAAATTTTTCAGTTCCGTTTTCAATATCGAGAACTCCTTTTGATCTATATTTCCTTTTAAAAATATTTGACTGATTATACTGTTTTAATTTTTAATTTTTTTTACCTGATGGTGTTTTAATATAACTTTCAAAGGTTGGTTTGCTTGGTGTCCTAAAATATTTTAGTTTTTTCCTGTTCTCGTAATCAAATTTGTTGTACAGCTTTCCAGTTGCTGATTTTGTGCCAGCGGTTGATGATTTGTGTCGAATGGTGTAATAAGTTTTCTGAAATCAAATTTAAAAAATTATTTTTAATGTTTTGTTATTCTTAGTTTACACTTACTGCACTTTCATTAGGAAAACAAAGCACTATCTCATCTGCCAAGCCTTTAATCTGTTTAGATGTTGGTTTCAAATTCAGCTCTTTTAAGTAGAAATCCACTATCATGGAGCAGAAAAGGGTATAAGTTTAGTTTACTTACGCATTCTGCTTCCTCTTTATGTTCCGTTTGAAGTTTTCCTAAATAGTATTCAAACAATATTTTTTGGCCCAACTTTGTTTTGTAAAAATTAAGTAAGTTGATGTGCTCCGGTTTGAAATCAACCAACCCTTTATAGAATGCTTCTTTATCTAAAAATTCACGTGTTAGACGGTAAATCAACAAAATTAATTGTACATTATAAACCAAGGTTTATATATATACATATATATATATATATATATATATATATATATATATATATATATATATATATATATATATATATATATATATATATATATATATATATATATATATATATATATATATATATATATATATATATATATATATATATATATATATATATATTATATATATATATATATATATATATATATATATATATATATATATATATATATATATATATATATATATATATATATATATATATATATAAACTAAGGTATATATATGTGAATCACTCACCTTGTATTTTCTGATGTAATTCAGCCAAAATAATATTTATCAAAAAACTTTTCACAATTTCACTAACTGTTTTTTTTTATTTTCCATGTCCTTACACAACGCTCTAATTGAAATAGAACCACACTAAGCATCCATACCAAAATACATATGGTAACGAAAGGATTTTACAAAACAAATTTGAATTTATTACGAAATATATTGTAAAATTTAATGAATTACTTGTACAAATTACATAAACTTTTGTATTGTTTACAAGTTACACAAAGTTGTGTAAATTTTACGAAAAAATTTCGGTTAATTATCAATTTTATTTGTATATCTGAAATATTAGCATAATTACAGTTGTAAAGCTAACAAATATGTCCAGTATTAGTTACTACTTATTTTGTAAGTGCAGCAATGCATAAAAAGAGAATCTATTACAATCCATATTTGTAGTTTCATTATCAAAACATTTTGTAAACATTTTCTGCTATGGTTTTACGATTTTTGAACGTTTTTATTACAAATCAATAACGTAAATTTCAATTTATATGAAAGGTAAAGTTACGAATCTGCATTTTGTTGGATTAACATTTGATTTGTATTCTTTACAATTAAAGGCATTACCAAGAAGGTGTAAACCTTACAAAAATTATGTAAAGATTACAATTTTTTCTTTACGCAAAAAAAATTGTAAAAAAACCCAAATTATTTTTTTGAGTGTAGCGAGCCGCTTGATTCAAGACAGACGCCCGCTCCAAGCCGCCCCTGACATGGAGAACAGACGCTTGAGTCACATTGCTTTTAAGGCGCCAATTCGCCGTGATGTAGCGTCATTGACTAAGCAGTTTTTACTCTGCTTGTCTCCAATACACCAACCTAACTCTGTCAGCATTACCCAGGCAGCACGGCGTGGACGTCGAATTTCGGATTTCGCTACCCTAACATATTTTTACATCGATTAATATTAAGAAATTATAACGGACATTATCATAGGGTTTTGAACAAATTTCCTGAATATAATCTTGTTTTGATTTAACTAGATTTAATAGAATAATTGTTTTTATTTAAGTTTGTATTTAAAGAAATTGTTGTTTTCGATTTTAGGACTTTTATGATAGTTGTATATGTTCCCACAGAAACAGCTCTACCTGCGTACTTATCCTTCTTATCGATATACAAATTGTTGGATCAGATCCTATGACTATTTTCCGACTTATTTGCCTTTTCTGTGTTGAAATTTCTACTAGCTCTGGTATCCATATGATGTTCTTAAACACCCGACAGTTCAAAGATGTTTGAAAGCCTATCTTCTATTATATACAACCAGTGATATATCTTACACTTTTTGCTGTAGGCTTTTGGCGTAATTCGTTGAATAACATATTTGTTTGACACTTGTTTTTTACGCACGTTAATATAAATTTTTAAAAAAATAAAAGATTAAATTTTATTTTTATGATTACTCTATATATTTCGTCTTTTTAGGACATCCTCAGGAGTAATGTCGTTTAGTTTGATATATCGGTGTTTATATACAAGATAATTTTAACTAATACTAACAATCTCAAAATTTTGTGACTCTATACATAACAAATTCCTAAAATAATCACATTTAACTTAAAAGAGAAGGAGGGAACATACAATAAAACTTAACAATAACAACAATGTACACAATTACAAAAAACTAAAGATAAACCAAATTAAAATATCAAAATTTATGAATGATGAAATGGGAGTAAACGGCAATCCTCTATGTCGGAAGAATCTGAAAATAAAAACAAAGGAAAAGAGAAGTATCCGAAAAAACAATAAAGTAATTAATTGGAGTAAAGGACTAAATAATTTACCTAACCAGTTTTAAACGTTTCTAATGAAATAAATGAAAGAAAAAACCTAATAAAAAAGAGCCGGATCGGTTAAAGGAGAATATTTAATTTCAGTTTGTTCGTTTAAAATATTTTCATTGAAAAATAAGGACTTACGTATCTCATAAGATTCTAGAATATCTAACTTTCTACCTTTTGGTTGAGTATGTAGAATAGAAAGATTATCAAGAGAAACATTATGGTTTGAACTTGTGATATGGTTGGCTAAAGCGGATTCCTGATTTCCCTTCCTTATACACGCGAAATGCTCATTTGCTCTAATTTTAAAGCTACGTCCAGTCTGGCCTATGTATTTGTAGCTACAGTCATTACATTTAATTTGGTATACACCGGATTTCCGTAAAGGATCTATTTTGGGTATATTATTAAAAAGAAGTTTTTTTTAAAGTTTTTTTAGTCGAGAAAGCAAATTTGGTTTTAGAATATCGGGATGCGAAATTGCCTAATTTTGAACTAATTGGACCAATATAACCTAGTCGACGCCATTTGTTTTCAGAAACTTTTGGAACTGGATAAATATTACGTAAGAGTTTTTGTTTTCGTTTACGTTTTAATATACAATGTATTGTATACATTGTTATTATTGTTAAGTTTGTAGGACCCTATAATAAATTAATATATTATCTGTGTGTGTACGTATGAAACAGAGATCGAGAGAAACGATTGTGAATCAGCTGTTTTAATTTATTTTTTGTAATATTAATTAACCGTTTGTTATTGTTATTTTTTGTTCAAGTAAATTTCAATTTTAATCTTTACATCGAATTCATAACAATCGGTCCTACAATTATATAAATTTGTACGCGATTATATTAATAAAGTTGTGCTTTCAATTGTTATAAAAATAAATTGTTGTATTTAAAATAATTGTGTTTAAATATAAACTTTAATAATTTGTTTTTACAAACAGTGTCTTTAACTATAAATTATACATGTAATCAATATTAAATAGTGACACTAACAAATAATTTATTAAACACAATAAGTTTTATTGTATGTTCCCTCCTTCTCTTTTAAGTTAAATGTGATTATTTTAGGAATTTGTTATGTATAGAGTCACAAAATTTTGAGATTGTTAGTATTAGTTAAAATTATCTTGTATATAAACACCGATATATCAAACTAAACGACATTACTCCTGAGGATGTCCTAAAAAGACGAAATATATAGAGTAATCATAAAAATAAAATTTAATCTTTTATTTTTTTAAAAATTTATATTAACGTGCGTAAAAAACAAGTGTCAAACAAATATGTTATACAACCAGTGATGTAGCATAACCGGCAAAACCTGGCAATTTCTTGGCCCAACGGAGCTAATATCACAAAATAGAGTCACGGGCATTCAACTTTTTTGTCATAATCCAATCCATTCAGTTTGTCATAATTTTCGTAGCTCTCTCATCGTTCAGGAATCTCGCCAGATAACTGGGGAAATGGTGTACTGTGTATGTTTTTTTGTTGAGAAAGTGCCGTTGTATACAAGTCCAACAAGAGGAGGGGGAAGGGGAGTTTCCCCCGGGTCCGTCTTTTTAAAAGGGCCCGGTCTCCGACCAAAATGAAAATATTATATAGACGAAAAACTATTTTTAACCAAAACTAAAGTATATGTTGATTTGATCTTCAACTAAATTCTTACCATTAATAAAATACACGATTATTTAATTTAGGTTTAAAGGCTTCAAGGTTTAAATAGGAAGTTTTTCTTTTCAAAGATGGGTCATATAATAGATGCCACATATGTTATAAGGATAAAAAGCGGTCAATTTTGCAAAGTACGATTTTGAAAAAATTAACAGTAACCAAAAAATCAAAGTATTGAAATGAAATTTAAAATAATAATTGTTTTATGGAGGACCTAAAAAGACAACGTGAACTAATCCTGTTTTGTCCACTTGTATTAGCAACTGGTTTTTGAGCACCACCCATGATAAATATTTAATTTTCTCTCACAAAAACAAAACAATTAACACAAAGCATTAGCGAATTTCTAAAATGAAGAATATATTACACGACTTATTAAATGTTTTCTAAATTGAAACTTTAGTTCCAGCTTCTCAGCAACAATTGTTAATTCTGTTTGTAAATTCGAATTCCCGATCCCTTTAACTTGTACATCGCAAGCAGAAAAGCAAACAAAGGATATTGGGGTTCGCCATGGTGTTGATGTTGGTAGTTAGTTTAGAAGAAAAAATAAAAAAGTCACAAATTACTGAAAATATGATTCGTCGAGGGTATATGCGTAAATGCCTACATTGTTTGCCTGTGATCGTTTGAATAAATCACTTTCTAAGTCCCTCCTTTTCAAAATTTTACCAAAAGGAGAAAAAATTGAACGAGATTGGTTAGTTTTGAGCTCCAAAAAAGATCCTTTTTATTGCCTACCGTGACGATTATTTAGCACGAATATTAAGTAAAATTGTTCTCATCTATGTCGTCCTTAAGGATATTCTTAAGCTAAATTATATGATAGATTATCGGCTTATAATTATTTTGCGATCAAAACGAAGACCAAGCAAAAATATGGAGGCACATTTTAAAAAGAATTTTGGATACTATTTTGTTTTTAAGTGAAAGGAACATGGTTTTGAGCGGAGACAGTCATATGGTTGATGAACTTAATAACGGTAACTTCTTGGGAATTTTGGAGATTATTAATCACTGTGATCCCTTGTTACGTTATCATTTAGAAAAAGTAAGAATTTCCAAGCAAGCTTAGCATCGTTAGCAAGCTCATTATTTATCATCGGAAATACAAAATGAGGTCATTCAATTATGTGCAAGCCATGTAGAATTAGTAATTCAAGCTGAAGGAAGGACAGGGGTATGATAACGAAAGCAACATCAAAAGTGAAAACAAAAGTACGGAAGGAGAGATTTGTAGAGAAAACCTATATGCTGTGTATTCCCCATTTGGAGCTCAGAGTCTCAATTGATTCTCAAATGTTCAAATGTGGTTACATTTTTTGGAATAATTTAATAAATGCTATACCTTATTTAGCAGCAGCCCTCAACGATGAACGATTTTAAAGAAAGATATTTCGCAGTCTCTACATAAGCTTTCTAGCACGCGAGGGTCAGCTAGAATTGATGCTGTTAGATCTTCTGCAAAACGTCTTCCAGTACTAAAAATATGGCTGAAGTACTAAGTACTAAGAACATGGCTCTAAAAGCTCTTAACTTAACAGCCGAAATTTATCTAGCCATTAACGGAATTAAAAAAGTACATGAGTAAATTTACCTGAAAATTAATGCTATCAATATGGCTTAAAATATTGAAAGATATCCATGACAGAAACATCATCATTCAAACAAGAATAACAACAATTAAAGATATTGAGGTCTGCAATCTTGATAGTCTTCTCGCAGATTCTAAGAAATCAATGTGACGTCATCTTGAGGGAAAGTAAATGGTGACAAATGGTTTAAATATTTCTTCATTTTTGAAAATAAGTAAAAAAAAGTTGTGCGTGGTGTCCTCTAGCTGATCAGTTCGGATATATGAAAAATTAGCGATCAAATAAGTTAGAGATCAAATAAGCTTACTTGAAAACTTATTTGATCGTTAATTTTTCATATATCCGAACTGATCAGCTAGACTTCTGATTATTTTACATTCATATATTTAAAAAGAAAAATTAAAAATTATATGCTAGCATTTCTCATAACCACTTTTTGAAATCATTGCTTCTACGTCAACAAAATGTCTACGCAAAAACTTTATTTATAAGCGTAGCGAAGCACGCCGAGCCCTCCTAGTATTAAAAATTCTAACAATCAAATCTACGATCTCAAACTATCATACCAAACACACCCATTACAAAATTGTCGCTGAAAAAAAATACAACAATCAATAATCAATTTTTTATCCAAATTGTCGCTGAAAAAAAATACAACAATCAATAATCAATTGTTTATCCTCTTTCATTCACAAACAATATATATTAAAAATTCTAACAATCAAATTTACGATCTCAAACTATCATACCAAACACACACATTACAAAATTGTCGCTGAAAAAAAAAATACAACAATCAATAATCAATTTTTTATCCTCTTTCATTCACAAACAATATATATTAAAAATTCTAACAATCAAATCTACGATCTCAAACTATCATACCAAACACACACGTTACAAAATTGTCGCTGAAAAAAAATGCAACAATCAATAATCAATTTTTTATCCTCTTCCATTCACAAACAATATATATTAAAAATTCTAACAATTGAATCTACGATCTCAAACTATCATACCAAACACACACATTACAAAATTGTCGCTGAAAAAAAAACAATCAATAATCAATTTTTTATCCTCTTTCATTCACAAACAATATATATTAAAAATTCTAGCAATCAAATCTACGATCTCAAACTATCATACCAAACACACACATTACAAAATTGTCGCTGAAAAAAAAATACAACAATCAATAATCAAATTTTTATCCACTTTCATTCACAAACAATATATATTAAAAATTCTAACAATCAACTTTACGATCTCAAACTATCATACCAAACACACACATTACAAAATTGTCGCTGAAAAAAAATAATCAATTTTTTATCCTCTTTCATTCACAAACAATATATATTGTAAGTTTCTTTAGCCGAGTTACAATTATTTAGTTCGATCACTAAATCAGGAAATTTAAAACACAATGGATTTTCTAAACGTTATAATTTTATTCGTTCAAGATTTTACAATAAAAATATTTCTCCTATTACTATTCCCCTTTTAGTAGTTCTTCTGCTACTAACAATATTTCACCACTTATAATTCTTTTATACTTGTTCACAATATCACTTTTAACTTTCTACTTATAACACTGTTAATTTTACTTCGCCTTTATCACTGCTAAATTTTTATACTTTTTGTATCGCTAACAATTTTTATACTGGTTGTATCCTCGAACAACACCTTTTATATATACTACATGAAATAGCCTCGAAACTGCTGTAATGTTCTAGATAGAACACACCCTTTTTTTTTCCTTTATCAACAATAAGACGATCTTCAAATATTGACACCTAGGTGTGAAATCTATTCTTTTCAATTGTTTTATTTACCAATTTTTATTTCGTTAACCAATCCTTATTCGATAAAACAAATACTTCCTATTAAATGTTTACTTTGGTTGCATTGTTACCTTTTGTATCTTTTGATTTTTATATTTGTAGAACTAACGAGAATTTTCTTGAAAGTTCTATTGTTGTTGTGTTCTATCATCTTCCATAATCGTCACATTCTCCCCCACTTATTTCTGTTCGTCCCGAATAGAATCTAAATCTCCCCCTCTGTAGGGTGCTAATCTTTCTAGATGAACGACTTTTGGTTTCGCTCGTTGACCTTTCTTTATTCGATAAACGACATCGTTTAATTTTGTTATGATGGTATAAGGTCCTTCCCAAGATGTTTGTAGTTTTGGAGATAGTCCTTTTCTCCGCTGTGAATTGTGTAGCCACACTAGTTGTCCTTCCTCAAATCCTTTGTTGTTTGCGCGAATGTCATACCGAGCCTTCATTCGATCACTGGCTATCTGTGCTTTCTGTCTGACAAACGTGTGTACCTCCTCAAGTTCTTTTTGAAGTTTATTAACATAATCTTGGACACATAATGTTGACGATGGAATAATCCCAAACTTCAGATCACCAGGTAGCCGTAGGTAAATCATTTCCAAAAATGGTTGTAGCTGGCGTCGTTTTGGTTGTATCATGCACTGCTGATCTATAAGCCATCAAGAATAACGGAATATGACGGTCCCAATCACGTTGATTCTTGTTTACTACTTTTGCTAGATATTTCTCAAGAGTAGCATTAAATCTTTCCACCATGCCGTCTGATTGGGGATGTGAAGCAGTTGTTCTAGTTTTATTAATTCCAAGTATCTGACAGATTTCTTGAAATATGGTAGATTCAAAATTTCTTCCTTGATCTGTGTGAATCTCCATCGGCACTCCGTAGCGACTTATCCAATTGCTAACTACTGCTTCAGCGATCGTTGTTGCTTCTTGGTTTGGTATTGCACACACTTCTGGTCATTTGCTAAAATAATCCATTATGACTAGCACATATTTGTTGTTGTTATCAGAAGTCGGAAATGGTCCAGCTACATCCATTGCAATTCTCTCGAATGGTGCTCCAACATTATACTGCCTCATGTTACCACGGCTTCTTCTTGCAGGTCCCTTTGCAGCCGCACATTGATCGCATGCTTGACACCATTCCACTACCGATTGACGTGCTTCTGACCAATAAAATCTACGCCGTACTTTAGCAAGGGTTTTGTTAATACCCAGGTGACCGCCACTGGTTCCTTCATGATATTCCTTTAATACTTGAGGTATTCTTATTTTGGGAGCTACTATCATTGATTCTTTAACTGATCCGTCAGGACTTTCCCAAATTCTTTTCAAGCATCCATCTTCAATACAGAGACTGTCCCATTGTGCCCAATATGCCTTCAACGTTTGACTTTTATCGGCAATCTCACTCCATGTAGGTTTTTCTCCTTTTTCCTTGAACTTTATTATTGGTGCTAAGCTAGGATCTTGCAGCTGCTCCTTTCTTACTACTTCAGGTGTCCAGTCTTCACTAGAAAGCACTTGCAGAAGCCTGACATCATTAATGTTTTCCTTACTCTCCACCCGATTACAGTGCTTGCATTCCACCTGGCATGGCCTTCTTGATAATGCATCTGCATCTCCATGTGCACTTCCCCAGACGATTGTTTCGGTATTAGGTGACAGCTTTTCGCGATGTTCCAATCTCATGCTTGATTCTGCACCATTCATCTGAAGAGCCAACTCTACGTTACCATACTTGAGTACTCCATTTCCAGCGTCTATTACAAATCCATTCGGCCTCATGAAGTCCATACCCAAAATTACTTCATCAACGATGTCTGCCACTAGAACTTCATGCTGAAAGTGCGTATTTCCTATTTTTATATCAGCAACTTTGCTTCCCCTGATAGTTGCACTTTCCCCTGTTGCTGTTTGTATTCGATATTTTTCCGCTGGTTGTAACTCCCCTTTTAGTAAATCTGTACGGACTATTGTGCGAGTTGCTCCAGTATCTAGCGTAATGGTACAGTTGTTGTCATCAATTTCAGCTCCAATCGTTAGACTGTCACCATTCCTTGCGATTCTTGAAATAGGGATGGAGATTATGGGGCATTCGGTTGTGGGAGCCAGCTTACGCCCCTCAAAGCTGACTCGTTCCAGTTTAACTGTTTCGACCTCTCTCGTTTGAGTTTCTTCTTCAGATGATCTCCGTCTCATTGGTGATGTTGGTCTTCCCCGTTTTCGTCTGACCACTCTGCATTCTCGCGATATGTGACCAAGTTTGTCACATACCCAACATCTTATTCTACCGTTGAATTCTCGGGATCTTCTTTGGAGCCTAAAACTATCCTCTTCTTCCATTTCTACACGGCGTACTTTAATTGTTGGTTTGACAATTGCTTGTGCCGTCTCACTAGTCAATGCACAAGCTATTGTTTCAGCAAATGTAGCTTTAGGTGTCATCACAGCTGACTTTCGCGTCTCTGGATCTCTTATGCCGTCGATGAACGCATCTATCTTCATTCTTTCCATATAGTCTGGTGATGTATTTCCATGTGCCATATGTACCAGACGTTCGATCGCAGACGAAAACTCTTGCAGACTTTCTCCTATTCGCTGGTATCGACCCTTAAACTCAAGTCTGTATATCTCCCGTTTGTGGTCACTACCATATTTGCGATCTAAAGCCTTCATGATCTCATTGTAGCTCCTTCGATCTTGTTCTGGAACTGATTGTATTGTTTCTGCTGCTTCACCCTTCAGTGCCACTATTAAAGCTGCCAGACGATGTGGTTCGTTCCAACTGTTCTGATCAGCTGCTGTTTCAAATTGGAATTTGAAAATTCCAAACGATGATGTACCATCGTATGTGGGCGGTTTTAACTTCATGCTTTGTGTTTGTTGAACCGTGTGAATTGTTTTACCATTAATTTCAACATCTTGAAGCCTTCTTTCTACTTCTGCTTTAAAGTCATCTACTTTCGATTGTACTTTTTGTTCCAGAACTTCAACTTCTTTTTACACTTTCTCGACTTTTTCATCCACAATTTTCTCTACTTCGATGCGTAGATTCGCTGCCATATGTAGAAGTTTCTCGTCGATGTGTGTTTTAACCAAGCTAATTTCTTCTCGACTTGAAGCGATGTTTGCATCTAACTTTTTCATTTCATTACTCATGCTGTTACTTTGCAAATCTAACTTTTTGTTCATAACCTCCATGTTTGCCTTTACATCTGCTCTCATGTTGAAACTCATTTGCTCCATCATAGCCATTAACTGTGCAAAGTCGTTGTTTGCTGGTACGACTTGCCTCGTTGCTTCAACAGCACCATCTTTAGCTTCACTATTTCCTGCATCTGGATTTTCATCTGCTTCTTCTTGCCCAAAACGATATTTTTCTGGATCCAATCCAGCTGCTTCCATAGCTTTTATTAATCGCTCTTTCAACTCATTCTTAGTTCCCGTTGTTGAAAGATTCCTTTTCTCCAATTCGCTCTTCAGATCTTGAACTTTTAATCCATTCAAATCCATCTTATTTCCCAATTTCACTTCTGACACCAGTTGTAACGTTTCTTAGCCGAGTTACAATTATTTAGTTCGATCACTAAATCAGGAAATTTAAAACACAATGGATTTTCTAAAAGTTATAATTTTATTCGTTCAAGATTTTACAATAAAAATATTTCTCCTATTACTATTCCCCTTTTAGTTCTTCTTGTACTAACAATATTTCACCACTTATAATTCTTTTATACTTGTTCACAATATCACTTTTAACTTTCTACTTATAACACTGTTAATTTTACTTCGCCTTTATCACTGCTAAATTTTTATACTTTTTGTATCGCTAACAATTTTTATACTGGTTGTATCCTCGAACAACACCTTTTATATATACTACATGAAATAGCCTCGAAACTGCTGTAATGTTCTAGATAGAACACACCCTTTTTTTTTCCTTTATCAACAATAAGACGATCTTCAAATATTGACACCTAGGTGTGAAATCTATTCTTTTCAATTGTTTTATTTACCAATTTTTATTTCGTTAACCAATCCTTATTCGATAAAACAAATACTTCCTATTAAATGTTTACTTTGGTTGCATTGTTACCTTTTGTATCTTTTGATTTTTATATTTGTAGAACTAACGAGAATTTTCTTGAAAGTTCTATTGTTGTTGTGTTCTATCATCTTCCATAATCGTCACAATATATTAAAAATTCTAACAGTCAAATTTACGATCTCAAACTATCATACCAAACACACACGTTACAAAATTGTCGCTGAAAAAAATACAACAATCAATAATCAATTTTTTATCCTCTTTCATCCACAAACAATATATATTAAAAATTCTAACAATCAAATTTACGATCTCAAACTATCATACAAACTATCATATCATACTGTGGGTGTTTACCCACATTACAAAATTGTCGCTGAAAAAAATACAACAATGAATAATCAATTTTTTATCCTCTTTCATTCACAAACAAAATATATTAAAAATTCTAACACAATCAAATTTACGATCTCAAACTATCATACCAAACACACACGTTACAAAATTGTCGCTGAAAAAAAAATACTACAATCAATAATCAATTTTTTATCCTCTTTCATTCACAAACAATATATATCTAACTAAATATTCAACGTATTAATATATAAGATAAAACAGCAAAGAAAAATAACGTCCTTACTCTCTTAGATCAATGCATAAACTGAAAAGAATATATAAAATACTATAAACAAAGAAAAGATTTGGACGATTCCATTTGATCCATTTGATGTGATTTGAGGGGAGGCAGTTGAATTCAGAAATACATTATAATTCGTCTATAACTTTTTTATTTGTGATCCGAAAAATCCCAAAAATCTCTCAGATCTAGGTTACAATAATATCAGTTAGCAATGAAAATTTGGAATGAGTGAAAACTCGAATAAAAAAGCTTTAGGCTGTACAAAGTACAAAGTTAGCGTATTAATATATAAGATTTTCGAGTGGAGAAATATCCAAATATATAACATTTACAATGGGATTATGTTAACTAAAGTAAGATACGAAATGTTTGAGTTCTATATTTTCAATATTTCTTGCAAAAATAGCATTTTTTTCTCGTTTAAAATATTTCAACTTAAAATGATAAGAAAATGAGTCTTTTATCAGGAGTCGTCTATCAAAATAAGTTGAAAATGGTTTTTTTTATGAAAGACTCCTGATATTGTCAGATGTCAAGTTATTGTTTAAATATCATAAAGTTATATGAAAAAAAGAAGCGTTAAATGTTTTGAACGCAACATATTTTGGAAGTCGCATTAGAAGTTTTACTTCAATAAAACGGTTCGGAACATTTTCTGGAAATGCAAATGAAGATCCTGAAAACATCCGCATTTATGACCAAGAAACAGAATTCAAAAGAAACACGATTTTAGTTATTGCAGATTTAGTAATATCAAGCGTAATGTTTAAATTCTAAGGTAAGGAGGAAATATTAACCTGTACAAAGCAATTCGTTGCAATATACAAGGCAGATATTTCAGAAGAGTTGGCAAATGAGGTAATTCACCTCAAACACCTATATACGGAGCATTTCGAAGAAAATCTTTCGCTCTAGATTTATTGAATGCAATTGCCATTCAAAATATTGATACTATACGGGTGCTGGCGGATGATCTCTATTCAACCAATGGTAGCACCCCCGAGCTTACCTATGAATCATTCCTTGATGATAGTACGTTATAGCTTGCTCGAACAATCGATCCATCATATAACTCTATGTGTGGACTATTGATTGAGGAAAACAGTGTAGCTGGATTATTGGCAGCACAATTTTTGTTTTGTAACTGCAAAATTTTGAATTGAATTTGCTATTTATCTCTTATTTTATTTTTATTTTCTATCCGATAATGAAATATTGCCCTATGTCATATTTTATATGTGTTTAGTTATTCATTCTTTAAAAAAAGTATAAAAATACAGAATACCAAAGATTTGCATTCATCAACACCTTAGAACGCATGTTGTTGTGGGACCTTGGTCTTAAAAGGTTTTTATGTGTTGTTGTGACATATATTGTAATTTCTACTACACAACACATTTTATCAAAAAAAAATGAACTTGCCTTTATTTAACATTCTTGTAAAATTGTTTTTAAACAAATACAACATTTTATTTTTTGTAATATTATAATTTAATAGGTTAATAAAATAACATAAATGTAAAGAGGAGCCTCCACAGGTAGGCTTATTACGACCGAAACGATCACCTACCTCGTGGTGCAAGATCGATATCGGATCCTTACTGTCTTTTCCCCAACGGGAGGAAACTGATTTATATCCTACTTTTAGAAACTGATTTATATCCATCGTATATCTTTCCGCCTCTGTTGGCAGACTATGGGTCAAATCGGCAAGTGGAGTTTATAAAACTCAAATCATAGTTTTCATCGACTTCGTAGATTATTTGTCAATATTTTTTGTGATTGATTTTTTAACCTTTGTGAATCGAATCAAACATTTTAATTTTATTATATTTTAAAATATATATTTGAAAATGTGTATTTCTTTGAAACATTATTTCAGTCATTTTAAAAAGTTTTTACAAAATACGAAGTTTAAAAGACGGTTGAGATTGGGCTGGCTATATAAGTTTTATTATAAAGTTTTTTATTTTGTAGAAAACACAGCATTTTATGCATTATTTTTTGCACCAGAATATAAATATATCTTTCATAGGATTGTTTTTGGTTACATATATGGATTAGTCTTAGGATTTTTATTTTGGGATATTTTTATTTCGAATATTGGATTATCTGTTAAATCGACATATATTCTTTTATGCATATCCATGGTTTCTATTGGTATAGGTTGTGCATTTTTAATGAAAATTCGGTGTGTTTGTCTTCTAACATGCTTAGGATTTTGTGGACGTACTGGACGTAGTATTATGAAAGCCGTTATAATGGCTTTAGTTTTAACTGGTCCTATAAATAATATTGTGTTAAATTCTGGAGAAGTTGTTCGCACATTTACATGTTCAACGGTTTTGACATATAAATTATCACAAACACGTTTCAACCTCATGACGAAACCATTTCATAATGCTTTAATGGGTATGAAAAGAAACATAAGTCATATTAAAGATTCCTTGAATACAATTGAAGATGTGGTGCAACCAATAGTGGATGAAGTAGAAGGTGAAGATTCTGTTAATGAAACTTATGATAAAAGAGAAATTTTTCTTGGGTTCCGTTCATTGAACCTAACAAATCGGTATAACAACAAAACTATAAAATTAGTTTGTTTTGGAATTTTGATTACATTTTATTTTCACTTAGAAAAAGAAGCTCAGCAGATAAAAATAATAACGAGGAACAGTTATATCAACAAAATTATTTAAACAAATTAGAAAAACGATGTGAGTTACAGATAGAAAAAGGAGCTGGTCAATGTCGAGCAGCATTTGAGCAAGCACATCAAAAATGTTGGGATAAACTACCACCAGTTATACGCAGTATTCTATGCTGGCCAATGAAAGTGGATTTCGTTTGTAACATTGCGTCGGTAATAATAAACAAATATGATATGTTATAATCATAATCTTTGATATTTTTAATTACAGTCTTTAGGAGTAGGTAAAGGTAAAAGTGGACCTTGTAATCCCGAAAATGCTATTGATCCTGCGTTAGGAAAAAATTATAATAATCTTCGAGTAACGGAAAATCTGTTAGTAGGAAATTTTTCTAATGTGACCATTAATTACAAATTGATAGAACCAAAGGAAGTCCCTGGATTAAAGTAAGAATAAATTATAGATTATGAAAATGTTCATATTTTATACTTTGTGTAACATGCTAGATCTGCTGAGGAAACTGGAAGAGCAATTAATGCAGAGTTTAAAACAAAAAAAACAACATTTGACCGATGTATGTTTGTGATTAAAAGAATTCTTGCATTTGTATTTATTAAACTTGTAATAGGTAAGCTATTGATAAGCTCTCGTAAAGTAATGATTGAAAACAAGTTTTATTAACTATAGGAGCATTTGGATACCAGAAAAGATATGTTTCAAATATTGAATTTGATAATATTTATGTAACAGCTTATTTTAAAAAAATTGATGAACGACGAAAAACCAAACGGAAACCTCATCTTTTGCCTCTGAAAAAGGTAATTAATCTGACAAAGGAAATAAAATCTGTTAATTTGTTAGGAACCGAACTAGGACCTGTTTTTAATTTTAAGTAAGGTCAAAGTCTTTTTAGTAATATCTGAAAACTGATAAATTGACAAATCACTATATAGGCTGATAATTTGTTTCACATTTCATATCAAATAGAGAACTGTGTGTGTCCAGAACTCCATTTTTCTGACCATCGGTATCTTCGGTAAGAATTAGAAATGAGTTCTCCCAAAAATTCTTGCAATCGGAATATGATAAAAACAAACCGATACACCTTAAGAATTATTTTGTTTGAATCCCTATAATGGTCTCAAATACTCCCAAACCAACGCAAAAATTTAACAAATTGATATACATGTTGTCTGATTCTTTAACAGAAGCTGACTTTGGGGTTTGCTCATTTATCAGGCATTTATGAGAGCCATGTCTACCATGGATAGATAAACTCTAAAACAAGAGTTATTGAGGATTTGGAATCTTACAGGAATATTATTGTAGGAAAATCCTACAATAATAAATACAATATTCATAAATACAATATTCAGAACTCCCTTTTGACATATTTTGTCAGTTTTATTTTTGGACAAACTTGCAAAATTGACAAGGGATTACCCTATCATTTTTGAAACCCAGAAATATGGGTTGATAAAAATCTTGGCAAAACTGAAACTAAAAGATTAGACAAAATATATGGCTTGCTGAAATTTGAGCTTAATCGAACAAAGAGTCTAGGAATGTCCACCATGTTTAGTAAATATTTTTTTTTGTATGAAAATTTGGATTGCTAGAGTTTTGCCATTTTCTACTTCTACAGTTATTAATAAATTTAAATGTTTTATTTATTTCACAGGTAGAACAAGCAAACGTGGTTGATCCAATTTCATCAAGAAGGATTAAAGTAGAATTTAGCGGAATGGTGATGCATATTGTTAAGTTAATCCTCGAAATTTTAACAGCAACATGTTTTGTTTTGTTGGATAGTTTATTTTATGAAGCTTTAGATTTAGTCAGACGGCATGCGCTTATAGAATTTACACAACAAGGTTTTCATGATGTAACGATTACGGTAAACATAACAGTATGGCGTCAGTTGCATTAAGTTAAATTTAAAGATTTTGATTTTTTATTTAAAGGTAAATGGGACTGGTATTATTGCAGCTATGGTTCGTTCAGCAATTTCTGGTTTTACTACAGCAGAAACTATAAATACCACTACTACTAATAAGCATTGTTTACCTAACCCTAGCAAATTGTCGAACTGGTAAGCACTAACTGTTGTTATTTGTTTGTATTATTAAATTCCTCGTTAAAGAAAAAGTAATTCTGTGTCAAATAAGATTTTTAAAATATTAAAGAATTAAAACCCAATCCAGATAAAAGTTTGTAGTTTATTGTTCTTTACTAAATTTATCAGAACCACGAAAAATAAAAAACTAATCTTTTACTTTAATTTTCTGATTGGGTGAATCGGATGATTCATTCCGGAAAGATCTGGTGGATTTTTTTCAAACTCTGCAATTTCAACCATTCCCGTGTACGCAATATGCCACAATTCTGGATTTTCTTTTTTAAATGTTGCATACCATTTTTGAATTAATGGATATTCATCTAAATTAAATTGTATCGCTTCCAAACACATAACAGATGAAATCAGTGGAAAATCAGCAATTGTAAGATTATCATTTGCAGCATATTTTGTGTTTGATCTTTTTAAATATGTTTCAAAAGTTTCAAGTGATGTTTTCAATTTTTTCAATCCCATTGGTGTACGTTCGTAATCAAAAAATATTGGTGCCATCTGAAAATAATACAACAATTAGTTTAGTTCTTGTGTTAATTTTACATTTTGATCTAATGTTGATGAAACGATAGATAGCTTAGTATTAATTTATTGCAGTGAACATAAACACGTTATAATAAATTGTGTGGTCAAACTTTAAGCTTAGTTCAACTCAGGATAATTGAAATCGTAGAACTAATTTCTAGCGAATGCATTCTCATGAATGTTTCAGAAGATTCTTAAGAATATTTTTCGTGTTTAGCAGTTTCTTAGAAAATAAAAAAGAACTGAGCAGACTCTCCAAAAACAAGCTCTATGGTTATCAGTCAGCGATTGGTAAGTCAGTTCAAGACCATGTGTCAATTTAAGAACTGTTAGCGTTTTTACGAAAGCCTGCTCAGTATTTGAACCAACTGTTTCTTATTTTTGAACCCGAAAAAATGGCTGCAAAATAAAATCTTTCCCAATCTCCTGAAAATTAGTTTACTTAAGAGTTAAGAAAGTCGCGAAATAACAAAATCAACACCAAATGTTTGAGCTTAACTCCAAAATCGAATTCGATATGTGTGTTATACATCAATAAGTTAGGTGTTATAATCAGATTTATATGTTTGGAAAATTTTAGGAAAAATTTTAAAACTTACCACATATTGTGAAATGCTACTGTAAAAAAATGCCATATTGAAACAAAGTCGTTGATCCACTATAGCTCTCTCTTTAGCATCTTTTGGATATAGGGAACTATTTGGTCCATATTTGTTGCACAAATACTGTTTAAAATAAGAGAAATTTGTTAATAACAAAACATAAAACTGTTCAATTATCTTACCTGTAAAATGGCAATACTTTCACTAAGGTAAAATCCATCGTCATCAAGTACTGGAATCTCTTTCTGTGGATTCATTTTAGCATATTCATCTGACATATGTTCACCTTTTATATAATCAACACTAATCAAGTCAAAAGGTATATTCAGAGCTTTTAAGGCCATTCTAACACCCAAAGATGGGGGACCATCAGACACACCGTATAATTTCATATTAGTTTTTATTATACATATAAAACTCAATAAATTCAATTATTATTTAGCAATTAGAAATGCAAAACAAAACTTTAAACAATTGTCTGAGGTTCAATGAACCTTTAGTTGTAGTTATTTATCTCACAATGTAAATTTAATTTTTATTAGCTGAATAAATTTATTCTATGTATTTGCAATACCGTTTAATACGATAGTCAATTGCAGTTTATGTACTGTTTGACGTTTTTTAGTTATATTTTCGTTTTCGTTTTCATATTTGTAAAACTAAAAATACATTCACCATTGTGGGAAGCGGGGATAGAATGGCAGAAACTGATAATAATGACATCATAAAACATAGAAAAACTAAAAATAATGTTCAGCATTTGTCTCTTGTAATGTTGTGGATTTAGATTAGATTAGTAATTGGTGGTGAAATGTTGTACTGAGACCAAACAGATATATTGTACCCACCTGTTTACACTCCTTTAGGAACTTCACGATATGGAAGTCTACACACTGTCTACTCTCCTTTAGGAACTTCACAATACTCCCTTAGCTGATACCTTCTATATGTAGATCAAAGTTCCACAGTCTTTAAAAAGATTTACAATTCGACAATCTACATTCGTCTCTCTCCTCCACCCCGATATTCTTAAGGTGTTTTCTCAATCTGCAGTATCCTGTGAGAAGACCTGTCAGTATTCTCACTTTATTCCTATTCAGCCTATCGCACATTACTGCTCTCTTCTGGATGGACAACCCAATTATTCCGTTATTGTTTTATACTTCCATGGATGGATTTATTTCCTACTCTACAAAAGTGTTCCGGTTGGACAAAGGAAGTTGTTGCACATTTCCTTGCTAATATGTCGGATTCTACATTCCCTACGATACTCGTATGACCAGATATCTAGTAAAGTGTAAACTCTTACATTGCTACTATCAAAAAGCTTGTTTAGCGTGCTCACACAGTCTCCAACTATTTTGAACGTGGTGATGTAGGAGCTTAGTGTCTTAACCGCTGATCGATGAGAGATGGCAATCCTCTTCTCCTGATAATTTCTTCTCAATTTAAATTCTGCGATCTTTCGATTGCTCATATTTCAACCATGGACGACACTGGGTGTCCATTGATTTCAGGTATTCGATTATCGGTTCAATAATCTCTGTGCCAACCCCTACATCGGTTTCGGTTTGAACTTACTGCTTTAATCAACTTTTTTCCTCAACCGCGATGTATATTTTTTATCGAAGTTGAACTGCTTTGTCACTCCGTCTTTTTGAAACACCAAGGAAGGCCTCACTGTCATAGTGACAAAATGCTAAGGAACTTCTTTGTCCGTACATCGATGCCTCGAGTACCTTCAACCCACAAAGGTTTAAAGAAAGCATCTACCAACCCCTCAGAACGCATGTTGTTGTGTGACCTTGATCTTAAAAGGTATCTATGTGTTATTGTGACCCTTTTTACTCCGTTTTTTCCCAGAGTTGAGTTGAGTTCTTCTGTTCCATGTGACTAATCCATACGTAAACTCATTTTAGGGTAGTTGGGCTGCATCCCCATGTTTTACCCGTAGGATTATTGCATACCTCAGAGATCTTACTATGGCTTTGCTCATCTCTGCTTTCTTGTGGGTTTCCATAGGAGTTTGGTATCAAGAACTATGCCCAGATATTGTGTCTCCTATGTGTAGATTCAATTATGGAGACCCTCATGATGATTAGTTTCATTCTAAGTTTTCTTTTCTTGGTGAACGCGGTCAACATGGTTTTGCTCAGATTGAGTTTTAGACCATCAGATGTGCATCATGTGTACCAGATTGTCTTCTCTGTACAATAGCATAGATTTTTGTTCATACTTACCTCTACCGATAATGGCAATGTCATCCGCGTACCTAAGACAGATTGATGCTCTGGCTACTTAAGATATCCAGAATTTCATCCTCTACTAGACTCCACATGAGGTGGATAAGACCTCACCCTGTGGAAGCCCCTAGTGATACCAAAGCTAATTATACGATCACCAGACTCAGTTTCGTCTTGGTAGTTATCTCTCTTATTTTTGGGTTTTAAAGTTTAAAATCAATTTTTCGATCTGTATGACACGTTGTTTAACATTTTTTTTTTATTATTTATTTTAAAATATGCACTTTCAAATACTTCTGGTCGCGTGAAATTAGTAACGATGTGAGTGCTAAAGGGCGCTGAATGTTAAAAACCACTTCCAATGTTATTTTTTGTGCTGTAAAACGGAAATTGCAAATAATTATTATAAGATGATCATGGTCACTGAATCCAAGTCCGGTGTCAAATTATTAAAATTCAAAATGACAACTACAATATGGCGGCCAATATTTTCTAATTTGACGAATTTTGCAAATCAAAAAATATATTCGTAATCTACGGAAAATTTTAAGTCGAACCTTACATGGTGCTATTACGGAGAAAAAAATCATTAAGTCTTAGAACTACGGAAAACTCTGTTTTTTACCTTCAGTACCCTCTACCGCTCACATCGATACTACCTCCACGCAACAAGAATTATTTGAAAGATAAATTCCAAAATTGTTTTCTGACGGAGTACTATCAAGTATCAATCTACAAAATTTGAAGAACAAATTTTTTTGTTTGTTCTCTTTCACGTCGAATGCCTCATATATATACGGTGACCATTTTTGAACAGCAAAAATAAGGGGCAAACCTTTTTTAGAAGTTAGTTTTTTCTTTTCTTGCAGCGCCACCAAAGTTGCAAGTTTGTATTATCAGCACATAAAGCCAGCAATTTATTGGTTATTTCATATTTTATTAAAACTTCTTTAATATAACTTGTTATAATGTCAGATGTTTCTCCTGGTAATTGTTTAATTTCAAAAATGTTTACAACAATTCCTGGTTTTGGTAAAAAGTATCTGCCCAAAATTGGGCAGAGTTTGATGCTTCCGTGATTCGAACAGTCTGAATACTTAGTTAAAAAACTCACAGAAGACACATCATTTGCAATTGAATTTAAAGACAATGGTGTAAAAATATTGCAAATAAATGCCTCTGATTTTGTCCTGGCACAAGCGTTCTGTTCACAATAAGAAAAATTGCATTGTCGCTACACACTAGCTGCATTGTATGTAGCTACAAAATAATAAAATTTGTATTGCAGTTAGATTTAAAAATTCAGAGATTTGCCGTTGTTGCCTACATGAATGATTTTCACGCGTTGCAATAAATATGTGATTTCAGGGATATAGTCCAGTAACTTTGTCGCCTGAGTGTATGGGGTAGTATGCGTCAAATCCGGTAGTTCTGATTTTTTGCAAACTTGTTTATGATGTTGGCCTAATGAATAATCCAAGTTTGTGACCTCGAGCGCCGAACGCAACTTCGTCAAAAATCGCAAAAACCGCGAAAAAATCGTTATTTTTTCAAATTTTGGCGATTATAGCCCTAAGGGGCTAGTTTTTTCTTTAACCTTTCTGAGACCGTTTTTAAAGTAGACTAAATTTTCTACAATATGATACTAGAACTGTCTCTGTAGACCCAATAGTGTCCGAGATTAAGCCTTTCAAATATGCAAGTTGCAAAAACGACAGCAGCTGAAGATGGATAATTCCGAAATGCATACTGCAAATTTTTTAAAAAATAAATAAATAAACCTTTAAATTTGTTTTTTGTTTTTTGAAAATAAAAAATTTTGTGAAGTCAATAATCGGAGGTGTTTTTTGATTTGTTTTAGTGTAACTAATAACTTAACTAAGCCTTTCAAAGTTTATCACTTTTTTCGAACTTCGCAATTGCTTGCAATATACCTTTGTAGAGTTTTCTACATCCCTGTCCTAATAATTGTATTAATAGATATATGTATGTGGTGGCCGATGAGAAAAGAAGATTATGTAACTGTACCTGATCATTTTTGTAGTTGCAGTAGCAGATATCCCAGAAGGTGACGATCTCTCCGATGTCGAAATGGAGGATGACTTGTGGGCACACGACGTCGACGATTCATCACCATCCTCTGATGGGGATATGCCATCCCAATACGTCAATCCATATACGGACGCACCTCAAGCGGAACCTTCCAAGAGGGCTAAATTAATTTAATTTTTTGATGTAGTCCAGTAACTTTGTCGCCTGAGAGTATGGGGTCTAATCCGGTAGTTCTCATAGTATGCGTGAAATCCGGTAGTTCTGATTTTTTGCAGACTTGTTTATGATGTTGGCCTAATGAATAATCCAAGTTTGTGACCTCGAGCGCTGAACGCAACTTTGTCAAAAATCGAAAAATCGAAAAAACCGCGAAAAAATCGTTTTTTTTTTTTTTTTTCAAATTTTGGCGATTATAACCCTAAAGGACTAGTTTTTTCTTTTAAATTTTTTTGGATGTTTTTAAAGTGGACTAAATTTGCTACAATATGATACCAAAACTGTCTCTGTAGACCCAATAGTTTCCGAGATTAAGCCTTTCAAAATTTATCATTTTTTTCGAACTTCGCAATTTTTTGCAATTTATACCTTTGTAGAGTTTTGTACATCCCTGTCCTAATAATTGTATTAATAAATACATGTGTGTGTGGTGACCAATGAGAAATAGTAGATTGTATTACTAGTGCGAATGTGTTTTCCAAACAAGAGTTAGTTTGCAGCATGACCGTAGGGAGTGCTGCAATAACTCGCGTTTGGAAAACGCATTCGCACTAGTTATACACACCATTTTTTGTAACAAATGCATAAAATTTATAAATATTGATTTAATTGTTAATTTAATCAATTATTTCCTTTTGCTGAACAACTGTTTGGAGAATATCAGTGTGGTTTCCGGCGGGGCCGAGGTACTACCGATGCACTTTTCTCGATAAGGATGATTTTGGAAAAGTATCGAGAGTTCAACATACCTGTGCACACTGTTCACACTTCTCATTTTTTTTTTAACATCCCATCATAAAAGTACAGGGCTTCGATAGTATATTCAGGGTCACAGTTTATTTAGAACGACAGAATTGCAAAAAATTGCGAAGTTCGAAAAAAATGATA
Source organism: Diogma glabrata (assembly GCA_963693315.1). Classification (NCBI taxonomy): domain Eukaryota; kingdom Metazoa; phylum Arthropoda; class Insecta; order Diptera; family Cylindrotomidae; genus Diogma; species Diogma glabrata. The sequence continues at coordinate 375,838,823 of OY856187.1, read as the reverse complement.
AATTTTGAAAGGCTAAATCTCGGAAACTAGTGGGTCTGCAGAGACAGTTCTAGTATCATATTGTAGCAAATTTAGTTTACTTTAAAAACGGCCTCAGAAAGGTTAAAGAAAAAACTAGTCCTTTAGGGTTATAATCGCCAAAATTTGAAAAAATAACGATTTTTTCGCGGTTTTTGCGATTTTTGACGAAGTTGCGTTCGGCGCTCGAGGTCACAAACTTGGATTATTCATTAGGCCAACATCATAAACAAGTCTGCAAAAAATCAGAACTACCGGATTTGACGCATACGGTAATGTATAAAGTTACTGGACTAATATGAATAAAATATGGGACTTTAAGGGAAGAATGGCGAGAACAAGGGACAAATTGCGTCCCTTTAAAAAATTTAAAATTTAAGGAATGCCATACTCAAATAAGGGACTGTCCCTTGAAAAAAGGGACGGTTGGTCAGCCTACATATATATGGAGCCATGAATTCAATGTTTTCATGTGTCAAACAATCGGTTGTTCATGAAGCGGAACGATAAATTGTATTTTCGTGATGTAGGCTAATTTAACGTCGTTTTGGTTTTTTGGGGTTTAAATTCTATAATATTTTATGATTTGAGTCGAATCGAGCGTATTTTAGTACTATTTAATCGAACATCGCTGAGCTGAGACAGAATGAAAAAAAAAAAAAGAAACACTTTTCACAGTGTCTTTTTTTCTTCTAAGTTAGGCATGTTTAGTGTTAATTATAATAAATTATTAATTAACGTCTCTGAATATCCGAAGAAACCATGCTAACCAGGGATTGGGATTAAGTTTGAATAAATTGAGTTTCTCTAAGAAATTTATGGACGTTAACTTTAAAATTTTGAGGATTAAAGCTATCAGGAAAAACCCATGAAGGTAAGGCGTTCCAGATGAGAGACTCTGTTGAAGAAATCACGTTGAAAAGCAACAGTTCTGCACCTTTTTATATGAACTCTAAAAGGATGGGCTACAACATTTGCTCTGGTGTTACGCGATGGGTTTTTGGATTGCGAATTTTTTTTGAATTTTTGGTGTGACGCGATGGATTTCCTTAGACTGAAGCGCAATAACTCAGACAAACATTTGTGGTTGATCGTCGAAATGTCTGTGGTTGAACGGTGAAAGTGAAAATTACACATATGTAATCAGCAGCGATGATGAGTTTGGTGAAAGGGATGATTCGATTGTTTGTTATGATTGTTTTTAGTAGCGAAAATTACTTGTAACTTCTTTACACCCCAAGATTTCAACACATTTTCGATAAAACTGACGGTGGTGACCTATTAAATGTTATAAGTTTTCTCACCCTATATTATAATTTATAATTAATATAAAACTGCACACACTTTAATAGATCGACAGGAGTGTTTTTTAAAACATTTTTATTTGCTTTTGATGCAAAATTTTGTGCAAAAATCGTTTCCATTTCCATTTAATTGTTGACTGTTGTTATGTTGTACCATCTGCATTTTCTGTCAGTTTCTGTCGCATATCAAAATTAAAATAAACTCCGGCCAAAATTAAAACAAACAACTTTTAATTATGTTTACATAACAATCGTTTTTCAATAACAAACATATCAAACTACAATAATTTTGCACAAGGTCGGACCAAGCCTTAAATTAATTGAATCTATTTTGTATTAGATTACAGTTTAAATTTAATGCTAATAGTTAATTTCAATTTTTTTTTGTTTTTCTCACATAAGTTTTGCAGAAAAAGCAAGGTCTCTACAAATATTTGTCGGAGTAGCAAGAAAGAAAATGACCTAAATATTTTATTATTAGTTATAGTTATCAATAACGACTGAAATGAACCCTACAACTAGTGTTTGCAATCTTGGTATCCGGGTACCCGGGTACCCGGCTATTTAGGAAGATTTTTCGGGTATTTAATATCCGGATATTTTGGTCGAGTACCCGAACAACAAAAGGTCCAGTTTTTTCTCAATAAAATTTACAAAATAAAATTCAGCTCATTCTCTTTTTGCAAATTTGAGTTATTTTTTATGCTAGTTGTTGACAAATGATTCTATTTTAACCATACAAATTGCAATATGTCCATAAACATCAAACCATAAACATTAAACCAGCCACATCCGTAAATATTAAACTGCCTTCTAGTTAATTATTATTGTTTGGATTACGAAAACAACAGAAAAACGACGAAGAACACATAACAAAATTTATCGAATTTTAGTTCTTATTAAAATTAAAATTAAGTCATACAAAATTAAGAATCTTCATTGGTTATTTGTTTATATTTAGTTTAAAATAAAAACGGTAAATATATTATGATAAGTTTTTATTTAAGATTTAAGCTAATAATTAAAATAAGTGTCATCGAAATGTCATCGAAAGTTTGGGATCAGTTCAAGAAAATGTCATCAGATAAATCTCGGTGCCACGTAGTTGGATGCGCACGAACAATTTCAACTAAATGGGGAAATACGTCAGCAATGAAAAATCAAATCGGATAATGATGCGGCTAATTATAATATTGAAAATTTACAACTACAAAAATGTATTAGGTGTTACTGTCTACACAAGATCTACTATAGATAACAGTGGTACTACAGTTGATAAAGAGCTGAAAATGTTGTATGAAAATAAAGGAAAGCGAAAAAAATGTTGGAAAAATTAAATCAATCGTTATTGACCGTGAAGCCAACATCCCAATTTATCGGAGCGGGTTTTTTCTATTGCAGGAATTTAAAAAAAAATACGAAATCGGATGAGTACAGCTACCCTAAATGCTTTAATATTTTTGAAATATTATTTTACAATTAAAAAATGATTAATTTTTAGTTTACTACTGTGAGGTTTTTTTTATTGTTTTTCATCTTTTAATTTTTTTATAACTACCCGGGTTATCCGGGTAATCCGGGTAATTTGGAAAATACTAATCGAGTAACCGGGTAATTTGAAATCGGGTTATTTGCAATCACTACCTACAACTTCATGGGACGATTTATTCTGAAGGTTCGTGAATAAGGTTGGATGCTATCGTTTTTGAATACATTTATTTTGAGATAGCCATAAGACATCCCAGAATTAAAATAACATAAATGAATTATCTGAACTTCTTGAAGTTGTGAAAATAGCATGAAATCTCCAATCCAAAAATTGGGATTCTTGTGGTATTTTATTTTTTTATGTTTTATTTTAAAATGGATAACTAAGTAAAAAATCCTATCATACAATAAAATATGACATATGCCAATATTTCATGATAAGATGAAGAAATAATAACAAAATAATAAGTGAAAAACAAATTGTGAGAAATTTGCAGAAAACAAAACAAAACTAATTGCCATATCTATGCCATGCCATAATCCAGCTGATCCAGCGCACCCCAGACGCACCGCTCACCACCTCAATCGAGGCACAAAGCCCACACATAATTACGTGTTGATCCGATTCCTCGGAAGAGCTAATGAGCGGTACCACTACGGAACGCTGCCCAGCTAGGACTGGAAGTGCTGCCGTTGACTAATTAAAGTTTGCCTGCCAGCACCTTAAGATATCATCTTGGCTAATGGCATCTCCTGCCATTGCCAATAGTATGTGATATCTCACGCTAACTCATATGTCAATGGCAGGGACTGGAGTACGCAGGGTAGTCAGACCCGTAGATCATTGATCATAATCGATCAAAATCGTTCCTCCTGCTTTTAGTCCTATTATTTGACGGTCGCAGAAAATTCAATTAAAACGTAGTCAATCCCATTGAAGAATTTATAATCCTATAAAAATGTTTTCATTTCTATTAAAAGGATTCAATTGTGGTCAACATCGGATGGACCGAGATAAATGGAAGCTGATTGCACAGCCGGCAAAATCACTCCACGAAAGACAAACGCCAGAGAGAGAGAGAGGGAGAGTTTTTTTAATTTAGTTCAATTCTAATTCCGTGTCATTTGTGTAAAACTTCATCCAAATCCTAACCGTATTTTTGCTATTTCGTAAATTGATCATATAGTTCTAGGGTTTTGGTAATCTTATATCTCAAAATACGGTGAATCAAAATCGGTGCATTTTAGGTGGTTTTTACTTAAATTAAATCTATCTTTTTTTCTTCAGGTTCTTATTCAAAATCTACGGAACGTATTTTTTGGTTTTTGTTTTAATCTATAATGAAATTTATATTCAACGAATGAGAAGATTATTTTGCTCGTATTTCTATCCAAAACGGGAAAAGAAACGTGTTTTGTATCTATATAATAAATTATTACATCGTCGAACAAAACTTTTTAAATTTCTATCAGGAAATGTTAAGGAAAAAATTAAACAAAGGAAATTGGAGCCGGCTACAAACTTATTTATTGTAAAATAAATAACTATAGAAAACTAAATCATTTTAATAATTTTAATCTTTTTCATTTAGAAATTAAGGTTCCGATATAAGAAATATTTTAGTTGGTTGATTATTTTGCCATTTGCTAGGAGAAGATGTCTAATATGCAATGAAAGAGAGCCAATAAAGCGTACGATTTTCCAAGTATATTTAAAAAAAAATATTTGTATGACTTGTTTTTTCTATTCCAAGGAGACTTTAGCAGACCGTTTCACTTTGCTGAGTGTGCTACACCCGGTTGTGAGTATGTTCATTGTGAAGAATGTTGGTTTGATATTGGAGAAGTTTGTTTGCCTTGTCAAAAATTTTCTGGTGATTATGCTTCGGACGGGTTTGAATCTGATTTCAACAAAAGTGATTGGGGTGATTAATACTAACGATGTATGGCAAGTATTTTTATAAATGATGCAACGGAAAACTTTTTACTGAATTTCATCTTGTTAAAATGAAAATATAAAATTAAATAAAATTAATAAAAGTTAATTAATTTTTTTATTTTATTCTCAGAAAAGCTTTCAGTAAAGCGCAACATCTCGAACTTTTACGCTAAATAAAGAGTTATTAGAGAAGATTCCTATAGAATAGGGGCAATCATTTTTTAAACCAAAAAAATTATTAGCAGTATGTAAAAAAATTTAGGGTAAATTGTAGTAGATTAAAAAAAAACAAGACGATGGAGAAAAAGTTTCGAAAGGGGGTGGGAATAGCTAAATACACGCTTTGAGGGTTGGATATTGTTTTTTAGGATTTGTTGCTGAAATATACATCCTATCGAAAAAAGTTTAATGTAAAAAACCCAATAAAAAACGTTTTCGCCAAGTTTAATAAAAACAAATTGTTTTTGCGGGAGATAGAAATTTAAAACGAAAAAGTATACGGGACGAATCGCGAAACAGTACATCGGACGAATATCGTGAATCAAGAAACATCGTTTTTTCATCAGAAGGTTTTACACTCAACGTTTTTGGTGTTGAATGGCAGCCAAAATTTAATTAGTTTAGGTTTCGCATCAGGATGTGGTGGGGCTTGTTAAAATATTTTTTTCTGCAACTTACGTTTATTAAACTTAATTGGGATGATTAACTACCATATGACGTACAAAAAAAGTGGTAAGAACTAAGAAAACAGCTTTTTATGCTGGAAATCACATTCCATGTGGTTAGGACTTAGAAGCAACATCAAAGATGAAGTTTCATGGGTTTGCAGATGCCTTAGGGCTTAGACCTTGCGTATACTGCCGTTGTATTTGCAACCATAACCGAAGAAGATTAAACAGTACCGATAAAAATAATTGCAACAAAAACCGCTTTCTCTAATTAAGGTAGTTTTAATTCCAAGATTGGAACACTTTGATGCAATACTTCTATCGAAACTACTTCACAGTTTGAGCATGAGACTCTTAATCTCAGAGTCATGGGTTCGAGCCTAAAGTTGGGCGCCAACTTGTAATGGCAACATTGGTCCTGACCGTGAAATCATTATCAGAAACATCAGGGAAACTGCGTGCCTTGCAAGGTTTATTTCCAGCTAGCTTCAATCATGGGAATTCGAGAAATTTTTTCCTCAGTTCAGTAGCAATGCACAGCTGCACGCAAAAGAAAACATGAAAAACGGATTTAAATGAGAAAAAAAGAAGGAACAGGGACTCTGATGACCCCAAAGGGAGAAAAACCGAGACCATCACCACACCCTTTTACACATTTCTTTATTACATTTAATTATAATAATAAAAATGTTTCACTCACACCATGATTTTTCAGGATCTCAAACTCCATTCCAATCATTTTCCTTAACCAATCATCCTAAACAAATTAACCTATAATGACATAAAGCAACCAAGTATAGCGCCAATTGCGCCTGGACCAGGCGATTGGTGTATAAAAAGAATTGTAATAATAAGCAATAATTAATCAACGATGCGCCAAGAAACCAGGCGATTGGTGGGTATACTACTATATTAATACCGTTATAAACCAAATTGCGTATGTATATTGGAAAACAACCAGAATTCGAAACATCGAATTCAGCCATAAAACTACCTTCAAATTATAATCACGAAGAGAATTAGCTGATTTAATACAACCATGAAACTTGTGGTCCTTTCTTCTTCTTGGACTGGGGAAATAAACTAATAAAATAGATTCTCGAATTCACATGATTGAAGTTAGCTGGAATTAAACCTCGCAAGGCACGTACTTGCTCCTGATGTTTCTGATAGTGATTACACTAGGAGGACCAGAGTTCATTACATATAAACAGTTTCACGCACAAAAAATGCATTACAATTGTATGATATATTCATGAACAAACTCGATCATAGTTCTTCATTGGCTTTCGTTACCTCCACGACAATGGAAAACTTTCATTGCAAATCGAGTAGCGAAAGAGTAGGATGATTCTGTGTGCTACACATATAGAAACACACGAAAATTTTCATTCACGGGTAACACTTTTGCTTGCCATAATACCTCAAAGATACTGGATAGGATTCTGTATAAGAACTTGATTCATAAGATAGTCCATAGTTAAGCTACTTGGATTTGATAAAGGCAGACTTGCTACTTTACGCCACTCTCTGTTCCATATATAGGTGGTTTATAAGAAGCAGCGGTCAAATCTGGCAAACACCACTTAAAGAATATTAGGACAAAGAAATTTAAAAATCATTTCGTTGTGAGGTCCTGATGACAACAAATGATATATATCTTTTCGATGTGTCCCTACGAAATTCGGTCCATTGTCGCTGTATATTTCATTGGATACTCATCTTCTAGCAGCAAATCGAAGAGCAATAAAGATTTTAGTGGTTAAATCGCAACGCAATGATGAATCTAAAAGAATTATACATCGCTATACTTCGCCAGCAACACTACGTCCTTTTGCAATTGCTGTCGGTAAATTGATATTTAGTAGACATCGTAGTGTTTACTTTAATTTTATTCCACAGAATATTGGAACTGCATTGATTTTGATCTCCTTCTTGTTGTGTTGATGTTTTCACCGTATCTAAAGTTTTATTTAAATCAGTGTGTAACAATTTATGCCTCCGTTTGCAGGACAAAAGCCCAAAAATTCGACTTGCATTTCATTAATAGAAATTCTTCAGATTTTTTCAATAAGTGTTTTTGGACATGATTGTACAAGGGTTTGGGTATAATAGATTGCAATATTAGTCGCAGGAGATTTTGTTTCTTTGAAGTATCTCAACAATCAATTTAATCACTGCGACCGTTTAAAAATTTAAATAAATCATTTATGTTAGGGAAATCTATTTTTTAGCTATAGCGCGACCAAGCTATGTTTTGACTCATGATTCAGCTTACTTTTAGAAATATATATGAGCCATGGATCTCGTGTTTCTGCTTTGGAGCCGAGCATCTTTTACCCTCGCAAAACTTCAACAGATATGTCAACCATGTGATCTAGTGCCTTAGTTGTGGACTGTGTTATATCGGACTGCTCTATAACCCGTTTTATAAATTCCTTATAACCCGTTTCTGCTTCTTTTCGGAAATATCGATCACTCATTGTAAATTAAATTATTCAAAGAAAAGCTTCAATGAATAATAATTCAAAGCACAAAAAATATAATAAACTTTAATTTTTTTGATAATTATTGTGATGTAATATAAAAAATAGGAAATTCGTTGTGTGAGGTCCCTGGATCAGTACCGAAGTCGTACCCGAGATACGCTCACTTTGTGATAGATGAAATGAATACCTACCGGTGTACTTACGGTGGTTGAATTATCTATCTTTTCCTTCTCAATATATATTGTAATGAAAACACTGACTTTTTGTTATATTGGTTACGGATTCCTATGGAATTTATATTTTCTTGTATTTAATTCGTTGACGTACACTATTATTTAGGAAATATGTAGCTTAACTTAATTTCACTTGGATTATTTATTAATCCCTTGCACTAGCACTTGCACTTTTTTATAATACTTTAACTTTTTTAAACTTTTTGGAGGATTTCTTCCCGTACTAGTTGTTCTAGTTTCGCGACGGAGTTCAGACTGACTTTTCGTTTGGTTTTTACCAACCACGAAAACTATTTTTCTAAAGTTTTATGAATAGGTTTTTTGTTTAATAAACAAAAAACCGTTTTTCAATTAATTTGATTTACTTTAATGAATTTTTGTTTTATCAACAAAAACCCATTTTCAATTTTAATAAAAATTATTTTATGTTAAACTATTAAAATTTGTTGTTATTGTAAATATGTGTAAAACTTTGTTAGATCGAATTATATTTTAATTTAATAATTTTTTAGTTTTCCGTTTAGGATTTTGTTTCTTATGGTTAACTGGATTTTTATGATAATTTGAGTTTTGTGGAAATTGTAACGGAAATCTGAATGGTTCGATTGTTTGAATTTGGTGAGAATTAAAGTTGTGTTTTTATTATTTGATGGAAATTGAAATTGGAATAATTATTAATTATTATTACTATTTGGGAATGTTTTTGAAGGAAATTGAAATTAGAGTTTTTAATAATTTAATGAACAAGCAAATGTTTGTACAAACAATATTTGCATTGTTTGGATTTTTATAATTATATCTGGGATTGGATTGTTGCAACTTTGTTGCTATGATGGTCTTTATTATTCATTGGGACACGTGCACTCAAACCTCTATTGGTTTTATTAGAGTTGTGCGTTTGAAAATGTATGGTTTGGGCGGTGTACGCGTGTAAATGTGATATGGTCGCTGTTCGAGCTATCACAGTTGGGTTCTTGATAATCCGGCTCGAAGGACCATGAAAACTTTGTTGAAGGTTACTGTTTCCAATTCCAAGGCTATTAAACCTTTTTTGTATGTTTTATTTTTCATATGCAAAACTATTATTTCGCTCACCAACGTTCATTCGTTTAGACTCAGTTAAGCAATCGTCTATGGAAACCAAACAAACCAAAACCTTTTGGAGTTTCTCAACAATCAAGTTCATCACTTCGACCGTTTAAAAATTTAAATAAATCATTTATGTTAGGGAAATCTATTTTTTAGCTATAGCGCCACTATGCTATGCTTTGATTCATGATTCAGCTTACTTTTCAAAATATATATGAGCCATAGATCTCGTGTTTCTACTTTGGAGCCGAGCATCTTTTACCCTCGCAAAACTTCATCATATATGTCAACCATGTGAACTAGTGCATTTATAACCCGTTTTATGAATTCCTTGATAACCCGTTTCTTCTTCTTTTCGAAAATATCGATCACTCATTGTAAATTAAATTATTCAAAGAAAAGGTTCAATGAATAATAATTCAAAGCACAAAAAATATAATAATCTTTTATTTTCTTGGTAATTATGTGATGTAACATACAATGCATGCACAATGAAAATACTTTTACTCATGAGATCCAAGTTTGTATGAAAATTTATTTTGAGAAAAAAAAAATTTATTTTTGAAATACTTTTTCCTCAATGAAAAAGTTAAAAATTTCGTAACTTTTTCCTCATGATTAATAGAGAATTGAGCTACCTACATTTTAAAGCATTGTATTTCTATTAAAAAATAATAATAAAAAGTTGCTCAAATCTCATAAGGAAAAACCTCATACATTGTGCATGCACCGATAGAAAATTCGTTGGGTTCTTTATAATCCGGCTTGAAGGACCATGAAAATTTTGTTGAAGGTTGCTGTTTCGAATTTCAAGGCTATTAAACCTTTTTTGTATGTTTTATTTTTCATCTGCAAAACTATTATTTTGCTCACCAACGTACGTTCATTCGTTTAGACTCAGCTAAGCAATCTTCTATGGAAACCGAAATATATCGGTTACTTAAACAATTTAAAACTATTTAGTTGGCAAGTTGAAAAGTAGTAAAACAACTGTTTCGATAATTATCATTTATTTGTTAATTAAGACATTTTGGTTAAAACTCAATGTCTTGATGATTACCATCTTGTTTTTTTAATACATATTGAGTACATATTAATTCTAAATTTAGATTTTGACAAAATTATAAAAATTTAATGAAAAAATACATATAATTATATTTATACTAGTAATAAACTTTAAAATAGACATTTATATTTTTTGTTTTTCCAGACTTTTATATTAAAGTAAAAAAAAAATATTCTAATTAAAAATCTAATTTTAAAATATATTGAAAATAAAAAATACAATTAAATAACAAATATAAATAACGTTTATATAATTTTAAATGTGTAAACGATAAAAAATCATTTCTTATGGATATTTCATTGTTGTAAAAATTAGTGCTAAATCTTTAAACTTTGGTTTTAAAATGTTATCAAATTATAAATAAAATTTTGGAAAATAAATTGTGTATTAAACAAACAATTACTTTATACTTATACGCTAGTAAATTTTTTTTCAATAAATATGTTGTTTTTTAAATTATTTATTAAATCAAAAAGAAATTGAGGAAGTATTGATGATTGATTGCACATTTTCAGACTATTTTTGTGTTATATTTATAAATTATGTGTGGGAGAGCAAATAAATTCATATATGCAAAAAACAAGGGCATTTGTTTTTTTCTTACACTGTTTTTGCAGTAAAAGGTGAAATTTATTAAGTGATCGACAAATGATGTATATAGTCACACAGACAGACAAGCAAACATTTTTGTCTTTTTAGAATATTATTATTATTATACATACACTGTAAAATTTGTCATGAGAACGTTACAGTGACATTTTACGTAATTTCAACTAATCAGAGAGGATTTTTGTCTTTTAAACACAATGATTCAAACCTTATAAATAAAAAAGTGTGCAAAAATAGATTACCAACAGTGCTATTGGTGAAGTTGTAAATTTTAGAGGATGGCACATGCAAATACATTTTGAAACTGTAAAATCGTTGGAGCTGTTCCGTTTGCAATCTATTTTAACAAGTAAACCAAAATATTTGTGATAAATTTATGAAATAAAAAATCTAAAAATTTAGACTAGAAGTCCCTTTCAATATCTAAACCACGTTGCATAAATAATAGTTGTATTACTACAGCAAAATACGACAAATGCATATTAGAGGAGAGTTATGGCCACCACATTCCTTGTTCTATCTTAACGCTGCTCAAAGCAACAGTTATCGTCATGTTTTGCAATAATTTGACAAAAAAATGTATATTTAATATATAAATATGATCGCATAATAATTATTAAATAAAAAATAATTATCTTAAATAAACTGACTGGATATTGTACACATAAGACGAACAGTTTATAACGAACTAATAATAGTGGTTACACAAATAAAATTTAAATTATTTATTTTAAAATTAAAAATCTAATTTATCGTAATGAAATTCTATTTTATCGGATGCACATTTTGGCACACAATATCCATCCACATTTGAATTTAGAATTGCAGAGATTCCAGGTGAAATTCTATCACCATTATCGTAGAAAGAATTATTTCCAAGTTTTGGTGGTATTGGAGGTGGGGTCATGGCTTTTGTTTGTAGTAACTCTTCTGGTTGTATATTCAAAACTTCAGGATTGGAATTGGTTTTATGATGTCCCCTCACATTAATATGAGATTCTATTATATGAGAACTTAAATTATTTAAATTATTCAGATCACTCGAACTAGTTGATATACCAGAGTCACGAAAATCGTGCACCAAATTTGCACTTAAAGAATTATTCAAATGCAAACTGTGGTTGAAATTATCCATAGAAGGATCATCAAATGATATATCAACGACAGAATACTTTTGTGCAAGGCCTCTTTTCGATGACTGTTCATATTCGTTAGATACTAACGGATTTGATGATCGTTTATCGGGAGTGTATCCTCGGGGTGGTAAAGGTGGGGCATTTGGAGACATTTTATCTTTTCCAATTTTTGGTGGAACCTCTGGACTGTCGCATAAGCTTACATATCCGGCTGATTTTGGACGAGCTGGAACAGGTGGTGCTGGTATTTCTGATAAAACAGCTAGATCAGGTAAAATGAGTGAGTCTCTATTAGGTAAATAATGATTGGATACATCAACCGGTTTAGTATATATATCATCTTTTTCATAAACCCCAATACTGTTACCTAAACTCATTGCACGTTTTTCGATCGGTAATGGAGGTAAGGGTGTATTTACAATACTTTCGGAATGTTGTCTTTTTAGTTTACCTAGTCCAGACATATTTTGCTTTAGTTGAATAAATCGTTCCAATAAACGTTTATGCAATGGTTGAACACCAGCTGGAACCAATTGACCGTGTAACTCTAATGCCATTTCTAATATTTGTAACTGTTCTAATATTAATGTTTTCAGTCGTTGTATAGTTGCAATTTGATTTTGTCCTTGTTGTGATTTCAAAAAAGTTTCAGTAAAAAATGCTTCCTGATATTTACTTATGCCACCCATTACATTAGCGTCAATTACACCTTGTAAACGCATAGTAAATGGATTTATTGTACGTTTTGGGTCGATTCGATAGATCGATATCAAATCAGTTAATTCCTTATTTACATTTGACATAGTTTCACACGCAAAGTCTAAAGGTGTTAATTCTTGGACGGATCTGTAACAAAAATTTTTTTTTAAATTTTACCCCCAAAAAAAAAACATTTATCCTTACCTTGATGTTACTTCAAACCATCTTAAAATTCCAGGCAATGGTGAAGCAATATCTAGTAAAGTTCTTTCAATCCATAAACTTTTAAATTCATTATCTTTGTCAACGATGCCTTTATGTATTGGTCTATCATATTGAAATTTCGTTACATCGTTTACTTGATAAAATCTTGCAATACGGTCAGGTACTGGTACGCAGGCAGTTTTTAAATAAGCTGGATCAGCGACAGGCCGAACATTACTAATTTGAATATATTGGTCGAGAGATGATAGTATTGATGGTTCGGGCGGTGAATTTTTTGTTAGTATCTGTGCTTGAGGAAATTCTGTTTGTAGTCTTTGAGTAAATGTTCCAATTCTTTCATATTCCAAGCCACGATATACGAACTGTTTATTCTAAAAAACAAAAAAAAAGGTTAAAAGCTGCCAAGGTAAATTAAGAAGTTAATACTGTTATACACAACGGTAAAGCAAAATTGACATAAAATTTAAATTTCGCGTAAAATAGACGGAAAATGCTGCCAAACAAATTTTGTTGGCTCGTTAATCGTAAAACCTGACACCATTTGGGGTTCAGCAAATCCACAAGTGATTATGGAGAAACAAATGCATCTACAATTTCTTACTATTTGATGTGGATTTCGGGTTCTTATTCGCAACATGACAATTCAATTGTTTGCGCTAACTTTGCAAGATATGGACGGCTTGTAGATTCAACGAGACGGTGAGATATGATATACAGGCTTGCGAACTTTACCATTAGATTGGAACAAAATCAACATCTAAAAATTAGATCGAAGAGCCCATGATTTTCTAAATATTCTAAACTATTTCTCATTCGCATCTTCCTTCACAGATACGTATCGTTAATAAGTTAATCTATAAATTACAATATGTGATAACAACATATAAAAACCGTTTAGGACCTAGGTCGAAGAGCAACATGCGCTCTAAGGTGTTGATGGGCGCAAATTTTTGAAAAATGTACCAATCAGCAAAAACTGTGCTCAACATGCGGTTTAAACGCCTAAGAGGGCTGAGTAGAGTATATTTGTTACCTTTCGAAACAATAAATTTTATCACATAATAAAATATGGTATAGGCCAATATTTCATGATAGGATTGAGAAAATAAAAATAAAACTAGATGTTAAAAACACGAACAAACCTAAAATTGGGTTGCTAATATCCAGCTAGGTATCTATCCTCGATCATGTGACGCACTGTCTTCGTCAATGATTAAAGCACGATACAGTGTTATATGGATGGTCGTTTTTCCGAACAAGTAATAGGATGCCATCAGCAAGAAGTAGGTTATAACTAAGATTGAGTTGAAGATGTTATCTTTGACTGAATAGAGTTCATCCTCCAGCATCCCTAAGATATCACCTATTCCTGGCTAGTAACATCTCACTGCTATTGTCAGTGGTATGTAATATCTCACGTTACCTCATATGTCAATAGTAAGGGACTTGAATACAAATTTTCACACCCGTAGATCAAAAATTAAAAAAAACTGATTCCGCCATGAGTTGAAAACTGATTCCTCTATGCGTTTTGCTCCATGTGTTAAACAATTCTAACTAGCCGACGTTGTTAATTGGCGTATTTTGGTATATATGTCATTTTTTTTTCAGTTGTTTGTTGCCATCGATTTGTAAATTTTTTATTTCGATCTACTGGATAGCCTTAATCTTTAGTTATGGAATATTCCTTGATGATGGTACGCTATTGCTTGCTCGAAGGAACGAGCCTTCATATAATTCTCTATGTGGGCTTAAATCATTAAGGAATACAGTGCGTCACATGATCAAGGAATATGTCACTAAGTGCGATTTCCAATTTTAGTTTTGTTCGTGTAAATTTTTCTAAAAAATTAGCGTTCTACTCTTTTATTATATTTTTTTTTTCCTTTATCCTATCATAAAATATTGAACTATGTTATATTTTAATGTGTGAAAGGATTTATTATTTAACTATCCATTCTTTCAAAAAAATATTTAAACAAAAATGAAAAAACAAACAAAAAAATACTTTAGAAATCACCCCGCTACATGCATAACCAAAAGAAAAATATGTAGTTATGCCTCAACTACCAAATGGTGTTAGGTGGTATTCCTACAATGATTGCTTAACAACATTTACTTTTTCTAATTTTCACCTCTATATGCACAAATAAGATCAGATTATTTAAATGAATTTAATTACGATATCCACAAAATTTAAAATAATGTACAATTGTACGAGGCCTTAAATCTTCATCAAATGTCCTCAAATAAAAATAGCATTAAATGATCTGGTCTGGTCAAGTTGATTCCACTTCAATTGCCACAGATGTTGAAATCTGGTATAATTTGCTGAACAACGAAATCTTATTAACAAAAAGACCTTTAACTGAAAAACGAATGAAAAGTGTACTCACTCCAGCTCACTATTTAGCAACATGATGCACCCAAAATATTTGGGCGAACTGCTTAGTGAAGAAGCAGAGAGCGCAGCAGAAGACTACAGAACTGCAAGCCAGAACACCAAATCTTTTTGGCACACTGTTTGGAGTTTAAATTAAACGATGGGGAATACTTTCAAGAAAAATTAAGCGCCAAAATATGGTGAAAATATTACGGATATTATGGACCTTTTGTTACAGATCCTAAATTTATTTTAACTTATCATTTGAATTCGATCCGTTTTTGTCGCGAATCAGTGAAAAACGTAAAAATCTTCCAAGTGCCTGAAAGTTTTTGCGATTTCTTGGTATCAATGATGGTATCAACTATCCAGCAAGCTCGGTTTCAATTGAAAGAATTGCCCAACCTGCAGTTTAATTTGGAATAAACTAGGAAACCGACTTGGTTTCGAAACAGCGTTATCTTTAGTCAAAATTTATCGCTACTTAAGATTTGAAGCACAGGACGGGTAAATTGCAAAGTTTTTATTTTTTCGTACTTTGAAAAAGAAAAAACGGTACCCTATTGGTGAGACTTCGGTGTCTCTTCGAATTTCTACATAATCGATTTTCTCACAAACTATAACTGCTATCAACTTCGAAATTTTCTACAGTTATAAAATATTTTTGCGGCAAACGGCTGTAAAGTTTAACTTTACTGCCGCTGGGGGGTTAAAGTCTTACTTGTTTGACTTATAATCAAAGCAGCAAAAGTAACTTCATTTTTATTTTATTTTACGGCGGCAGTAAAGTAGCATTTGTTATTTTGTTATTTTTTCAAACAAATTGTATAACTATGACAACAAAAAATAATAAATTAATTCTGATTGGATTATGAAATTTTGAATTATCGTATGTCACTATGACAACAAAACATAAAAATAGTTTAATTGGACAATGAAATTTTGAATTGGAGCTTGCTTTGAACTTTTTGGACGTAATTATGACGGTAGCAAATCATATTTATAAATTTTTGATGCATGTATTATAATTTCATATTTATAAAAAATTTAAATGTTTGCCGAAAAAATAGTGCATTTAATTCGGAGCTAAAGTGACTTTTTGTGTATTCTATAGACTCAACACAAAAAGTAGCACTTTAGCTCCTAATTAAATAATGTACTATTAGTTACTATTTTCGTACTATTTTCCTCTATTTTTTTATTTACTTTACTGCCACTAGGGAGAAGGTTAGTCTTATTTTTTGACGTATAATCAAAGCGCCTGTAAAGTAACGCCATTTTTATTTTTTTTTACGGCCGCAGTAAAGTAACTCATATTTTTACGGCGGCAGTAAAGCAATTTTCATATTTTTACGGTGGCAGTAAAGTAAATTAACATGAGTAACATAACATTTCAGTTCATTTTAATGAATTAAAATCAATAAAAATTAATTTCCGAAAATTTATTACCTTATATTACCTTTTTAAATCATATTTATAAAAATTTTGATGGATTAATTTCATATTTATAAACAAATTTAAACGTTTGCCAAAAAATGGTGTATTAATTCGGAGCTAAAGTGACTTTCTGTGTTTCATCTATAGACAAAAAGTAGCACTTTGGCTCCTAATTAAATAATATACTATTTTTATTATTTAGTGAACTATGTTTTTATATTGAACGGATCAATTCTGTTTTTAATTTTTTATACCTGTTGAATTTGTTTGTTAGAAAAAAAAAATAAACAAAAAACATACATTTTTTTAACAAGTATTATTGCCCCAAAAACCCACCCCGTTTTGTAAAGCATTACCCCAAAAAACGAGGGGGTTTTTTGGTTACCCAGTGGGGAGCCAACCCTGTTCCCAGTATATAATCAGCAGTCACAAAAACATGTTACAGAATATCACACATGCAAAGAATAAATCCACAGTTCTCCACCCCCAAGATCAGAAAGTGTTAAGAAAGATTATTTTAAATAAAATTGATTTATTAAAACATAATTTGAGTGAATTTGGATTTTACAATTAAAAATAAAAAAGTAAAGAGGTGTCAAGGGACACCCGGATGGAACGAAGTTCCTTTCGATTAATTAGTGAAGGAATTGTAATAAAATTTTATTTTTCAGGGTGTCAAGGGTGTCAAGTTCCTTTCGATTAATTAGTGAAGGAATTGTAATAAAATTTTATTTTTTTTAATTTATAATAAAGCACAAAAAAATTTCGTTACAACTTTTGGTCTTAATTTTTTCCGTCTAGCCTCCTTTCGCAACGCGCGATAAGGAACTCCGTTCCAAAAATAAAATAAAATTGATTTAAGCAAATTTCAGTTTCATGTCGATATCTAGAATTATCAAAAACGTAAACTTACTCGAACAAAAAGTGGAAATCCCATTCCATAAAATCCAACTCTAAAATATTCTGGTTCATGTCTTACTTGAGCTAAAATATTTTCAAAACATTTAGCTTGTGTCTTTAGTATATTACTCAACTGAATATAATCAAATCTTTTGGTTTCGTATAAATATGCAAGTTCTTTGCAAAATGGTATAGCCTTTTCCCAGCATTTTCCTTTATCAAAATATCGAATGATTTCATGATATAAATTTTCTTTTCTTTGCCATTCTGGCTGTCCAACAACATCATTTTGAGCGAATGTTAAAACTTCTTTGTCCCAACTTAACATATCAGCATATAATTTTAATGTAAAACCAGCTTCTGTATAGTTTTCTGCTTGCAAATGAAGATCGTGAAGTTTGTATATATATCTGGAAAAAAATGAAAAGAAATAGATGAATAAAAAATTTTAATTAAAATATTTTCTTTTAATAAATTACCTTAAATACATTTCCTTTCTATTTATTTCATTTTTGTAAAAATTTAATAGATTAACAGTGCAAGACATTCGTTTGTCTCGATTTTCATCACCTTGCATAACACTTCTGTAATCTAAAAGCCGTTCCAGTAATCTAGTAACGGATGATATAAAGGCTGAACCAACTTCTTTCCATATTGGGTCCTCAGATTCAACTCGTTCTAAAAGTCTACATAAAAAATTGTAAACATTAGATATATTTTCTTATTTTTTTCAAAATACAAAAGACTAAAAAATTTGGAAACCTAACCTTTCCAAAGACGGAATTCTAGCAAAAAATTTACAGTAATTTAAACTTTAGCTCTTTGTAAGATAAAATTTCATTGTTTGATCAAAAAATATAAAATTAAACAAATTACATGTATCAAATTTAACTTACACTGCTCGAAACAGCTCCCTATACTCATCATCTCCTTTATTTTCATTAATTAAAAGATCTAATTTATCAATCAGTTCACTTTCTACAAGACGAAACGATCCTCTAGAGTCCTGAGATATGTACACCAATCAAAAATAATTCTTTAAATATAACATATATTTAATAAAACCAACCTGTTCGCATTGCATCATATCATAAAACACAGCTAAAGTAGCTTTTCTTAAAGCCGGTTCAGGTACCAATGTAACTTCTAAAAATGGTCCCACCATTGTAGGTATAAAATGTAACTTATACTCTCCTAATTGAGACCACATACTTAATATTTGAAAACCCATAAGAACTCTCATATCACCATGAGAATGTAAAATTTTTCTCCGTTTGGCTTCATGATATTGTTCTAATTGTAAACAAGGTTGGGTTAGAAAAGAAACTGCTAAACTAAAATACGACCACCATAGCTGGGAATCGAATGTATTTGGTCCTAGAAAACGATAGACTAACGGTTTCGCAAATTCTTCCAATGTTTTTCGTATAACATTGTTTGCGGCTAATTTCATGATAAGCCAATCATTTGGAAATACATGCCAATCCTGAGTACATAATTCCTTAAAAACTAACAAACTTCGATGCAAGAAATCTTTTAAGGTCTTCGAGTCTGAGGTAGAACTCATATCATCCCACAATTGTTTATAATGAGTTTCATCAAGTTGTTGTAGCAATCCTAATAAAACAGCTATTAAAGGAGAATGAACAGAAGGTGATCCTTCTAAAATAATTAATATCGTTTGGAACAATATTTCTAAAATGTTTTTACAAAGTGCATCCAAATTATGTTGCAAGGTATTCGATGGTTTATCGGTTTGTTTTAATCTCAGCTCATATAAATGATTTAATATTTCTGCTAATATATCTGCACATAGTTTAAGCTCATCCCGTCGTGCCATATGAATTCTTAAATGCTTACACGCAACTGATAAAATAACAGGTCTTGATTCATCATCCTGAAACAATTGACCTGAAACTAAATCTTTTATTGCCTGAAGTTTTGCTTGAATTAATCTTGGTTGCGCATCTCGCGGGATTGAATCCAATAGATTTCGAGCTAACGCTCCCAACTCTGGAGTTGGTAAAGTTCCTTTTAATTGTTCAAAAACTACTCCTACTGCATTTAGTAACGCTTCTTGTGTTGGAAGAATAATGTCACACGATGTTACAGTTAACATTCCATACAATGAATTGAAAACTGAATACAGATCTCTTTTAAACGAATCCTCAAATTGTCCACCAGTTGCTATAGCGAATAATTTTCTAGATTGTATTATTAGTTTAAATATATATTCCAGTGACTCAAAACACTTTTGAATAGGTTCTGGTCGTTCGGCGGTTGTC
Source organism: Diogma glabrata (assembly GCA_963693315.1). NCBI lineage: Eukaryota > Metazoa > Arthropoda > Insecta > Diptera > Cylindrotomidae > Diogma > Diogma glabrata. Next base: position 375,818,855 of record OY856187.1, on the reverse strand, counting down.
ATCCATTCAGCACAATGTTGAACTGATGATAATAGCCCTTTATACACTAATGCAGCCGCAAAATGATTTTCGATATAAACATCTATAACTGGTTTAAAATGTTGAAATTTGCTATTTTGTAATAAACTAAAAATGCTGACTAGAACATGAAATACCAATCCAGAATGTGCTGTACTGTTACCATCTTCTGTAGAGAACATTGCGAACAGTGCATCCAATACGTCTTGTAAAAATTTAACTAATTCCTCATCTTTTAAGCGTAGTACACGTGTTAATGAGTCTTGAATTTTTTCAGGATGTGCTCTCCATTTAAGTAATGATAGAAGATCTGAATTTTGAGTTAATTTGGTTGAGCATAGAAGTGATTTTATATAAAAACTTTCTTTTGTACTACGGTGAAAAACTGCGCTACTTTCTTGCTGTGCCTGTTCATCATACTGATAGCATGGTAATTTTAAATAAGTTGTTGATAATAGTTTAGAGCTATCTTCACATTTATATACATATAACTCGTGCGCACCGTCTGCTAGAGTTGCACCACATGGCTCCATTAATCGAATGAAACTAAATCCAAATAGCTTCGGGTCTGTTTTTTCTCGTGTCGAACAATGACGATATTCAAATCGAACATGTGCGTTTGAGAATTTATCAATCGGTACACTTAATCTCAATATTTCGTTAAAACATGGTGAATTATTGTGATATAAAATAACAGACCGATAATGTGCATTTGTTTCCATACCTGAAGCACCCCATAGACAATCTGTTAAAATTTTACCTGATGATTCTAGTACATGCACACTAATTTCGATATTTTTTGCTGTACTTTTTCCACCTCTTTCGAACTCACCTCTTTCTAAAGTTAAAAATAGATCATTTCTTACATCTCCAGGCATTATAACATCGGGAAAGCCCATTTTTCGAGTTATTGTCGTGCCTTGAAATAGAAGTGGTTGTTCTAATCGAGCTTGAGTTAAACCACCATGTATCAATTTGAGGGAAACAATTAAACCATATTGACCCTGGGCAGTTGCTGTTAATGGAGCAAATTTGCCGCTTGTCTTTTTAATAATGGATTCATGCAATTGGTAAAAATCTTTTTCATCACATTGAAATAATTTAAAGCTAAACTCCTTTTCTTCTGCTTCTATCGAATCAGACTGTGCTATATCCGTCAACGGTAAAACTCCTACACCATAAGGACGACGATAGTTGTGGTTTCCGGCATTTTTGTCTGCTTTTTTAACGGAGTCTGATGATATTATTCTTCCTACTCTCATAACGTTGGCAACTAGGTAAAGATCTGGACTTAAATCTGAAGCACCTGGAAGAAATAAAGATACAATCGTGATTAAACATTATTTATTAGTCATGGTTTCGGTGGCGTAATTGATAGCGTGTCTGCGAATGGTAAAGGAGAAATGTAGTTTTTCTCTGAGAAAAAACCAACCATACATTTGAATTTAAAAAATTCAAATTATTTCCTTATTTACTTAAGTTTAATTGCTCACAAAAATCCCCCAAAAACTTATTTATTAAAATTTATTATGTAGAGTTACAAACTGTATTATTATATCCACACTGTGGAATTATCAGTATTGCTGTTTTAAAAAAACTTCGTTTTAAAACACATCGTCTTGGCTGATTTTATTTTACGATCTCTTAATATCTTAATATCGTACCAACTATTGTCTAGATAAAGTGGTGGATTTGTGCAACGTGAAACTACTTAGTTCTGTGTTACGATACAAATGCGCATCATAGTATTTAAAACAGTTCAAACAATATTAAACGGAGAACAAACTTGTTGAGTTTCTTCAGAGTACAGTCCTTGAAATTCAAAATCCAGGAAACGTGCCCACTTTTCAAATGCAATTAGAATAGAAGTGACATCACACTTACTCGACTTTAGATTTTGAATAATTATATTTATATATAGTAGAAGCAAGCAGATACAAATCATTTTTGGTTGATGGATATAATGTTTGATTTAGCGATCCCGACTAAGTAACTTAATCTATTGATTGATATATTTTAAATAATTTAGCGAAATTTGTATGCTTGTATAGTATAGTTATTTTTGTGCTAGAGAAGTATCAGAAAAATAAATAATTATAATTGTATTGAAAAATAAGAAATTTTTAAAATTAAGAGGCAGACGGTCAAAACCATTGTCTTGATTTGTTTAGTTGTAAAATCTATATTTGTAAAAAAACTTATAATTTAAAAAATTGAATAAACATAATAATAATAATAATAATACTCGCTTTGTTGGCAAAAGGGGTTCGTAATTGGAGAGCCCCGCAAAATATTCTCACCTCAGGACACAAGGACATAAGTGTCGACCTCACAATCGACCCTGTCTTGAAAGGGAGTTTAAGAAAGCCCAAATCAAAAGACTGGAAAGTGTATAAACTATTTCTTAGTCAAATGTTTCTAAACTTGATTCGTTGATCAATTGTTTAAACTTTAAATTGATAATGCTGGGATCGATATAAGTGTGTATAGCCAAGGCTTTTGAAGAATCTGTCCACTTAGAGTGTTTAATCGTGTCGTGAAGATAATTCATCAGTGAGGAAACTTAGCCAAGGAGACAAATAGTACATGACTGAATTAGTTAGAATATGAATACAGTAGCTGGAGTACTAAAGACAACATTTGAAGGAAGTTTTGCAACTCAATTGTTATCGTATAGCAGCAAGACTGCATACAACATTCTCAAATTAACCCAAACACTAACCAGGAGTTCGGCTAATGCCTACAGGGTTCAACATCTGCTTCGTACACATTGAGCAGAACAGTATAAGCTTTGATCAATAAACGTCCGACTTTTTTTAAATAAATGTGTTGTATAATATGAATTAAAGGTTCATCAAAATGTGTTGATTAGCCTGGTTTTAGTGTTGTATGAAAAAAAAATACTGCGATCTTGATAGCTTCTATGGGCCAATTTTGTTATGTTCCGTGCAAAAATGATTGACCCAAAGTTTGACCCCAATAGGAGGGCGCAACAGCTTCCATAACGGCCCCTATGAGGAGGTCAATTTGCAAAAATTTAACGAAATAAGTCATAGCTCCCCAAAGTAACCCCTAGAGGATCCTATTATTTTTTCCTCTCCAACATTTCTTCTGAACATTCTTACCCCCTATCTGAAACCTGTCCGGGGGTACCCCTACTCTAAACTCGCTGTGACTGCCACATAGTGATCCCTAGATTGGTCAAATGTATGACCAGATCCTAATATTTTTTCATTCCCAACATTTCCCCCAAAACAATCTATCTTTTTTTTTTTAATAAAAAGTGTTGTGTAGCAGGAGTTACAAAATGCGTCACAACAACACATAGATACCTTTTAAGACCTAGGTCCCACAACAACATGCGTCTTGAGGTGTTGGTGGACGCTTTTTTAAATCTTTGTGGATTGAAGGCACTCGAGACTATTGATTCGGGCAAAGCATTCAGTTTGTACGATGTACGCACAAAGAAGTCCCTTTGCATTTTGTTACTATGACAGTGAGTAATCTCGACAGTTTGACTGGTTGCACAAACCGATTGACGAGTTAAACGGGGAAAAGAATATGTCTGAGGCATTATGGATCTGATTTCATCCGAGCACTGCTGGTGACGACATTTATAAAAACAACGAGATCAGCAACAGTGCGACGATGTTGTAGGGAATCAAGATTTAATGTTTAATTTCGATCACTAACAATTCGTATAGCACGCTTTTGAACAGAGTCAAAAAGAGCTAGGTTGGTAACAGATGCAGCGCTCTAAACTTGACAACAATACTCCATACAGGGACGAATATAGAACTTATAAATGTGGAGTAATTGATACGGAGTAAAATATTTTTTACATCTATTGAGGAGGCCGAGTTTTCTTGACGCACTCTTTGCCATGGCCATTATATGATCGTTCCAGAGTAAGTCATTGGAAATTGTGACTTCCAATAAACGAATGCTTCCATACTCGTCTATTTGGTCGTCACACATATTAATTGAAATATCGTTGGGAAGCTCGGTCTTTGATCTGGAAACAATCAATAGCTGTGTTTTGGTAGAATTAAAATTGACCAAATTTTTGTCACCCAATCGGCGACTTTTTTTAGGTCCTCGTTTACATTTATGGCAGCGTCTCTCCGGGCGGGATTTATTCGTTCATGCATTTTACCATTTGAAGATAGGGGAACGAATGACTTGTGCAGTGTACTATCATCTGCAAAACTATTTATTGGGTTACTGGTGATTGAAACAGTTCGTTGATATAAATTAAAAATAAATTGGGAGATAAAACTGAGCCTTGGGATACACCAGCGGTTATTAATTAAGACTCAGAAGAAAAGTCATCTATAGATACCGAGATGTATTGGTAAGACAGAAAATTTTGATTCAAATTCACGACTGCGGGATGAACACCGTACGCAACGAGCTTGTTGATCAAGTTGGCATGCCAGATTCGATCAAATGCTTTTGAGATGTCTAATGCGATCACGTACGTTTCACCACCTTTCTCAAGTATGCTATTCCAAAGATTTGCTGCATAGTTCATTAGATTGGTTGTTGATCTTTTGTTTCTAAAACCGTATTGACTGTCAGATATCAAATGGTTGTCTTCCAAAAATTTGAATACGTGTGAATTAATATAGTGCTCGTATATTTTAGACAGGACTGGGAAAAAGGCTATTGGTCTATAATTTGAAATATCACATTTCGTTCCTTTTTTGGGACAGGCTGGACATTGGCCAATTTCCAGCAGGATGGAAAAATACCAGATTTATAGGATTTATAAAATATTTTGGTGAGAGTTGGTGCAAGTTCTTTTGAAAATGTTTTTAGAATAACAGGAGGAATATTGTCCAGACCAGAGGCTTTGTTGTTGTTTAACCCCCTTAAAAGTTTTGCGACAATTTTGGGTCCAGTCTTCAGGAGTTAATATAAAACAATTAAATTTGAATAATTGTTTTATATTAACTCCTGAAGACTGAATTTGGGGTATTTCTAAAACTGTCGAATTTGAAGCGTTCCACGAACAAAGCGTTTGTAACGATCGCAATAATCACGAAACAATAATAAAACCAAATTCATCTTCGTTTTCAATTCAATAAAAATGCATTTCATTAGTTTCCGTTCATTCTTACATTAATAATAATTTTAAAATTTTCTAAAACTTAACTGCTAGTTAAATTTTGAACATACTATAAAAAGCAAACGAACGTACTAAATTTTTATTTCCAATGCTAATGAACAGACGTCGTTGTTAATCATTACTGAATTTTCGGAGATTGCCCGATTTTTGTTTTGACATCATAAGATGGAAAAATCAAAATCACATTTTGCAATTTCATAATTTAAAAACAATATTTGATTCCATTTTTGTGATTCAAAAGAATTGGTCAATTGTTTGTTAGGAAGATTATTCCTATTTTTTATATTATATTTAAACGTGGATTTAATTTAATATAAGTTTGTAATAATTAAATTATTTATTCATTCCATTTTCTGCTTTTAAAGAGAAAACATTTTAATTGTGCTTTTATGTTATGCAAGATTATATTTTCGTGAAATTAAATTCATAACAAATAAATGTAGTTATAATAAGTGAAATGATAACAACATATTAAAATGTATCGATTATTGTGTATACAAAATATATCACAAAATAATTTTAAAGTGATACTGAAAAATTATGTAAATCTTTCGAATGAATAAAAAAAATTATCGTAATTCATTTACATTAGTGTCACATGCGAAATATGAACTTAATTCTTTAAACAACTTTAATAAAAATGTATAATAAATGTTGGTTCGTAAAGCAACTTATAATTTTTATTTGAATTACGAACAAAGTGGAATATTCACGCCGCAATGGGGTACAAAAAAAATACGAATAATAGTTTTATGTGCCAGGAACCTCGCTCGAAAGGATCTATTTTTTGATGGTGATCAATTTCGTATAACAAAATCAGATGCTGTTGAGTTTTGGAAAATCAAACTAATAACTTAAAACAACAGAATATTGATGACAGCAATCAACAGTTGCAACTAAGGTATTTATTATTAATATTTATGTTAATTTTAATTTAGACATTACTTTTGTAATGTCGAGATAAACTAAGGAAAAAGATAATAAGAGATTCCCAAATCTCGGATTCGAATGGGAACGGTCTGTTCACTCCGAATTCCTTTAAGTACCGTAACATTACTATTAATTTCTTTTTATATATATATTTGTATTACCAAAGGTCCAAATATAATAAATTGGCACCGTAACAGGGCCAACAATGCAAATATAATAGATTGGCGCCGAAACAGGGACAACAATGCAAATATAATAAATTGGCGCCGAAACAGGGACCAGTAGGAGTCTGGTGTATTGGACCCTTGGATTTGGTTTTTTTTAAAGAACCGTAATGATTTTTTGTAATAACTAGGGCGTTGCCAACTGGTTATTTTGCGTAAAATAAATTGTCTTTCCGGTTATAACCAGTTTGGGTTGTTTTACATATATTTTTTTTCTTCTTTTGTCAAACCAGTTTATGGTTTTGTTTTTTTAATATTGTAAAAATATTTTATATACATTTGGAAGTTGAATATTTTATATAAAATTTGCAATAACCTTTGTTATTGGATTTCGTATTATATATTTTGAATTTTGTTAAGAATGTATACAATTATGAGGGGTCAGGGGTTATTAAGGAGGCCCCTGTTCCTCATTGTATAATTAGTTAAGACTAATTTTTTTTTAATTTTGAAAAAACCGTTTTGGGACAGCAATTTTTTTGGAGATTGTTTTTTGTGCTGTCATTTAGCTTTAGTAATACTAATTGTTTTTTTATTTTGGAAAAAAGAAAACCGTTTTGGGGAAGCAGTTTTTTTTTGAATTTTTTTTATGCTACCACGTACATATTGTACATAATCCTGTACATATTTTTTTTATATATACATAGTACAATTTGTTTTTGTACATAATGTATATATTGTATATTTTTTGTAAATAAATTTTTGTATATAGATAATTTGTAAATATTTTCTTTTGCCATGCCATTGTACATATTTTTGCACTACCTGCAAATGATTTTTTTAATAAGTACTATTTGTGCTAGTACTTTATTTTGAGTAAATGGTTTTTTTTCTTGAATTGATTTATGTTTATTAGGTTTATTGATTCACTTTTCCCAGCGGTAGGCCTAACAAGCCATCCATGGGGCTTATCCCCTTAACATTAATGTCGTTCTTAGATCGCCTATGGCCATCGGGGTTATGCGATCGAAGAACATTGGTTTCTTCTCTTCATTCGGCGAGGAAGTCCTCAGGGACGAGGAGTGGTGTTGCTGTGTTTGTACTTAGGTGCAAACCAGTAGTACCATTCTTTGCTCAGAGGCTTCTTCGGTGTAATGAAGAGAAGAACCAATTGTACTTTGCTTTCAGGATCAGAGGCTTCACCTCATACAAATTCAAAAACTTACCATTTTTTTCATTTAGCTTTTCAATAGATCAATTTTTTCATAGAGTTTAGGATTTGAAGTCTGGTGCTCGGGAGCGTTCTACAACTTTCGCATTAGGTTTAGGTGTAATTTATTTGTAGGTTAAACAAGCACAACTGGGTCAGTAGAAATGGACCTAGTGTCTAATCGTGACAGTTGTGATTGTTTTATTAGGTTGGGGAGAATCTGTTCTGTAGAATCTGGTCGTTAGGGCTTTTCCAGTAGGTTCTCACATGCATTGTTGGAGTGGGCTCGCGAACGCGATATTTTAGATTTAAACAATATGGATATTGTAGCCATACTTACTTTTTATATTGTCTCCAGACGAATCTTGATTTTGGGAATCTCTTATGATATTAAATAAAAATAAAATAAATCAAACAATTTTTCACAAATTAAATAAATAAAATTTTTATTAAATAAATAATTTTTTTTAAAATTTAAGTTAATTTTAGGTAACTAAATAAATAAATTTTCTTAATTAAGCTTTACGTCAAGATATAAATAAATATTTTTATTTTTTTTAAAAATAAATCAATATTTCAAAGTTAGGACGGTGCATCCAATAAATAAACATTCTTCTAGATATTTTTATTTTTCAATTTTCTTTTAAAAATAAATAAATATTTTTAGGGGTGCTATCGTCAATAACTAATTTTAGGTATATATATATATTTCAGTATATCTGAAATTGAATAAATAAATTATATTTTTACATATACAATATTACAATATTTTGGGAGCTTTTGTAAAAGATTCAGTAAAGATTAGCGACGACAGCGGTTTTTTTTTGTTCTTATACAAGGTTGTTTTTACAAAAAGGTTTTTGTGTTTTGTTGAATTGGGGCGTTCGTTGTTTTTTTCTCATTTCTTTGCGTTTTACAACTTCCATCGGACGAATTTTTCCGGGCGAATTAACTCCACCTTTTTTCTAGTTGGAATTGGTTTTATTATTGGTGTTGACGTTTTTATTGTGAATTCCGGATTTTATAAATTTTACCATCAAAGTGTCAAACCAACTGGACGTTAACAATCCGTTCTGTGGTTTGGAATCCAGTGAACTGCAGATCGAATGTCTGGTTCGGGGTGTGGATTTTAGAGGGAACAATTGGGCAGAGGACTTTGCAATACCACAATTGGGTGCATCACTCCAAGCTGAACACATACACAATAGTCCAGCATTAGTACAACAGCAATTATCATTAAATTATCCATCAGTACCACAGGTACAACCACCACCATTATATCCACAAGCTCCACTTACAGCACCACCACCATACAACCAACCTCCTCAGGTATGGCGTGACGCGGCTCCAGCGTTAGCACCGGTGGAGTACCGAGAGGTTCGTGGGAACAATTTGAGTCGTTATGACTCAAATTGGGTTCCAACCTTCACAGGAGATGGTCACTCTCCTGATGTTCATGAGTTTGTTCACAGAGTTGAGGCGGCTGCCAGGAGGGACCGCGTGAATTGGGACGACCTTAGGTCTATCGTTCCGCGGTATCTCAAGGGGGCTGCCGACAGATACTATTTGAACTTAACTCATGAACATGAGGTGGTGACCTATCCAGTGCTAAGGGAGGGACTCCTACAAACCTTCGGTACGCTTACCGATGATAAGGCGATATTGCGCGTTCTTCTGAACCGCAAACAAAAGTCAAAGGAGAGCGTATACGAATATCTAGTGGAGATTGGTTCGTTAAACCGTCGCTTAGCACGTCCATTTGCTGACCATGAAATGCTAGAAATTGCTCGGGAGGGACTGAGTGTGGAGCTCCAAAACGCTACTCTAGCTGCAACAATACATTCAATTGATGAACTTCGGACTTTATGTCAGAAGTTTGAACGGTTGTGGTCCACACCAGTTCCGACCAGAACATCAAATTTAAGAATTAGCAAGCTACAGCAGGTGGATGATTATGAGGTGGATGTGGAACTTGATCGAGATGGATATTTTGAAACGATGGATTCAAAACAGCCCGAACAACAGCACGAAGAAGACGACGAGAGATGTAGCAACGCAGGACGATCGATCACCACTCAGGAAACCAGAATAAAATCACCCAGTACATTTAATTTCCCATCATTACATCGAACATATTTTAGACGTCTTGAACGTAACATTAGATATTGGAGGATGAGGAAATTATTTCGTAAAGCTTGTATTTCATCTATCCTTTCAGAAACAAAGGATCCTCGGCCGCGACTAACAATAAAAATTTTGGACAAACATATCTCAGGTCTATTGGATAGTGGAGCGTCAATCACAATACTTGGAAGAAATTCCTTGGATTTATTGGAATCATCAGGTACAACTTACCGTAAGTACACATCGTGTATTCGTACGGCAGATGGTACTGCAACAAAAATTTTGGGTTACATAGAAATTCCAATAACTGTGAATGGCTCCACTAAACCAATGCGGTTCCATATAGTTCCTGGATTACGAGAAGAGCTCTACCTGGGCATAGATTTCTGGGAGAAATTTGGTATTGTTCCTTCATTTGTTAGTGAACTGACTCGCACAGAGCTACAAACTTTTAATACACATAACCTCACCACTGATCAGCAACATGAACTGGATATGGTCAAGGATTCTTTCCCGTCATTTGAAGTGTCTGGACTCGGAAAGACTTCTTTGGTTGAACATGTCATCGATGTTGGTGATAATGCACCTGTTAAACAGAGGCACTATCCCACATCGCCGGCTGTTCAACTAAAGGTTTATGCCGAACTCGACCGAATGCTTCAAATGGGCGTGATCGAAGAGAGTAACAGTTCTTGGTGCTCGCCAGTGGTTTTGGTACAAAAAGAATCTGGTAAAAACAGATTATGTATTGATAGCCGTCGTGTCAATTCACTAACGAAAAAGGACGCTTACCCACTTCCCTTGATTGATGGCTTACTAGGTCGTCTAAATAGCACAAAGTACATTTCAAGTATTGATCTCAAAGATGCTTTCTGGCAGATTCCTCTGGCAGAAGCATCTAGAGACAAGACAGCCTTCACAGTGCCTGGTCGTCCATTGTATCAATTCCGGGTTATGCCCTTTGGATTGTGCAATGCTCCCCAGACAATGTGTCGGCTAATGCACAAAGTGATACCACATCAATATCACGAAAATGTCTTTGTTTATTTAGATGATTTATTGGTAGTCTCTTCCACGTTCCAGGAACATATGGAATTGCTGTCCAAAGTCTCTTCATTGTTAAGAGCGGCTGGGTTAACAATTAACCTCAAGAAAAGCAAATTTGTTCTGAGAGAGGTGAAATACTTAGGTTTTCTGGTTGGTGAGGACGGTCTTCGAACTGACCCTGACAAGGTAAGAGCTGTAGCAGAGTACCCAGCTCCATCTACAGTAAAACAAATACGACGTTTACTAGGAATGGCTGGTTGGTACCAACGTTTCATACCAAACTATGCAAGCGTGGTATCACCAATTACAGATTTATTGAAGAAAAGTTCTGGGAAATTAAAATGGACATTGGAAGCGCAAGCTGCTTTCGAAAATTTAAAACGATTGCTGACTACAGCACCAGTATTAGTGAACCCTGATTATAATAAAGAGTTCTTTATTAGATGCGATGCGAGTCTGACAGGGATAGGTAGTGTACTGTATCAGATCGACGAGGACGGACAAGAGTGTCCGATAGCCTTCATGTCGAAGAAACTTAACAAAGCTCAGAGAAATTACTCAGTTTCTGAGCTTGAATGTCTTGCGGCAATTCTGAGTGTGAAGAAATTCAGGGGCTATGTTGAAGGTCACCGATTTACAATTGTGACTGATCACTCAAGTCTGAAGTGGCTTATGTCACAGAAGGACTTGAGTGGTCGTCTGGCTAGGTGGAGCCTAAAACTCCAACATATGGATTTTACCATTGTCCACCAAAAAGGTACCCAAAATATAGTCCCTGATGCTCTATCTCGTCTTTATGACGATACACACGAGGAATTGACGGAAGCATTAACACATCACATTAACGACATCAAAATCGACAATGAGGGTTATCGGCACAAGGAATATACGGATATGATAGCTAAAGTTCAATCATCTCCCAAGGACTTTCCATCTGTTAAAGTCGTGGATGATAAGCTATACATACGTATTGAGCCAAGATCTGATGCAATACCCAACGATGTTCCTGTGTGGAAACTCTGGGTACCAAAACCGATGACTTCAAACATGATTCAGAAACATCATGATGATAGTACTGCTGCTCATGGAGGTGTTAAAAAGACTTTAGAATTACTTCGACGTCTTTATTATTGGCCGGGCATGGCGTCACAGGTACACAACTATGTTGTGTCCTGCGACACATGTAAACAAACAAAAGCCACGAATCAGATATTGCGTCCTCCGATGCAATATCAATTCGAAACAGCACGTCCATGGCAGAGAGTCTATATAGATTTTTTGGGACCGTATCCTCGTTCTACACTTGGGAATACGGTGTTATTGATAGTTCTGGATCATGCTACGAAGTTTGTACTACTGAAACCACTTAGAAACGCAACTTCACCGAAGGTGAATGCTTTTCTAAGGAATGAAGTGTTTCTTACATATGGGGTACCAGAGTTTCTACACAGTGACAATGGCAAACAGTTCACTAGTAGGAACTTTCAAAATCTTTTGTCAGATTTCGGCATTAAACACATTAGGACCGGTGTCTATAGTCCTCAAAGTAACGCGTCAGAGCGGGTCAACCGATCAGTTTTAGCAGCAATCCGAGCGTTCCTTAAAGGTCAACATACCAAGTGGGACTCACAAATTGGTGAAATCGCGTATGCACTGCGGGCTGCAGTACATTCAGCTACCAAGTACTCACCGTACTATTTATTATTTGGTCAACATCCAGTTTCGGATGGGAATACTTACCAATTGTTGAGATCACTACATCAGCTTGGTGAAGATGCTGGTGAGGAAATGGAACGCACTGATCATTTGACTCTGCTTAGGAACCGGGTTCAACAAAATTTAAAAGCAGCTTTTAAGAAATCGCAACATCAGTACAACCTGCGATCTAAACTACGGACTTTTCAACCACAACAACGTGTGTTTGTACGGCAACATCATTTGAGTGACGCTACCAAAAGGTTCTCGGCAAAATTGGCTCCAAAGTTCTTGCCTGCAATGATTAAGACTAAGATTGGAAATGTACTTTATGAGTGCATAGATATGAGCGGTAAGAATCTTGGAGTACATCACGCGAAAGACATCAGGGAATGATGTCTTTTCGTTAGGTAGGGTTGTTCCTCTGGCTGATTGTCGTCTCTGGGGTTCACATCTTCAGGTCATACTTACTGGTTGTATCGGGGTGTCCATGGTGCTGACGTTCGGATGGATGGTCGGTCTCAATGCTCAGTGAGGTTCTTAAGGACTTCATGAGTGTTGGAACCGGTCATCGGTCTTGACGCCAGTGACTGTGGGTATCTCGATCCCAGATACAGTTTAATAAGTGGAAGTAGTTCGGTGGTTTTCTGTCATGGAGGGGATGGCGACGTTTTTGTGATTTCAAGAGTAAAAATCTTGGTTTCTACCTTGAATTCATGGTGTAACGATCGCAATAATCACGAAACAATAATAAAACCAAATTCATCTTCGTTTTCAATTCAATAAAAATGCATTTCATTAGTTTCCGTTCATTCTTACATTAATAATAATTTTAAAATTTTCTAAAACTTAACTGCTAGTTAAATTTTGAACATACTATAAAAAGCAAACGAACGTACTAAATTTTTATTTCCAATGCTAATGAACAGACGTCGTTGTTAATCATTACTGAATTTTCGGAGATTGCCCGATTTTTGTTTTGACATCATAAGATGGAAAAATCAAAATCACATTTTGCAATTTCATAATTTAAAAACAATATTTGATTCCATTTTTGTGATTCAAAAGAATTGGTCAATTGTTTGTTAGGAAGATTATTCCTATTTTTTATATTATATTTAAACGTGGATTTAATTTAATATAAGTTTGTAATAATTAAATTATTTATTCATTCCATTTTCTGCTTTTAAAGAGAAAACATTTTAATTGTGCTTTTATGTTATGCAAGATTATATTTTCGTGAAATTAAATTCATAACAAATAAATGTAGTTATAATAAGTGAAATGATAACAACATATTAAAATGTATCGATTATTGTGTATACAAAATATATCACAAAATAATTTTAAAGTGATACTGAAAAATTATGTAAATCTTTCGAATGAATAAAAAAAATTATCGTAATTCATTTACATTAGTGTCACATGCGAAATATGAACTTAATTCTTTAAACAACTTTAATAAAAATGTATAATAAATGTTGGTTCGTAAAGCAACTTATAATTTTTATTTGAATTACGAACAAAGTGGAATATTCACGCCGCAATGGGGTACAAAAAAAATACGAATAATAGTTTTATGTGCCAGGAACCTCGCTCGAAAGGATCTATTTTTTGATGGTGATCAATTTCGTATAACAAAATCAGATGCTGTTGAGTTTTGGAAAATCAAACTAATAACTTAAAACAACAGAATATTGATGACAGCAATCAACAGTTGCAACTAAGGTATTTATTATTAATATTTATGTTAATTTTAATTTAGACATTACTTTTGTAATGTCGAGATAAACTAAGGAAAAAGATAATAAGAGATTCCCAAATCTCGGATTCGAATGGGAACGGTCTGTTCACTCCGAATTCCTTTAAGTACCGTAACATTACTATTAATTTCTTTTTATATATATATTTGTATTACCAAAGGTCCAAATATAATAAATTGGCACCGTAACAGGGCCAACAATGCAAATATAATACGTTCCGCGAACACCCTTCTAGAAGGGTCAAATGTATAAATAGGTCCTATTAATTTTTCCTTCCGAGCATTACATACCTACCCTCTATCTGCCTTACTTCTGGTGGTTCCCCTACAAAAACACCTAAAAGTGGGATTTCACCTATATAAAAACTACTATTTAGTTATTTTCACGCTCTGAGGCGGTAGCGTTTTGCATTTATTTCAAAAGTCATCTAAAAATAATAAGTAACTATAGCAACTATAGTCATATAGTTACTATAGTAACTATAGTAACTATATGACTAATAGCAAGTCTTAAGACTCGTCTTCATTTCGGTAGAGACCCTCGTTGTAGTCTTCCACAATCTTCACGCCTTTCTCAGCCGTGTCTTTGACCACTTGCAATTTCTTGACAATTTTGAGAGCTTCTATATAGTCGTTGAGGATAATTCAAAAGAAATCTTGTGTCATGCCGATGTGAATGAGGTTTTTGTGTTCGATGTGACGAAGCTGCTCAAATCTTTTTTCATGAAGCCATTCTTAGACGTCTTTGAGTTTCCTTGTCAGTTTTTTTACGCCACTTTGAGTGATCACGACAGGGTCAGCTGAAGGAGCAAGTCCTTGGTCATCTTCTTCTTCGTTATCTTCATCAGATGATGTGTCACATTCTGCGACTGATGATCCGTCTTCTTCTCCGCTTTCTTCACTTTCCTCAGAAACGGCGCGGAAGACTTTTACCATTTTGATCTTAATTTCTGTTGCCACCTTGGAATCAATAAACGCGAGTGCAATGGCCTCGTCCGAAAGATACCACGTATGTGCATTGCGTCCAATGAATTCGGACAAATAATTCTTTTTTAATTCTTTGTCAACGGCAGCATACTCCGATTTTATTTCACAAAATTCAAATTTTGGTTCGGAGCCTCCTCAGCTCGATCGGAGTCAAACCAGGATTTGGCGTAGCAAAGAACGATGTCCTTTAGCAGTCCATCGAGCATGGCTGATAGGTCCAGGCGGGCTCCAGGATTGCAGACTGACGCCAAAAAATTGACGCTGCGTCGGCGACTAATAATGCATTTTCGGGTGCTGCCATACGTCGATACATAGTGTTAAAGTGGAGCATTTTTTTTTTAAATAAAATGTGTTGTGTAGTAGGAATTACAATATGTGTCACAATAACACATAAAAACCTTTTAAAACCAAGGTCCCACAACAACATACGTTCAAAGGTGTTGATGGACGTAAATCTTTCTTTTTTGTTTTTTTTTTTATATTTTTTGTTAAAGAATGGATAACTAAACAAAAAATCCTATCACTGACAAAATATGACAAAGGCCAATATTTTATGATAGAATAGAGAAAATAAAAGTAAATTAAAAAGTAAATAACAAATTTTTACAAAAATTTGCTGAAACAAAACAGCAATGTAGTTGCCAATAATCCAGCCGGTTGCCTATTCCTTGATTCTGTGAAGCACCGTCTTTCTTGAAGATTAAAGCCCACATATAGTTATATGAAGGCTCGTTTCCTCAAGGAAGCAATAGCGTCTCATCATCAAGGATTATTTCACAGCTAAGATTGAGGATGCTATCGTTGACTGAATACAGTTAATCCGCCACCACCCCTAAGATGTCACCGTGGCTTGTGATATCTCACTGCTATTGCCAGTGGTATGTGATATCTCACGTTAACTCGTATGTCAATAGCAGGGACTGGAGTACGCGGGGTTGTCACACCCGTAGATCAAAAATAAAAAAAAAATTTCAAAACAATAAAACCTGATCCCTCCATGCGGAAAAAAAATACCGTTGTTTGTTGTAGCAGTTGTTTTGTTCAGTCTTGTTTGCAGCAGTTGTTTGTTTAATGGCAATTTTTAACCCTGAATATACATGCTCGGCTGCCCCATCAGATACATTTGGGTATTCGATCGCAAAACAACTTTATCTGAAGAAGATGATACCATTTTCACTTGAACCTGAAGTTCATAATCTATATTCGAATATTAAGTTGAGTTTGATTATTTCACAATATTACGATTGCGCGATATTAGACACTCGTTACATTATTTTTTCAAAGCCACTGTAATGTTAGTCAGCGATAGTATTGTCCGCGAGGCCCGAGTACCCGACATGCAGTGATGTCGTGTACACAGTGTGAGTTTGAACTTCACACTCTAACACGAGAATTATTCCCAAATATGGGTGTTCATACATTTGATCCCTCTAGAGGTCACCCTGGGGGAGATATGAATTATTTTCGTCCAAATTTTGCTAAATTGAACCCCTTAGGGGCCGTTGTGGCAGCTGTTACCCCCTCTTATTGGGGCCAAACTTTGGCTCAATCATTTTTACACGGAACCTAACCAAATTCGCCAGTTGAAGCTATCAATATTTAGAAATCGCGCACTCAAACCAGGTTAGTGTTGATGGACGCAAATTTTTGGAAAATGTACAAATTAATAAAATTGAGCTATCTATGTAGATAAAATGGTTGAGTATTGACTATTTGTTATAAGAACGTGTAGAAAACAATAAATAGAATAAGGACAGATTGTCCCAAATTTAAATGTATAGTGATGATTATCTCTTCTAGTGAGATAGCTTGGCTCGACTTATTGTACCTTCAAGCGGAGGTTTATGCTTTTAATGCGTGAGATGATCTTCATTTCATCACTGGTACACCCGTAGACTATTTTCAATCTAATCGTCTCATCTCATTTTTGTCTAAAAACTTAATTAAATAAAATAATATGTAGTTTGGCTCCTGTGCTGGGATTATGGCAAATTGTGAGTTTAAAACTACGAAATTATTTCGTCAGTAAAAATTATTTAAAAAATTATTTCGTCAATAAAATTTTATGCGAAAGGAACCGTTCGTTATTCGATATTCAAAATTGACAATTTCGAATTTTTAATTGTATGCAAAAACCCAAATTATGCGTATTCATACACAATTTGTGAGTTTTTCACAATCAGAAAACTCCATAATCGCAGCACAGGTCACAGTAGAAATTGGAAAATAACTTATTCTAATTGCCGTTAGTTGAATAGGAAAAGAAATTTTGTCACAAAACTGATACGAAGAACAAAATATTTCCTAACTTTTTGTTGCTTTTAATTTTTCAGTTATATTTCCAAAGAGGATTGAGAATTGTAGTTTAAGCATGTTATACCATACAGTCATAGGTTGGTTATATAATCAAAATTATTATGAAAAAATTGAACTCATCAGTCATTGTGTTTATTTTAGAAAATATGACCTATGTTTTGCAAGATTGACAATAATTCCGAACCCTAAATTTTGGTTTCCCACATTCTGTAATATTATTTTTGGTTTACTTTTATTGTAATAACTTTTTTTAAAATTATAACCAAGAAAAGTCTATGCCATCAGTTAGTCATTAATTGAAGTTTATAATGGATAAAAGGACATTACATTGTCAGTTCACTATGGTTTCAGAACTGGTGAGTAGTGGTGAAGTCTACCAATGCATCCGTCGAATTTATTTAATTATAAAATTTATTACAGTCACAGTTTAAATTAAAATTAAATATAACTCACCTAGATCTGCAAATACTGTACAATTGCTATGCAACTTTTCTACATAATTTGAAAAGCCTTCTTTTGATATTCTTACTAAAAATCTTTCCGATAGCGCCATCATTTTCTTTCCATCGTATAGTGAAAAATAAATCTCTGCGTCATCACCAATTCGATGACCAAAGTCTCTCATACAAAAATATAAATGATGTGTTAGAATTTTTTTGGTAGTTTTTCTTCTTAATGTACCACGACTCTGGAATATAAAAACCGGAATATTTTATTATTTCGTTTCAAAAATTTATTATTTTATATTAATACTTACAGAAGATGCTTTTGCATTTTCAGCACTATTTACATGAACTTGATGTAATGCTACTATACCAACAGCTAATGGATCGACAGATAACGGACCAGTTCTTGGGACAAGGTCGAATCCTAGTTTTCTGTATAAAAATAAATACAATAATTAATAATATTATTTTAGAAAAAGTTATCATTAGTTTTATGATCGGTATTCTGTTTATGTTAAAAATAACTAATCTCTAATTATCCATTGTCTGTCCATTCGGTTACCTCGTATGTAAGGAATTTGAGACAAGTATATGCCCAGAATATAATGACAAGATTTGTTTGAAATAGCTGCGCTTTGACGCATTTAAAGTGTTTATCGGATTGTTTTCTTGCCTGCTTATAATTTCGAGCCCCAAAAACTTGAGAGATTGGGCTCAACTTAATGAATAGTTTGGTACATTTTATGAAAAAATATAGCGATGTGTATAATAATACTCATAATCCTATTTTTCGGAAGGGCTGCGAGTGAGGTTTCAATGAGTGAAATAGAGACAGCAACGAGTTTTGTTCGCACTTGAATGACATTTTTTAAAAATTAAAGCTAGTTTTGTTGGTCAGTATTAGTTATACATTTCGTGTATCATAACAAACAGAAATTTATAAATTAATTGATGACAATTAAAGAAAAATTATTTCTATTTATATTTATGGGAAAAATTTATTTTATCTAATTAATATGATGTTACAAAACTTGTAATCGTCGCATTTTTCTCCACTTTTTTGGACTCATTTGAGCATTATTTGATAAAGTAAATGTCACACACTTGTGTTGAGTATAGTAAATGAAACAAACGATTTTTTGTTTTTAATAATTAAAAATTATGTATTAGTACTTGATCAGCAAAAAGAATTAGGTTTCGATTTTAGTTCTTATTTATAAATATAGATTTCTATTTTAAAATTTTAAACAAAAAGATATAAACAAATTATGGTATCAAAGTGAGTTAGAAAAGAAATCCCATTGGAACATATGAGAAATTCAAAACTAATAAGAAAACTATAATAATAAATATCAAAACAAAAGAGTTTAACTTATATCATATTAAATTTGCAAGTCAATAACTTTTGCACTATAATGGCGCTATTTTTTTATATTATCCAGTTGGTCATTTTTAAAACAATAAATATGAAATATACTAATATTTATATTTTTTGAGTATCAGAAAGCATTACGTCAACTAGGAAAAAAGGTATTCAGAAAATCGACTTTAACCGAGTATGACGCAAACGCTTACAACGATACATGGGGAAGTACGAATACAAACAGGAAAGGTGAAACACAATCATGTTTGACGTTGGTAACATTCTTACTTTTTTCACAAAGACAGGATAGGGGGTGTTGAGCCTACCGCAGGTAGAAACGTTCACAAATCGTATCGAGCTATTCTGTTTCGAGGCAGTGCGAAAGAGAAATTTCCTCTCGCCCCTGTAGCTGAAGCGGAGGTGATCCTGGCCATTATCAAAGCGTACGAATTCAGTTGTTCAATTGCTATTGCAAAAGAGCAGAATTATGCGATTTGGTGGAGCAAGACATTATCAAAATTAAGAGCAAAAGTACGTAAGTTCTTTAATAGAGCTAAACAATCTGGAAACTGGATAGATTATACAAGACTGCTTATACTTAGATTAAGGAAATCATTCGGGGTAAGATATGCATTTTCAGAGTCTTATGCCATAATATCTTTGCAGCGCCTGTAGTGAGTGGGTTGTATAACGCTCTGGCGAAAGGCGGTGCTGTGATTTATTTCGTTCAGAAGGCGAAGAAAGTGGTTATTTTTCTGATAACAAACTTTCCTAGTGCACACACATGGAGCGGTAAGGAATGGTGTCACTGGAACTAGAGTAGCGAAAACATAGGTGGGGCATTGCAAAATGAACCTTGAAGCTACTAGAGGTTGTGTGCAGTTCAGCGTATTATAACCCTTCAAATGAAGTCATATTAAATGAAGTACTGATGATATTAATCCACTCAGGCTTCAAATACCTTATGGGATGCAGATAATATATGCATCATAGCCAGAGAAAAGTTTGAAGAGATTCCATAATTGTACAGAATTTATTAATATAATATTACAGAGTGACCTTAATCTGGAATATCATGCTACAAATCTATGGAACTGAAATTTAATCCAAGCAAAACCACGTTAAGCCCGTTTACAAACAAAACATGAGTTTTGAAATCATAAGAGACTCAGCAATTGTATGTGCACAAGGGACAAAGGAGTAAGAGTTTCTAGGAGTAATCTTAGATAGCTTAAGGTTAAGATAGCTTAACCACATATGGAAACGGTAGAACGCCAAGTTAAAAGAGCGGTTAGGATATGCAAAAATTTTATGGGCAAAACATGCGGATGTAGCGCAGGTATCCTAAGGTGGATGTATACTATGATAAGGCGATCAGCCATTATATATAAGGAAGTCATGTGGAACAGAAAGCACAGTTCTACTCTGAGCAACAGTTAGAGAAAGTACAGAGACTTACCTGTATCCACATAATGGGTACAATAAGGACATAGATAATGGCGATGCTGTGAAAACTGGTTGCACTACAAGTGAAGGTTTAAATATACACTTATAGCGAGTAATGAGCAGATTTTAGCTTGAGGAGAAATTGAATTCTTATCAGACAGTGCCGTTAAGGCACTAGGCGCATATTTCATCACATTGAAAATAGTTATAGAGAAAAAGAATATATGCAAACAAGATAAGAAGGTTGGGTGGAAGAAACGAATGAATGTATATTCTGGAGAAAGAGGCTGCTCAACTGGATTTTTTAAAGACTGTGATCCACAAGAGAAGATATGGCCTGGAGAACGTTTTATATTGACCTGAGATATTGAACCCTCTCAATATTCTGAAGATTCTTAAAGAGACATCATAGATTTTATCTTAGAATTATCATAAAAAAAGATAACGCTTTACTACCTTAAAATGTATACGTTAAAATGTATACCTTAAAATTGATTGAAATTTTACCTTACTCCCAAGAGGAATAATATATATTACAATGATATTAGTTTGTCGTAGGAATGAATTGATTTGTAAAATCATTATTATTAAATGAAACACGTAAAAAACATCCATAACAAAATCGTGATTGTAAGAAACTATCAACGCAAAAAACATTGTGTGTAGCATTCGAACCTCTGCGCAAAAAACCTGTCAATTAATACGACAACTATTTTCACAACTGCTTTTATGAAAACATTAAGTTCTTTCAATTATTAGTTACAAGTGTACAATTTGCATAAATCATCAGAAATATATACACTGCAAACTGCAATATAATTCTATTTTGGATTAATGAATAGCGTTTATTGAATTGACACTTCAAACACCTCCGCAACATTGTTATCATTTTATAAACAGTTTTTAATGCTTTTATAAAATTTATTGCAATATTGATAAATTAAAAAAAAATTATATTTATTGCAGCTATATTTTTTAATTTTGAGTAATTTAATTAATTTAGTTTATGAATGGCAAAATATTGATTTTTGAAAAATCCATTTAACTTTGCACAATTATAAACCACATTTTGTTACAATCGAAATGTTTAGCACCGTAAAGTGTTTCATATTTACCTTTGCTTGGGAATTTTGACATAAAATGTCATTATAAATAATTACGTTTATGAATTCAATAACAGAAAAATGTAGAATAATAAAAAATTACAATAAATTATAAATATCTATCAAACTGTAAAAGCAATTATATTAAACTAAATAATTTTACGAGAAAGACATTTGATATCAAATTTTGATTTTAAATTATTTATCGTAACAATGAAGTGCTGATAAGATAAATTATGCATGTATTACTTTATTCTAGTTATTTTGTTTTTAAAACAATGAAAGTATATATTTATTACAAGAAAATTATGACAATAATTAATAAAGAGGAAGTAATACATATAAATTCTTTTAAGTTTAGAATAGTACATCGTTTCTGCATCGTACGTTCAAAATAGGGATTAGATTCTTTTCTATATCGAAAGTGAATACATATTTTAATTTATTAGGAACGGACACATACTAAAATTGATTTTCGCTTTTTAATTTAGCAGATAAATTGAATTATGTACAAAAATCTTAAGCATGTCCAACAGGTCCTGTTGTTGCATAATCACCGCACATACTTTCGATTGCATGGAGACAAATACCAGATATTGTAGTAGATGTAAAATGCAACCAGTGATCTGTTTGTAAATTGTATAAAATTCACACAACTTTATTGATTTACTTCACTCGCTTTTTCGGTAATTCAATGAATTAAAATAATATGAAAAAAAAAAGTTGATTCAGATTTTGATCTAGAATCAGAACAATGAAATCTATAATTAATTGAATTTTTTTTTGCACAAAATTCTATGGCATTTTAAAATTAAATCAATAATAAAGTAACAATATTCTTTATTCTTCAGAATCTATATTTTGTAATCTATATTCTATACAATAATAAAATTATGGTTGTAAAAAAAAGAAAATAGATCCTTAGTTTTTTTAAAATTTAGTTGCTAGGTTGAACCTAGTGAATTAGAGAGGATAGGATGAAAAATAAATAAAAATACTAAAAAACAAACAAACATTTGTTCCTTGAATTAGTTCGATACATCCGATTTGTATTTAATTGCCTGTTTGTTTAGACCGCATAATCACTTACGCCATTATGATAAAAAAAAGTGGGTTGCATAATAAGTTTAAAGGATTTCACTCAAATACGTATGCAAATACTACTCAATATAACTTAATTAAAATGTGTTTTATATTGATTACGCCTTTGATTTTTCAAGGAAAATGACTTAGTACGATTTGCTGTCTCAACCAAACTCCCAATTGAATATTCTGTGTGAACCTAATTTTTATGTTTGTTTCCTAAAATAAAACATTTCTGTACGATGCTAATAATAACATATTTTGAAACGACCGGATAGATTACCAGCGGAGAAAAGGCATCATTACACACAACTTACATGATACAGTTTTTCGTTGTAAATGGAATGGTGGTAGAAGGAAACCATTTATTTGATCGATGTCTTTGTTCTTGTTTACATTGATATTTACAAAACATACTTTAATTTATATGATAATAAATTGTTTTGAGTTGAGTTTTATGAGATGAGTTTTTGTTTGTCGCCTATATTAATATAGACATTTTTTTAATTTACGTTCAAAATGCTATCACATCATCATGATTTTTCTGATTTTTCAAGTAGAATATAATTATAAACATCTAAATACATTACTGGAAAAAACTAACTGTGTTAATAAATAGTGTACATAACTTTCAAAATATTTAGCGATTCATTGCTAACTACCTGTTATTAGATGTTCATTTTAACTGAAAATAAATAGATCACATAGAAAAAATTTCAGCTAAATTTATTAAATAATAAGTTAAGTAAATGAATCAGCATAAACTTGTACAGATAGTTTTTTCACATAATAATTATTTTGTGGACCACAAAATCACTTATAAACGACCTTCAATTACCAATCATAGTAATCTAATTGAGAATAACTAAGTCACGGGATAATCAAATACTTAACGCGTTTTAAAAATAAAAATTTTTAATTGAAACTATAAATCAGAGATGGAAACCAAAGATTTTTTTGAGTTGGTTCGGTTTTGGTTTAATAAAAAAATTTTTATTATGGTTTTGGTTTGGTTTCTTTTTCTTCATATTTCAAAACTTGGTTTGGTTTGGTTTTGGTTTAAAGACTGTATAAGTTTTTGGTTTTGGTTTGGGTTTGTTTCGGTTTTGGTTCAGATTCAGAATTTAGATTTACATTTTTATTTTTAATTAATTCTCGATATTCAAATAAAAACGGCTTTATTCTACTAATAACTCGCATTAAAGAGACCGTGGTGGGCACACTTGTCTTATAACACGTAAGCAAAGGATTCTAATTCTATTCCGACCACCGACAAACCTTGATCCTACAGAGTCACTTGGTGTAGTTTCAACATGTAGTAGTTTCAAAAAGAAATAAGAAGATTTTTTCAATTTTTGTAGGTAATAGAACAAATTTTTTAACTATAAAACCGAACCGTGAACCAAACAGAAAAACATAGGTTTATGGTTCGGTTCAACTATTATTTAAAAAACTGGTTTGGTTTTGGTTTGGTTGAATCAAATCATTTTGAAAATGGTTTGG
The DNA here is from genome assembly GCA_963693315.1 of Diogma glabrata. Lineage (NCBI taxonomy): Eukaryota > Metazoa > Arthropoda > Insecta > Diptera > Cylindrotomidae > Diogma > Diogma glabrata. Next base: position 375,794,527 of record OY856187.1, on the reverse strand, counting down.
TTTTGGTTCGGCAAAATTTCGTTGGTTCAGTGGTTTTGGTTTGGTTCAAGCGAACCGGTTTCCGTCTCTGCTATAAATACAACCTTTAATTTTAACGAACAATTTTAGAGGTGGATGGGCTAGTGAAATAACGAAATATACGTTGAATTGTTTAAGAAAACAAGGGAAACCTTGTCCGACAAAATTTTGTCTACTATTGTCCAGTACGACAACCTTAACATACCACATGACATTGTCGTACCATGTTGACAAATTTTAATTACACACACGCACACATACATCTATTTGCTCTTGAAACTTTACTACTTTTTGTCGTGTTGTATTTAAAAAAGTATACGCCTAAATTCGATAACCATATCATTCGGTAACCACGTATTTCGCTCTTTCGCCAGTAGCCGAGTTGATTTGTTCTGGCGAAACGAGTAGATTCAAGATTTAGGTTATTTAGGTTGGTAATTTACTACAATTCATCTTGATTCTTAATATAATTTTAGTGGTTATTTAACCGAAGTAATAATCTTGGAGTAATTTTCGATCACATTATATACATTCATCTTTTATTTTTAAAAAGCGATTAATTAATCAGAGCGGACTTAGCGAATAAAATGATTTAATATTATTTGAAAAATAAAAATTTTTGATAACATTTAGAGGCAAAATCATTAAAGAATTAATTATAAAAAAGTCAGACAAATCCGAATAAAATTCGCTCGACCCAAGGGCTCACTGAATGTAAAAGAACACAATATCAAAATAATTGACAAAAGTTGTGTTGTAAAATCTTTATATTGCCAGACTATAGACGCATAACAAAATAAATGTTTAATCGTAAATGTCAATCACATCTACATAGATACAAAATGACACAAACAGTTTTATTTGAGGTTAAATCTTATCCATAGCTGTTTATGGTAACTAAAGAAAGATTCAATTACACCAGCTTGTAAATGATTTAAATTGTAATTTTTTTCTGTCAATCAACGTTGATAGTGGGGTGGATAGACTACATACTAAAAATAGCAATTTTTTTTACAATTTACAATTTACAATTTACCAAACTTTCTATCTCTGTGAATTTTTATAAATTTTTCTGTCAATCAGTGTCGAAACGTAGGGGAGGGGAACGGTCTGAAAGTTGAACTTTTTTGACAATAACCCAAGAACTGTGCACCGAAAAATTCTTAAAAAAGTTGGAATGTTTCTTAAATTAGGTGCTCTTTTAGATGACACCTACTTGACCAGGTTTTAAATGATGTTGTTACCCCTTCTCAGTTCCACCCTTCCCATTTCTAGATTCTAGGATATTTTGAAGGACAAAAAAAATAAAGATTTTTTTCTGTATCCTATCTGACCGAAGTAAAACAAATATCCATTGATTTTACATCCAATTGCGTACGGTTTTCATCCCAATGTTGTGAAGCTGATTCAAAATTTTCTATCCGACCGATACATTTCGGTAACCTTAGACGGATATTCTTCTGAGTCTAAACTAATTAACGCTGGTGTACCCCAAGGCTCAGTATTGTCCCCAACCCTATTTTTGATTTATATCAACGAATTGTTGAAAATCACCAGCAACCCAATAAATAGTTTTGCAGATGATAGTACTCTGCACAAGTCGTTCGAGCCCCTTCCTTCAAAAGGTAAAATGCACGAACGAATTAATCCTGCCCGGAGAGACGCTGCCATAAACGTGAACAAAGACCTGAATAAAGTCGCCGACTGGGGTGACCAAAACCTTGTCAATTTCAACTCCACCAAAACACAGCTGTTGATTGTTTCCAGATTAAAGACCGAGTTCCCCAAAGATATTTTATTTAGTATGTGTGATGAACCAATAGGTGAATGTAAAAACATTCGTTTATTGGGTGTCACAGTTTCACACCTACTCTGGAACGATCATGTAATGGCGATGGCAAAAAGCGCGTCTAAAAAACTCGGCCTCCTAAATAGATGCAAAAAATTTTTCACTCCATACCAATTACTCCATGTTTATAAGTCCTATATTCGTCCCTGTATGGAGTACTGCTGTCAAGTTTGGGGTGCTGCCTCTGTTTCCATCTTGGCCCTCTTGGACTCTGTTCAAAAGCGAGCTATACGAATTGTAGGTGATCGAACTTTGACATCACAACTTGATTCCCTACAACATCGTCGCACTGTTGCTGACCTCATTGTTTTTTACAAATATCGTCATCAGCAGTGCTCAGATGAAATCAGCGGCATCATGCCTCAAACTTATTCTTACCCCCGTTCCACTCGGCAATCGGCTGCCGCAACCAGTGAAACGGTAAGGATCCCGCGCTGTCATACTGGCAGATCGCAGAGAGACTTCATTGTCCGAACTGCGTACAAATGGAATAGTTTGCCGGAACACTTGGTCTCGGGTGGCTTCAACCCGCAGATGTTTAAAAAAAGCGTTAATCTACACCTCAGAACGCCAGTTGTTGTGGGACCCAGGTCTAGACCTAGGTCTTAAAAGGTATTTATGTGTTGTTGTGACACATATTCTAAACCCTATTACACAACACATTTTATTAAAAAAAAAAAAAAAAAAAAAAATTGTTCTTTAGATTGAACCAAAACCTATAAGAACGGTATAATGATGAAACGTAAATGTACCTCAAATTTTATTTTATCAATATTTTATGTTTTTTTTCTCAAACTTGTGTACACTGTTAATATTTTTTTCATTGCTCATTTTGTTTCATATGCCAACATTCCAAACTGCAACCAACAACACACGTACGAAATCATTATACAATGACCAAATGCGTAATACATCGCTCTTCGTTTAACCTTTTTCCATCATTTGGTAACGGTTAAATATTTGATCACCCTATTAAAATTTTAGTTTAAAGCAATAAGTTATTATACCAAAACAACTAAGAAATAATTTTTGAATAAACGATGAAGACATGAATTTTTGAACATTGTTTCTCACCAACATTCTTCTATATATACCCCAAACATTAGTAACAATGATCGGCTATAAAAAAGCAAGACCAGTAGTGAAACAAATATTTCAAATGATCGAAAGTAAATGATCAAATTGCCTTAACACATTTTTATGGATCGTTTTTTTGTTTTCTTGTAATTAAGAAAAGGAAATATGTTTTTACAGTCTAGTCTTATATCATAATTAAATAAGACAAATTAAATTCATATTATCTTAAACAATAGAATATTTTATTTGGTTAGAAATTTTCGTATTCTTAAAAAAAATTGTTTCTTTACATAAGGCAAGTTCAAAAAAAAAAATACATTTAAATTATGGATGCTTGTTGAAAAGATAAGGGTTTAAGGTTAATGACATTATGCAGATTATTACATAAACTGTTTATAAGACAAAAGATGAAATCATCCTTAATATAAATGTTATAATCGTTATAAACTTTCTTAAATGAATCAAAACTACCTAAACTATTATCAAATTAATATCGGGTACAAAAAAGATTATCTTATTAAAACTTTTAATACACTATTTCATTAAATTAAATCTAAAATTCCCTTTTATTAAAATAAACAGAAGTTAGAGGCCAGTCTATAAATTTCTTCTCTTCATTTAAATGATAATAGTTAGAGATTTAACATGGAATGAGAGAAAAGGTGTTTCTACTGCAAACAATTGTATATATGAGATTTCTCTTTAATGTTGATATAGATATACATAGTCCAGAGTAGAAAAACATAAAATGTTGAGACCACAAGTTACTATATAGGTTTATATGGAACTAGTATTTTTTGGCCTTGTTGAATGATCCCTAGCCTTTGTATAAATAATACGCAGTCCAGGATAATACTTTACTTTTACGATCTGGACGTCATTATCTGAAGAAGACGAATTCTTCTTGGTCTGGCTGGACTACATTTCGGCTTGTAGAACATACTCAAACGAGCATAGTCTATAACGATGTATGGTTATGACAATCTATAATATTAATCCGTAGAGTTTCTAATTTCAAAATTCTATCATGGAAATAATTCCGATTATTAACTAAGCCATTGATGCATTCACCACCCCGCGTGCTCGGTCGCTGTTATTGACATACGAGGTAACGTAAGATATCACTAACCAAGATTATATCTTAGGAGTGCTGGTGGATGGATAAACTGTATATGCAGTCAACGGTAGCACCCTCAGTCTTAACTGTGGAATATTCCTTGATGATGGCACTTCATTACATGCTCGGATACGAGCCTTAATATAATTCTATATCTGGATTTCAATGTTCAATGAATACAGTGCGTCACATAATTAAAGAATATGCCACTAACTGGATTATTGGCAACCAGATTTTTGTTTTGCTCCTCTTATTTTATTTTTATTCATCATTAAATACTGGCCTATGTGATATATACTCCTATCCCAGGTAACAATTTCGCCTAAATTTTTTAAATTATTCCAACTTAACTTGAGAAAGCATTGTGTAAGACCATATTATTCAAGTTTTACCTAAAAAAAGCTTGTAAAAGACTAGATTCACTAAGTTTCTTAAATAATTCCTTAAGTAAAGCTTAATTCAATAATAAATATTTAGGGCATATTCAAGCAAATGTTACTCAAGTATAATTACCTTTTATAAGGTTTTATTCACATATAACTTTTAAGGTAGTATTCAAGATGTTTTTACTCAAGAATTCTATCCCTTATATAAACCTTTAATAAAGGTACAACTTTTAGGAAGAATCCAAGAAGATTCTTACCCAAGGATAGTTCCCTGTATACGACTTTATTTATGTATAATAATTTTAGTAGTATTCAACAAAACTGTTACTCAAGTAATATTTCTTATATACGGCTGTTTTCAATGAATATTAAAAGATTTACAACAAATCGATCTGTCAATATTTTTGACAGTTCGTTGTTTGATTCGCGATTGTGTGTTTTTTTATTAAATAACTTATCGATGCGTTTAAAAAGTTAACAAACCTTCAAGAACTTTAACAAACTATTATTGATTAATACAAAAGATTATTTCAAAATAGTAGAGATATTTTCGTCAATGGAAATTTGCAATTGCCATTATTCCGCAACCATTTAATCAAACGTTTCTGATGATGGTTTATATATTGATTGAGATTTACCATTTTTGATGATTGTTTATATAATGATTTGAGTTGGTCAACAAATAAATAAACTGATGATAATTTGTCATACAATTCGTTTTTGTATTAAATGTATGTAATCGCCATATTGTGCGCAATTCGCTTGGGAAAAAAATTATAACAAAACTTGCAACAGATTGCAACAGATTGCAACTGACTTATGGAAAATATAACGTAGAACGTTTATTTAATATTATCATTTAACATTTATTTATTAACCAGCCAAATTGTGCAACTGATCGTAATGCCAACCACAGCATACTATACCCCTTACGAGGCTTGAGTAATACTTTTATTCTGTATTGAATAACGTTTTATTCCTGTCGTGGAAATGGATTTAATGAACGAGTGCGTAAGGGTAAACGATGAGGAAGTCGTTATCAGGCCTGTGTTCGATTCCTGCCAGGCACGTTTTTATTTATGGATTTTATTTTCCTTTTCCTTTTCCTTTTCCTTTTTTTATTTTATTTTTATTCTTTAATCATTTTTAATCGTACAATTGAATGGAAACACATGCGTAGATATCGAGATTGTCCTCAATCATAACCAATATTATATTTAACAAAAACCCATATATTCTCATTTTAGGAAACCATTAGTACACTTTTATATGCATTCCTAATCAAATGTTTGAATAAAAATTAATTCATAGTCGTGGTAGTGGTCCGAAGCTTGAAATTTGTACAAATAATTTGTTAAACAATAGTGATTAAGTTTCAATTTTCATTATGACAGCTGCTAAATAAAGAAGTGGATAGCGCACGGTCCTGGAGAATCAAAGGTTATGAGTTCGATCCCAGCTACAGGCGTTTGTAAAGATGCGAAATGTGTAAAATATATTGTAATTTCCGATAAAAGATTAACTCAATAACAGCAATATACAAAAAAAAGGAGTTTAATGCGCCAATTAGCCAAAATAACTAAAGGAAAGAATCACCAATTTTTTTTTCAGTGGCATCGCTTCTTGAATAGGCACTGAGTAATTCTCTTGAGTAAAGATTTACTCAAGCACTTTATTCAAGTAATTTTGACAGTATTTGAATAAGCCTTGAATAACAACTTTTGTACAACTTTATTCAAACACTTATATAAAACATGTATAAAGCATTATATATGTCTTCTTGAATAAAGAATATTTTTTCATACGCCTTTTCTCCTTGAGAAGAGCTTGTATAAAACTTTTCTCATGCATAGTTCAAGATTTTTAAATTTCCCCTTCCATTTTAAATTCCTCTTTTAAAGCTTTACTCAATGATTACTTAAAAAATTATTTTTCTATTTTGCGTCTAAAATAAAGTCATTTCGATACCCAAATGCGTATCGAAATGGCCTTCATTATGATACGCAAAGTTTCGTTTTTCAAGGTTGGTCACATTGGTCATACAAACGTCAGTGAAAGTTAAAACGAATAATTATATAAATAAAATTATTCTTATTAATTAATCTTATTATTAAAAGATAATCTAAATTAGTGTTAAATATTTTAATTAATTAAAATAATTAGTAATAATAACAAAATATCAAATTGACTATATTTTAATAAAATACACATTTTATGAAAGCTAGTTTTGCAACAAAAAAATATATAGAAATATGATGAAACGCAGAGCTTACTATTTTGAATTGAAATTTTTAGAAATTTCCTTTAAAACATTAAAACATAAAAAATATTTTTTAAAATTTCAAGACAAAAAATGCAAAATAGAAAAAATAGTATAAAAAACTCGTTTCATAAGACGTTTTATCGCACTTATCCTTTAGAAAACTCCCCGCTGCGCGGGTCGTTTTCTAAACAGATTGCGTGCGATAAAATCGTCGATTATGAAACTAGTTTCTTAATATACTATTAAAAAAAAAAATGTAGAACGGGGAAAGGCATGTAAAATACACTTTTTCCGTCAGGTTAGTTACATTTTTAGGACATCTGAATGCGGCATACATCATGCGGCGTGCCCTCACATGCGGGACACTTGTCAATAATTTCAGGATCAATTCTACACCTCCTAGTTGAGCTAGGATGGTGAAATAAGGAATGATGACCCCTAATTAGAGAAGAATTTATAGCGAAACGGACATCCACGATGGGAATTTGGTTCAAATTCACATTGGAGATGAAATGATTCAATTAGCGTTTGATTTAGAAAGGTTAGGATAAGCTGAAAGGGATATGTACTGCAGCTGATTACAACCATGAAACTACCGACATACGTGGACAAAAATATAGAATAAAGAAAGGACAATAAACTCAAATAATTATAATGACAATACAATCGCTCAGAAGACAGAACAGACTCCGCAACAAAAACGATCAGTTTTTACTAAAAAAAAAATGGGTTCAAATTTGATCATATAAACATCAATATTAACATATTCCCGGTAGCATGTTACAGAAGCTTTCAGCGTAAACAACTAGAGACTTGTAAATTATCACGACAGAGAGGTTACTCGATCCGAAAAACAAATTATTGCAGAAGAAACTACGAATAAACAAAGATGAAGCGCAAAGAACAGATGCAATCTGGTTAGAAACCACTGCAAACAGATCAATCTGCTCTATATATTTTCTCAACAATGCAGAATTCTAACGAAATAAAATCTAACGCACCAATTATACAAATACTAACAAACTGCTCTGGAAAACAGACAAAGCAGCAACTTATCCATGTGGAACAATTGCCCAAAGTACAAAGACCAAAAAAAAATTTTTAGTAGAAGAAACGACATACAACAATGTATATTTGGTACAACCTAGATAGGAAGGTTTCTTTTAAGAGGTTGTGTGAACACCTGGCGACAGCTTGTGTGAGAGATCCAAGGTTGTAAGATAGCTTGATCTATTTTTATTCAGCTCTCCTCAAACGGTGACTATATTATTACTTATTAGTATCACTCGACCAACTTTTCATAATCTGGAAAGTCTAGACTGATTGTTAATGGAGTGGTGTAGTAGACACGTAAAATAGAATATACTTACTCTGTTTTTAGAATGTTGCTAACATGACAGACCATCTGGAAGTTTTTCGTTGATTTAACTGTTCGGCTAGCTTCGTCCTTAGTATCCTGCATGGAGTCGTCTTGTGGCAACTTCTGTGTCTGTCTTAGTGTATTTCAACTTAGTGGTTGCCAGTTTGTCTTTAATTTGTGTTCGAAAGTTTTTCCCAATTCACTTTCGATAAATTTGTAAAAGTGCTGCCATCTGTCGTTAGAATAACTTTTGGACTAAGATCATTATTATTGGTATATGATCTGATAGTGCTGTTTATGGCTTCCATATAAATGAAAATAGATGCGATTGTTTGCAACAAATGAGGAAAGCTGCTACCGTTTGTGATACTTGATGCTCGATTTAGTCGATAAACTTATTCTTAACGTTGACTTAGCCTTAAGCAAAAGTGTATGAAAATGCACTAAAAAGAGTTACATTCCAGCCAACTTTTGGCATCAAATTGCTGTGAAAATTTTAAATTTAGTATCAAATGTTTGTTTTGAATTTCATTATTTTAGATTTTGATTTTAAGCTTAGTTTTTTACTTTCAAAGAATTGATTGGATTTATAAAATTGATATTTTTTTTGTGCCGGTATGTTCCATATAGGAACGTAGGCTGTCAATAAGTGTCCCCTTCACCTGTATTAATTTCATCAATTCACTCAATTTTATGGTCGAATTTCACTTGAAGACTTAATTCAATCGATTAGTTTTTATATTGGTGATCAGCCCATAGTTTTTTCCAATTTATCAACTAAATTAGTTGACTATCGGTTAATTGGAAAACCCGTTTGTTGATGGTTGTTAATGTTTTGCTTTAAAACACTTGGACCTTTGATCTTGACTCGGTTCCTCCGAGTTCGAAGGCCAGCGAGCTACCACTAGGCCACTCAACCCACTAAAATTGGCCATAAAATTGATTACAAACCTAAAATTAATGTCAAATCAATAGTTCAAGAATACGTAATTTTTTACTTACTATAAATCGAGGTTATGTAGTGACTTAAGTTACGGATAAGTTTAAGTTTGTTGAATTATTAATTATAATCAATGCAAGTATCATAGTACGCCTATGGCTAAATATCGTTATAATAAAAACTGGTTTATCGTTATTACAAATACCTATGTATTTATTATTGTTTAAAGCTATTATAAATATTTTTTCTATTACCCAACTTAAAAAATCTACTTTCGATGTTTGTTCGTTGCATCGAAAATTTCTTTTTCGTCACCAGTGATAAAAAAACCTATACAAATTACTTTCGTACCTAGTGACGAAAGTAATTTTGTAAAAGCTATCTATTTTCTAATTTCTTAACTAGAATAAATCATCCTAGAACACCCGTTAAGAGAATCAATTAATTGAATGAAATAATTTTTTAGTGTTAATTTGTCTTTCTTGGGAAGAAGACGTTAATTAATTTTAGAACTATTTACGGACAATTTACATTAAAAATGTAAAAATAATATAATAGTTAACTATATAAGATTCACATATCCTTTTTAAATAGTATGGTAACAAACAGTTGGTGTTAAGATATTTTTAAAAAAATTATTTCACCTATTTATTTAAGAAAAACGAAAAAAAATATTTATTTACATAAAATATTTTACGTTGTTTTAAAATTTAAAATATATCAGGAATTTACGTAACGTCATTCCCATCCAAAAACTAAATCAAAACTGTTGTTTTTATTTTAGACTTGAATTTGTATATTAGACCGAAATGCAAAAAACAATAAACCTTTAAAGATGTGTTATTTAATGATTTTACGGACTTTATAGACCAAATAGAATAAAATTATAGAATTTTGTAGTGTAAATAGAATAAATATATGTATATGTATACAGTTGACGATTTTTTGTACCAAAGAAAGGCTTGAAAGGCTAAAGATGGTTTTATTTATAACATAGAAATTGGATAATTTATTCATATTGAGTCATCTATATTTTAATAGCAGAAATATAAATTTAAAGATTTTGTTTGGATGTTTATATGTTTTAAAATTTGAATTGTATGTAATTTTAAATGAAAATGCTTAATAATTAATAATAATTTTTAAAAAAGTAGTAGAAAAAGTACAGTTTTCTACTCGCCGAAAATCATATTTTGAATCTCGCGACCATTACCAACCTCGGCTATCGTCTCGGCTGATAAACTGTCCTCTCGCTTTAAAATATGTTGTTTTCGGCATCGTTGAAAAATATACTATTAAGGTTATATTAAAACATTGTTCTGTTAACCATCGCAAGTTATATACACTTGTTTTATTTTTCTTTCTGCGCACAAATTTCAACAAAGTTAATGTGAAGGATAAGCTTACAGACTATAAATCGGGTCTAAGTGTGAGCAACGGGTCGTTGACTATACCATGGATTGATTAATCGATTTATTTCGACGTTAGCACATATGTGGAGTTAGCACGTATGGAGAGATCAGTTTTTATTGTTTTGAATTTTTTTTTATTTTTGATCTACGGGTGTGACAACCCCGCGTACTCCAGTCCCTGCTATTGACATACGAGTTAACGTGAGATATCACATACCACTGGCAATAGCAGTGAGATATCACTAGCCAAGGTGACATCTTAAGGGTGGTGGCGGATGAACTGTGTTCAGTCAACGGCAGCACCCTCAATCTTAGCTGTAAAATAATCCTTGATGATGAGACGCTAATGCTTCCTTGAAGAAACGAGCCTTCATATAACTATGTGTGGGCTTTAATCTTTAAGAAAGACTGCGTCACAGGATCAAGGAATATGCAACCGGCTGGATTATTGGCAACTACATTTTTGTTTTGTTTCAGAAAATTTTTGTAAGAATTTGCTATTTACTTTTTAATTTACTTTTATTTTCTTTATTCTATCATAAAATATTGGCCTATGTCATATTTTGTCAGTGATAGGATTTTTTGTTTAGTTATTCATTCTTTAACAAAATATATAAAAAAACAAAAAAAGGAAAAATTTACGTCCATTAACACCTTTGAACGTATGTTGTTGTGGGACCTTGGGCTTAAAAGGTTTTTATGTGTTATTGTGACACATATTGTAATTCCTACACACAACACATTTTATTAAAAATACTTTTAGATTTTAAAATTTAAGACGTCATCCTATAAAAACTTCATCGCGTTCAACTCTTGAAAATGATAATAATAAACTTATAATTTTTGAATCGAATCGGTGGTTAAAAAGAATGTTTTATTCGGCATTAATGTGCCCTTTTGTTATTCGTCTGTAGTTGTCAAACATACTTCATCGACATACTTGTCACAAAAAGTACACGACAATATTAAATTATGATCTTGATAAAAGCTCTTATAATTTAAATTATAACAACGATGCATCATTTCTCATATACAATTCTAGTAAGTTATTACTTTGTTCAGGAATGTCAGACACTCTGACAGGTTGACCTATTATTTGGGTTAATTATGACAACGAGCTAACATTTTATTTAGTCTGTATACCAAACTCATCTATTTTTGAGCTGTGTGTGAACTATTCTTTATTGTGGACATTAAACTCTCCAAGAACTATGATTTTGACATTAGGATACACATTCAACCTAAATATCTTATCAGATTCAATAACCTGAATGACGAGTTGGGTGTGCTAAGCTAAAAGTAACTAATTTTAAGGGATGCCTCACATATGACCATGTTTGATGTAAAATGAAGATCATGCTCTAATATGTTTGTTTTTATCTTTGGTTAAAGATCGCCCAGTGATGGCATTCATGTGACATAACTATATAGACCTAACATATTAAACGTATTGTGAAAAATAGCCAATAGCCAGCTTTAAGGTCGCATAAAAGTAGCAATTCAGACAAACTAATTATTTCTATGATGCAACTCCAAATGGCATCCAGTGGAACACAACAAAACGGCTCAATGATCTACTACACAAACGACATCTACCTGATTACACGCACATACGGACAAGCATAAGAAAATACAGTATCTACAGTATCTATCAACCCTTGCACATGAAGTTGGTCTTAACATCAATATCAGAAAAACAAACGCCATGAGATTAAACACCAAACTGAGAACACCAATTACCATCAATAATACACAAGTGGATAAAGTTGACAAATGTTTGTGCCTTGGTTGTACTGTAACAAAAACAGGAGGGACCGAAGAAGATGTCAGTGAGCGCATTTATAAAGCCAGAAATACCTTCAATATGCATTACAAGGTCTGGAATGCGTCCATCCTGTCAAGAAAGACAAAGCTACGAATTTTCAATGCATGTGTCAAGTCAGTACTATTGTATGGATATGAAACATGGGAGCATACCAGAAAGATCACAAACCAACTACAGGTGTTTGTAAACAAATGTAAGAGAAGTCCGATCAAATGCTCCTAGCCAAACACCATCAGTAACCAGGTTCTTCTATGGCAAATAGAGCAACTAGACATTGAGACTGATATAAAGGAAATGTAGATGGATAGGATTGGACATACACTGAGAAAATCAGCTGAAGATAAAACAAGGATGTCCCTAGAGTGGAGTCCACAAGGTAAAAGGAAAGTTGGAAAACCACAAATGACGTGGAAGAAAACGGTGCTAGCTGAAACAAAACAAATCGCCAAGACATGGGGAGAACTGAAAGCGATTTCCTCCAACAGAGTTAGATGGTTCAGTCTAGTAGACGCGCTATGCTCCTAAATGAAGATAAAGGAGCAAAAAAATTATTTCTATTGTAAACGACTCCATCTGTTAATAAAACTTATTAACAAAACTAATTTAAATTTTTAAGTTCAACGATTATTATTATTTTGTTGGCAGCGCCGAATATTGCAACGAGGGAAATATTAGTTTTTGACAGCTCTTAATATATTACTTGCAATTCATCACCGTTCTGAAAATCATCGTTCGATATCGCCGCTGAGAATTATTAACAAGATATGTAATTTTAAATAAATTGAATTGTATTTGTACTAAATAAATAACAAGTTTGAGTTAATAAATGTTATATCTTATTCATATCTTATACTATATAGTTCGAGTATCGAACAAAACACTTAATTCCATAATATAATTTAACGTAACAGTTTAACAAAAAGTTTACCACATCTGAATAATTTAAGAACATTTATATTATTTAACCAAGCAGACAGTCTTTATTTTATTATATTTTCATTTCAGCTTGTATAATATTCACCTCTCTTTTCTCAGTTTGGTTAAGACCTCAAGAGTGTATAGACTGTGGGTCGGGAGTTTTGAATTAGTTTTTTTATGTATTTTGTTTAGTGTTTCCATATTAAATTAAGTAATAAAAAAATTATAAATGTTTTAAGAAAAAATAAAAGTTTAGTTTGGAATTAATGCACTACAAATTGATATAATATGCTATAAAATATATTGTTTTGGTTATTTCTGTTTGATATAAAGGAAAACTCAGGTACAGTTAATTAATTATTATTATAATTAAAACTACTTTCATGAATAGATGAATCAAATATTCTACCGGTGAAGTTTATAAGTTGTAAGGTATAAGTGTATAACAACCACCTACACATTAATCTTGGTGATAAGCTTAATAAAGCATTTTAATTTCGTCTTAGTTTTTAAATTTTTAATTTTGATTGAAATTAAACGACTTTTTTACAATGGGAGCAATTTAACTTGTTGATCATACTAATTCCCTTCAAATAGTTTTATTACTGAAAATTTCAGGTAAAACATTATGCATAATTTAAAAATTTCTTTTTGTTTAAATAAAAACATTTTTTTTTGTTTTATGATTCATTAATTTTTTCTTTAGAAAGAAAGAAACCAAAAAAAAAAACATAAGAAAGAGTCAAGAATTCCAACTAGAGGTAAAACTTTTGAAAATATTCAGTTTAGAGAACCATTAATATTTCATTGAGAGAGTCGACAGACATTTTTTTTTTAAAAAATAAGACCGCATGCATATTTTTAAGAAATAAAACCACAAATACACCTTCGTCTTAAAGAAAAAAACAAGTTTTGAAAGTAAAGAATAAAATTCAAGACAACTTTATGCAGAGAATGTTATAAAAAAAAAAGTTAAAATATACTCATTTTTATTTTGATTGAGGATCATAATTTTATAAACATTTTAATTTATTAGAAAAAAGATATGTTTGATAATTAAGAAAAAACCAGAATCTTATGAATGGGTTGAGAACTTAATATTCTTGGGAGGTAATACCAGTAGCACACAGTAGCAAATTAAAATAAAATAGTTTGAAACATGAAACATAATTAAATCAAAGTTTACCTGGCTTGACGTTGAGATTGCATATATATGGATCATAATATATTTAACTGACATTTAATTTAGTTTTTTTCGATTTTGCATAGTTTGTTTTTATGTTAGTATAACAATTAATTTATTTACGTATAGCATTTGATCTGTTTTTTCCTTCTAATTTTCCTTTATATTTATGCGATGAGTCTAGGCTATAATACAGTAAATTGAATTTCATTAATAGAAATACACTGTTAAATATACGTACAGGTAAAATATTGCATTTACCACCACGTAGAAGCTGTTAACAAAAGAAAATAACTATTGTTGTAGGAAGAACCAAAAGAAACAATATGCGTACACTAGCACGGGGTTTGAAAGTTGATTCAATCAACAAATTGTTTGAAAAAATAGGGTATCTCTAAGGTATACACCAAATTTATAAGGGTAACAAATCTTTGCGAATTTGCATTTTTAATATTTGTCTTTCTTGTTTGTTTCAAATTGTACAATTAATGTTTTGCCATTGGCTTAGTTATTTTTTTCTATGATCTAAAACATACTTCAAAAATATAAACAAAAGTCTATTCAATCGATCAATTTTCTGTTCCAATTTTAAAAAGTAATTTTATTATGTTTTTGTCAAGTCAACTTTACAGCTTACGTTATAAAGAAAAAAACACAAAAATAAAACCTTAACGATAATCATGACATATATGTGTAAATTAATCAACTTTTAAGAAATATGTTTACAGTTATTTTTTAGTCGGTTAATCTAAAATAGTAAATGTTTAGTTATTTTAAAAAAAATGCAATGTTTATTTTTTTTTCAATTTAAGACAATAAATAAAAGTGGTTTGTGTTCAATCACGATTTTAATTAATCTCATACATTTAAAGACTCTCACACCAAATGATTTGTACAAACTCTGAAATTATTGAAGTCCCTGTCTAAAGCAGAAATAAACTTCCGGAACCTATATACGGAGTTATACGAAATGGCACTAACACAAAGTATAGACATATAATAATCGCTACATCAACCACAAACAATTAGTGTTACCACGAAATTATAACAAGTCGAATTTACCAAAAAAACGCAAATGATTTATTGTATTAAAAATGACGTAATGAGTGGTAAAATGATTCATTTTTTGGAATCTATTAAAGTATGCAACACCGTTTATATGTTTTCTTACTTCAACTCAAATGATTCACTTCCTTTGTATAACCTAACTTCTTCTTAAATATAGTGAAAATTAAAGGTTATAGCGAGATCATAATAGACCAAATACACTCGCTCTTATACTCTAGAGGCCAGTGATTACAAATACGTGAAACGCGTGTTTTACTCTTTGAATAATTTTTTGAAAATACGTCTTTTATTGGTCAGATTTCCTCTGTATAATTAGCATTCAATAATTTGTAAGTCTGCTTGTTGTGTCACCAACGTTGAACTTCTTTACTTTTAAATTTGTTTACATGTTTGTGCTTATTTAATAACCTTATAGAATTTGATCTTGATGAGGCACATGAACCTATTGGTTTATCTTTCTTATACTAGTTTTAATTTTTAAATTACTAATTATTTTATTTTTCTATTAATATACTGTCGCGAATATTAAATAATCCTTTCGATTAGGAAAAAAATTTTACTTCCAATACTTTGTGAATTGTGGCAAAACAAGAAATTTAGTTTTAGTAATGTGGCAAAGCCAAAACAATTATGTATTAAAGGAATAAGAAATAAAAAAAAACGAAAAACCATTGTGAGTGAGCCTCAGCAGAACACAATAAATTTTTGTGGCGGTTATGCTCCATAGAGGACGTTGTTTGCACACTGACACAATCAATCACAATATTTAACAATTAGACATCAAAATGCTATCCCTGCCTGCTCTAGTTTATCATGGTTTGAATTATAATTGTGTTTTTTTTTCGTTTCAGAATCTTAAATACAACAAAAATAAAAGATGGCGGTGTTTGGGATGTTATCCGCCGTTGCGGGATTAGTAAAAGTTCGATATTTAATAGATAAACCTGTTATAGATAATATGATATTCCGATGCCATTATAGAATAACAAGTGCAATATTATTTGTTTGTTGTATTATTGTTACAGCCAACAATTTAATAGGTTCGTATTTATTTACAACAATTTAATTGGTTCGTTTTTATTCACATGCGAAATTTTTAGAAAAGGTAAACTGTACATTTTTAATATTTTAAAAACTGTGCAATGCAA
The DNA here is from genome assembly GCA_963693315.1 of Diogma glabrata. NCBI lineage: Eukaryota > Metazoa > Arthropoda > Insecta > Diptera > Cylindrotomidae > Diogma > Diogma glabrata. Next base: position 375,777,963 of record OY856187.1, on the reverse strand, counting down.
GCTTAAAAACAATTATAGTGTTACATAACCTAAGTACTTTTTCAAATGACACCCATCCCACCCGTTTGTTTTTACCCCACCTCTTAACCTATTTAAAAATTGGAGTCGATCTATTTCACCCATGGTTTTGTTTTTCGTTTTCGCTACATTTTACGTTCACAATTTATGAAATTATATCACTGTAAATTCTTTTTCCGAAGCTTTGTTCAATTAAGGGCGGAAATAAAACATAGAAAAGTGTACATTCTCAAAACCATAAAAAAAAGTTTCCAAGGGAAATTTATAAAACACAATAGTATATTACAAGTATTTCACATTTAACAGTCAAATTCAGATTTTATGATACACCTGCTGTTTAGTGTAGACAGTTCCGGTTACTATTTCAATCAAATAACTCTATTTCTTCCAATGTTTGGAATACTGCCAACATCTTCCATACAAACTACACTAAACTATACTTTGCTGATTTAAATATATTTAAATAAGACACAAGTTTTATTTACAACTCATTATTTATTATTATTTTGAAATTTAGTTTCAAATGATCTTCGTTGTTTTCTACTGATTACCACGCTGTATTTTATTTTAAACTAATTAATAATGAATGAGTCATCCTTATTATATAGTACCAGTCGGTTATAAAAATCCAGTCTGTTCTTTTGTTTAATTATTTGTCAATAATTATTTGTCAATTTTTAAACACCCGTCTAAGCAAGTGATTCGAGTAAAATCGTGATACTAGAAGGTTCTAGAACTTCTAGGAAAATGGTTATAGTAAAATTAGAATTGAAAATGATGTAAACTAAAATCGAAAAATTCAAAAGAGGAAAAAGAAGAATAAATTGTCACCAAAAGTCGAAATTAGGTATAAAAAATAGAATACAGTATTTTTGAGCAACTTATAAAACGATTCATATTCTTATATTTCACATAAGTTCAATACCTATCGCTTAAAAATGTCAAACATTTTAATATAAAAGTTTTAAACTGTAACAAGATATTTAACTAATAATAAAATAATAAACGCCTTATTCTTGTTAAATTGAGTTTTATTTTACTAAATACGTATTTCGAAAGCTATGCTTTCATCGACAGTAGTATCTAAAAAACTCTGTTTTTTGGATACTACTGTCGATGAAAGCATTGCTTTCGAAATACGTATTTAGTGAAATAAAACTCAATTTAACAAGAATAAGGCGTTTATTATTTTATTATTATTTGAAAATGTCAAATAGGAATTATCCCTAGTTCCATTGAATGTTACGTTTATTTTTACAAAATTTTAAAACGGTTTGTCTCTCAAGTTTTTATTTTGTCCTAAGTGCATTAACCAAAGCTTTCACAGCTTAAGTGATCCTGGTGTTCACAAAATTTATCTTCGTCACACAAAAACGAAAATCATGCATTCAATCCTGTGTTAAAAATATCAAACTTTTCCAGTAATATTTATGAATTTTTAATATATAAATATCAATCAAAGGTTGAATATGTTCAAAACTTAATCAAACAATAAACACTTTGACAAGCAATTAGGTCATTTATAGCAAAAATATTGCTATGCAAGTTATTTACATAATTTAAAAAAAAATAAATTTATTATAATAATTGAAGGTAAGAATTGTGTTTAATATCTATATATTATACAAAAACAAAGTTTAAATATATATAGATACGGATGGTATAATATATCTATATGAAGAATTGAATTGAATAAAATTGGTAAAAACGATTAATTACTATTGATTGTTTTTTATTCCACAAATAAAATGAAATAGCAGATTATTGCTTCTTTAAAAACTTGTTGCTTTTATATTTTTGAAAATCAACAAACCTGTTATAAACAATGTTTGCAAGAAATATGCGTATACGTGGTTTTTCTAATAAGAATATTTATTTATTTTAGGAGATCCAATATCATGTATCAACGATGGTGCCATACCAAACCACGTGATAAACACTTATTGTTGGATTACATACACATTTACACTGCCTGGCCAACATGGAAAACAAATTGGAACTCAAGTTGCCCATTCTGGTTTGGGAAATGATTACCAAGATAAAACGTTCCATAGTTATTATCAATGGGTGCCGTTTGTCTTATTTTTTCAAGTATGTTATAAAAAATAAAAAAATAAACAAGTTTTAATACAATCCATTTCAGGGTATATGTTTCTATATCCCACACTGGATATGGAAAAGTTGGGAAGAGGGAAAAGTTCGTATGATATCGGAAGGTATTCGTGGAGTGATTACATTACCAAAAGAAGAAAGAATACCACGTCAAAACCGTTTGGTGCAATATCTTCTAGATAGTATTAGAACACACAATACATATTCATTTGGTTATTTCTTCTGTGAAATACTAAATTTTGTCAATGTGATAGTGAATATTTTCTTTGTTGACAAATTTTTGGGAGGTGCATTTTTAACATATGGAACAGATGTTCTTAAATTTTCAAATATGAATCAAGAAAATCGATCGGATCCTATGGTTGAAGTAAGTTATGACAAAGTTATCTTATTTTTTTTTATTTTTATCATAATTTTTTTTTGTTTTTAAAGATTTTCCCAAGAATAACAAAATGTACCTTTCATAAGTTTGGAGCATCTGGCACTATACAAAAACACGATGCGTTATGTGTACTGGCCTTAAACATTTTAAATGAAAAGATCTATATCTTTTTATGGTAACAACTGTTTAAAAATCAATAATATAAAATAAAACTTAAATATTCCTATTTTATCAATTGTTCTAGGTTCTGGTTTATTCTCTTGGCTGTATTATCTGGTTTAGCTATTATATACTCAGCACTAATCGTTATGATGCCAAGAACAAGAGAGAAAGTAATGATGAGACGTTTCCGAAATGGATCAGCAAAAGAAATCGAAGAATTGATTAGACGAATTGAGGTAATCAAAAATTTTAGAACCAAAAATAAAGTCAACATATTTATCTTTTCTTTTATATTTAGGTCGGCGACTTTTTATTACTGCATCTATTGGGACAAAATTTAAGTATGACTGCATATTCCGATGTATTACAAACAATGTGCGATCAATTAGCCAGTGGAAGTTGTGATAGCATTCCATCAACAAGTAGTGATATATGTAACCGCAGTGACAAAAATATATTAGAAAAATGACATTCAATGTTTACAAAGAATATATGAACTGAAATTATATATTTAAATGTAATTTTATTTTAAGACACAACGATTATTTTGGATATATTTTACAATTTTTTTTTACTGTTTAGTAATCTTTTTTATAATTTAATTTTAATTTTTTTTTACAATGCAAATTAAAATTAATTCAAAAAAACTTCATTGATCGAAGCAATTTTTTTATTACAGACATTATTATAAATGATAAATCAAGTATTGCGTTAATTTTAAGATTCAAATAAGTTAATATTTGAATAATGGATGCATCTTAAATACATTACAATATTTTAGAACAAAAGTATATAGTTTTAACAAAAAAATTGTAGTATAAGTTTTTTTTTTAAATTAGTTAGATGTTTAGAGAATATTTTGTATACTTTAAACATTTTCTTAGAATTGTGATGATAAATAAAATAATTTTTTATAAAATTGTAATCAGCATAAATCATAATGTTTTTGAAAAACCAAATTTATCCAATAACTCTAAACATTCAAACATGAAAATCTTGGGTTAGAAATCATCCAAGAAACGCAAAGAAATCAAAACACTTATTCAATCAATATACTTTAATGTTATAATAATCGAATAACCGAAAAAATATAAAAAATCAAAAGTAGGATTAAAATTTCAACAGATTTACAAATATCGTTACCAACAATGCTCAGATGAAATCGTATGCAACATGTTTAAAACATATGATTTCTTCGTTTTAACCGTCAGTTGATTATAGTTCCAATAGTGAAAATGTGAGATCCCAAATTGTCATAGTGACAGAATACAGAGCTATCTTTTTGTTAGACCGTATTAATGGAATGATTTGTCGGCATCAATAGTCACGAGCCGCTTCAAACTACAAGGGTTTAAAAAAGCGTCCATAAGCATCTCCGAACCTATTTTGATGTGGGAGCTACAGGAAGATAACTCGTTTGCCGAGGATTCCGTTAACAATCGACCCATTCACACAACTCTGTTTGTATTAAAAATATTTTCTCACTATACTTTTCACACTATAGTCAAATGTAGTTATTAAGTTTATTAATTCGACATGTGCTATCCTTTGGATGTGAAAGCTTTGGACATTGACTATCACCGATTGTAGATTATATCAACATTCGAGGAATAATACGAACCATTTATGGTCTAGTCTATGTAAAGTTGCTGCATATCAAAATAGAATCCGAATGAGTCAAGGAACCAAATAACTACTTGAATGCTAAGATGTAATTGGATTTATCAATTCCAACCAGAGCAGATGATTTAATCATGCGGTCATGTAGAAAGGTCCTTATTAGGTAGATAAAAAAAACGGTACCAACGACAACCAGCTACTATTTGTCGGAGGTACACCTAGACAACGCCGACGTGATGACAATAATCAAGACCTTCGTGATATAGCATGTCAAAACTTGAAGTTAATTAGCGATGAAACGATGTAAATGGAAAGATCGTTTAACTTCATTAAACGTTTGGTCATTATCATCCAACTTTAAACGCAAACTTTTAAACTTAAACCTGTTTCAATGATTATTTTCTGAATGTAGATGATTATAGATTGAACTCTAATTGCCAGTTTGTGAATCCAAATGCGCAGAAATTGAAAGTATTACAAATCAATGCAAGGGGATTAAATGAACAAAACAAATTTGATTCTATTCTTGAATTCATGGATAGTTTACAGTCAGATGTCCATATCCTGGTAATCTCGGAAACTTTCATTCAAAGTCATAATGTAATTAAGTTCAAGATTAATAATTACAGTAGTATTTTTACATGTAGGGATGATAGGTTTGGTGGTGGTCTTGCGTTATATGTTAGAAACGATATTGGTTATAATATATTGAATAAAGATAATGGTCAATATCCTTTTCATTTTATACAAATAGAACTCCATCGGTTTTTTGGTACTAAAGTATACAGCATTTATCGTCCGCCAGACTCGGACATTGACTGTTTTCATAACTTTTTAGATAGCTCTCTATCTGGAAGCACTAAATCAGATACTATTATACTTGGTGATATCAACATACCAATTAATAAAAATCTTGATTTTGTGATTAACTATAAAAATCTTTTGATCACAACTAACACAAATGAAACTCGTTCTGCTAGTAAACACATACTAGACCATGTAATATCCAGTTTTATAAGCATAAAAAATACTTGTACATCTACTATATACTCGAATATGAGTGATCATAATTTTCTGTACTTATCTTTCGGTTATGCCGCCAAGTTTACCAAAAGGAAGTTGGAAAAAAATTGTTTATTCTGATCGTGTTGATGAACAATTCAATAACTTTCTATTATCCAATCAGTTTAACATGTGTGATCCTAATCAAACAATTGAGTTAATTGTTAATAAATACAATCAATTAGTTGAAAAGTTTACTAAAATCAAAAGTATTGAAGTCAAAGTCAAGAATACCTTGTGTCCTTGGCTCACTTACGATGTTTGGAAATTGATTAACAAAAAAAACAAAATTTTAAAAAGAATTAAATTGAATAGTGGTATTATTGCAAACGGAACTGAGCCGTATATCGGAGCTGTTAAGTTTAAAAAAGTATTATGCTAAGAAGCATTATTTCCATAAGTTGTTCTATGATATGAACCAAAAAAAATTATGGGAAAATGTTAACTTGTTTTTTAATAAAATCATAAATCTGTTCATTTTGATAATATTCTTTTTAATGGAGTTTCTTATGTTGATACTAAAGTTATTGTTAATTTGTTTAATGATTATTTTGTGAATATAGGTGGTTCTGTTAGGAATTTCATCAACTATGACAGAAACATACATAAATTTAACACCATACACACAATCTCTAATTCTATTTATTTTTCGTCAACTACACCAGTTGAGATATACAATATAATTTTTTCACTTCGAGGTTGCAAAGGAAGTGGTCCTGATGGAATTACTAACTCTGTCATTAAAAGTCGAGCTGGTTTTTTCGCTGGTATACGCTGGTGCATAAAGGAAAGGAAGCAGGAAGAGGTAGCTCTAATTGAAATGGCCGATTAGATTTATACTGCTTTTGATAACAAGATGTCTGTAATAGGAATCTTCTTAGACCTACAGACGGCATTCGACTGCATTGATCATGATTTACTCCTTCATAAACTGTACTGTTATGAAATTAGAGATCTTGCTTTCAATTTGATTAAAAGTTATCTATTAGACAGAAAACAGTTTGTTATGGGTGAGGATGTACGGAGCGAAATTTTGAATACCAAGTGTGGCGTTCCGCAAGGTAGTGTTTTAGGACCTTTGCTATTTCTTATTTTCATCAACGACATGTCAATTGTCAAGGTTACTGTTAAATGGTGAACCTAGAATATTTACTGATGACACAGCTTTGTTCTATAAAACTTCTTCACCTGCCTCTGTTTTTGATGATATAAAACACGATCTTAGTATTCTGTTAGAATACTTTACATCCAATTTAATTTCCCTTAACGTATTTAAAACTAAATTTGTGGTGTTTCACTCTCCATATAAGACCATGATTTTCTTACCAACTTTTAAAGTTTCTGACATTGATAGACTTAACTCATTTAAATACTTAGGCGTAACTTTTGATGAACATATGTTGTGGCAGGAGCATATTACCGTTGTCAGTAATAATATTGCACCGATAATCAGAAAATTATCTTGTTTCGTTCCAACCTTTGTTTTGCTTAACATTTATCATGAATTTGTTCACTCACGAATTAGTTATGGTCTTATTGTTTATGGCACTGCTACCGCAGCTAGGATGAAGAAAGTACAAACATTACAAAACAAAGGTTTGAAGGCTATATTTAGGTTACCATACTTATTCTCTACTAAGTCATTATATACCTTTGTAAATCATTCAATTCAACCAGTTAACGCTTTGCACAAATTACAGTTAACTTTATATATGTATAAAAACCTTAATATATCGTCGACGCTGTCGAATCTGAAATTTACTTGTATGGATCATGGTTGTCACAAGAAATTATAATACGATTAAATATCATCATATTCGAACTGAATTTGGAAGAAAGGCAGTAACATTCATGGGTCCGTTTATTTACAATACAATCCCAGATGACATTAAGAAACCCGAAACCTTATTCAAGTCAAGTTCAAATACAATGTGCGAGAATATTTTAAGAATATAGTTGAATCATTTTTTGACTAGTTTTATATTGATTTGTATAATAATTTATTGTTTTTTTTCTTGGTTTTGTTATATATGTGTTACTAAATTTGTGTATATATCCCTAATTGTTTATATGTTTTTATTATATTAAATATTTTCCTATTTGGAAAATCTGACTATCCTTCAAGGGACAATTAATCCACTGGATAGTCAGATTTTCTTATTTCTTATTTTGAAAATAAAAAAAACAAAACTTTTCAGGCCCATCTCTTTTGGATAAAACATATATTTTCCTACCTGATCATTGACATCACCTAGCTAGAACAACTGTAAAATTCCTTGTTGGGATTATTTTCATAACCACTTTCAGTACTATACAAAAGGTGTCCTTCTCAGTCTTAGCCTTAGTGATGTGATAATAATAATAAAACAAAAATTCTAGTGAGCGCGAATAAGCGAACCTCCAAAAAGGCAATCCGATGATATAAGAGTGCAGAATCGTCAACAAATATCAATGCCAAATAATCGCATCAATTTCTGTATTGTTTGAAGTCGTTTTTTGACTTTTACGCCTCAAGTCATTTTATACAACAGATGTCACTTTAAATGACATTATAGTCGCCTCAATTTTTCATGCGACAATAATTTTTTTCAAATGTCGTTAATTAAAAATTGATAAACTTTTGCGATTTATTTATTATACAATTATTAAGAAAAATTCAAGGACGTAAAATGTAAATAGTTTTTGATTTTTTCGTTTCAATATTTTTAGTTTCAGTCTTATCGTGATCGGTTTTTTCGGCTTTAACAATACCACTTTTTATGCGACGTGACGTGACTTAGTCATGTTGCCTGATGTTGCTTTTTACACAAAACCGATTGACAAGTAAAACGGGGAAAAGAGTATGTTTGAGGCATGATCTGGATCTATAAATCTGATTTCATGCGAGCACTAATGGTGACAATATTTTTAATAAACAACAGAATCAGCAACAGTTGTTTCAGGGAATTAAGATTTAATGTTAAATTTCGATCACCAACAATTCGTATAGCACGCTTTTGAACAGAGTTCAAAGAGCCAGAATGGAAACAGATACAGCGTCCAAGCTTGACAACAACACTCCATACAAGGACGAATAAAGAACTTATAAATGTGAAGTAATTGATACAGAGTGAAATATTTGTTACATCTATTGAGGAGGCAGATTTTTCTTGACGCGCTCTTCGTCGTCGCTATGTTGCAAAGTAAGTCATTGGAAGTTGTTACTTGCAATAAACAAATGTGCAATGAAAACTAAACATATAGCGTATAATATACAAATTTTCATAGTAGCTCTTATTTTATAAAGGTATAATAAGAATACTCCAAATTATGGATTTAAAACAATAATTTGATAAAATCAATAAAAAAAACTAAAATTTAATAGTCATAAACACTCACCTGTTCCCCCAATCGATCTTTGATATAACTGTCATTTGTAGTTCCAACGTTTGATCTTGAGTCAACGTAGCACCAAGAAGTTCTCGCCGAATTTCTAATAAAGAAAGCATAACTTTTCTCACAGTATTGAACTTATACACTTCTCTGTCCTAAAAACGAAATCAAATATTAAAACTAGTTTTGTCAATTCCAAATAAACTAATATAACAAACCACATATAATTTTTTCCATATTTCTGACCACTCACGAAGCACTTGCGTACATTCGGCTACAACTGGATCAGCCTTTTTCAAATCTTTTATATGAATATATGATTTTGGAAATAAACCAACTACTCTTGGTTTTCGAGGACATGTACCCCGAAACCATGGACCACATTCTTCAAGAATTTCAACGAAATCCCCAACGTCAAGTGGTAAACCCAATTTCACTTCTCCATGCCAGTTGTGAATTGCTGTAATTATACGAAAAAAAGTTATTAGCTAAAGTGTTTGAAGTGTGGAATTATAAATTTAAGAAAAAATGTACTTCGATCCGACAATTGTTCTTTTTTTCAGTAAAAACAAGCAAATTCTGTTGCAAATTCTACTGATATTCTACTGAATACGATTTTAATTCAATTTGTTGACCCATTGCCCACATAGCGATAATTTTCATATTTGAGAAATGATTATAATCGAGGACCTGGACATAATATATCTTTTTTTGTAGCACATGCACAAAAAATATGCAATTTTGTTCTAAAATAAAATAAACGAAAAATATATTTATTGCACATATGCCTACAAAATATTTTTTATGCCTAGCACGCACGCTTCTTCATGTGAGATTCGTACTTACATCTATTACATATTATAAATTGATTATAGTACTAGAATGTCAAAAACTATTCGCAAAATGTTAGTTTAGAATTTTCTTCAAATGTTATTCCACAATGGAAGCTTCAATTTTTAATTTCTTTAATTTGTTTTAGATTTTTGTTGTTTAAATTCAAACGAATGAATTCCGTTTCGGTTAAATTAAATCAGAGTTAAAAAGCTCCGTATCTCCGTTAAAAAGCTCCTTTACTCCATTCTTTCAGTGAGACTAACTTTAAAAAAATACAGGATTCCCAAATACAGGAGTGCAAGAAAAAAGTATCGTTTTTACTCCATAAGCGAAATAAATATTTTATTTCAAATACAGATTATTTGTTTTAAATTTAAGGATTGCCATCTTTTTAAAAATGAATTGCTTGTCTGAATGTTTTGTACAACTAAGTATTGTTATAAAAATAAATAAAAAGGATGTCGATAAATTACTAATTTTCTTCTTCTTCAAATAGAATGAAAAAAAGTATAAAAATAAAAGCGTTTTACAAAGGAGTAAAAAGACAAGAAATAAAAATTTCAGTCGTCTTAGCAATAGAACAAAACACCAAATAAAAAAAATTCAACTTGTTAATGAAATTTGAAGGAGTGCAAGAAAGCTCTCAAATAAAATAAATGTTTAAGCTCTGATATAAATGAATGATACCATTATGTAGTTTGAAATTATAATTAACCAACAATGAATAAGTGAATAGACAATTTGCATTGAAAGCGAAATTGAAAGCTTGTAACATTAAGTCGATCTCTACATACAATTTGCATAATTTTTATTGAAACAAACAGAAGTATGTAGTTTTATGTCGCATTAAGGACAAATAAACTTTACATCTATGAATTTGAAAGTAATCATAGATGATGTTTGTAATTACGTCAATGAATTATTGAAAAATTAATATTCTTACCCAAATGAATTTTATCACAACATACAAATTGAATAATTAAAAATAAAATCGAAAAAACATAAATAACAAATTAAAATTTTAGAACAGCAATCTTTTTTAAATTATACACTTAAAGCTATTTTTACATGAACTTTTTTCACACGTTTTATTTATACGCGGCTTCTACGCTAATTTTTTTACACGAAAAATAAAAACTTGGGCAGTGGTGGGCAGTATCAACGGATTTGTTGCCCTGTGTAAGAAAGATGAATCCTTTCCAAACATTATGGCATAGTATTATCCATCAGGAAGTTCTGTGCAGTAAAATACTTTCATTTTTCATGTTATGAAAATAGTAATAAAAAATATGGAGGGACTGAAATCTCAGAGCTCTGGGATATCAAGACTTCGGTTTTGGTTAAGGATTTTGATAGTTTTCGGCATAAAACTTTTATGATGACACTGTTTTTAGTTTTGGGCAGCGATGTCAGAGTACATGTATTTTTTATCTCTGTTTAGAAATTTATTACAGTTATTACAAAATCAAAGATTAAAAGTTTTTCAAAAAATTCTGAAAATATTGCAAAAATTATAACAAAATCAAAATTAGAAACTTTTTTCAAAATTCCAAAAATTAGAATAAAATCAAATATTTAAACTTTTATAATATTCCAAAAATTCTTAAAAATTCAAACTTTTTCCAAAATTCTAAAAATATTGCAATAATTATTACAAAATCAAAAATACAAACTTTTTTCAAAATTCCAAAATATTTCAAAAATTTCTATGTCACTTTTTTATACAAACAGCTAAATTTTTTTTCCAAAAAAAATAAATGAAATCATTTTTTTGACATACTTGACAATATTTTTTTGACAAACTTATAATGCAATAAAATTCTCAATAATAATAATATCATGTTCATTACATTTCATTTCATACAAATAACTAATTTTATTATTTTCTAAAAAAAGAAATGAAAATCATTCTTTTGACACACTTGACATTATTTTTTTGACAAACTTATAATGCCATAATTCTCTGTAATAATAATAAAATTTCCTTTCATACAAATAATTAATTTTATTTTTTTCAAAAAATTGGATAAAAAAATAAATAAACTGAAGTAAAATCTTTTTTTTGACACACTTGACAACACTTTTTGACAGACTTATATATAATGCAATAATCGAGTTTTTGGTCTCACATACCAATCCCGACCATCAAGATTTCTTCAAATTCAATGTTTCTATTCGTAATCACTTAAAATGAACGTTTTTTAAGCAAAACATATGCAAATTTCCTTGTTTTGACACACTTGACGATTTTTTGCAACACTTCCAGTACAGTTATCGAAGACATCGCCCTTTCGGCTCTTCCCATTGAGTAAACCTATTTTTAGAAAAAAAAATTTTTTGAAATCCGTCCAGCGGTTTTCTAGATTTCATCAGTTGTGACGGCCGGCCGGCAGACAGAAATACATTTTTTTTGCTTCTTTAGAATCAGTAGGTCCTAAAACGTCGAGAAATGCAAAAAAAGTGGGGGTAAGAATTTCACTTTTGGCTCATGAATACAATACTTTGGTTTTTTCAAAACCGAAGTAATTGTTAATTCTATTCGAGCAGCTTCTTTACAGCACCGACTGTTGAACTGCATGTAAATGGAATTCCTGGAATACATATAGTCTCGCATGGTTTTAAAATGCTAAAAGATTAAAAACAAGCCATCAATATCTCAGGCACATGTCATTGCAGGATCAAGCGTGTGTTGTGACACATGCTATAATTCCTATTACACAAAAATATTTACTCAAAAAACTTTATTACATAACTGCAACTTATCACAAAAATCCATGTTTTCTGCCATAATCATTTGCCTCTACAAACTAATAAAAAACAGCACAGTTTTGTGGCTTTTGAAATAAATGAAACATGTAGAAGATGCAGATAGGCAAAACTGAGTAAAATTATCATTAATGAGAATTCCACCAAACCAGACACTTCCCGAGCAGAAATTAGTTAAGAAAACCCTTAATACAGAAAGGACCAGAAAAGACAAGCCCTATTTGGACAATCTGATGTGGGCCTGTTCCGGACCTGAATTAGAATACCCTTTTAAGGCTAACCTTATTTGAATATATCTGGCCCTGATTTGGTTTTTCGTATTTGACCCCAAGTGGGCAATTTACTCAGGATCTGACACAAAATAGCTTACTAGGGTTTACCCTATTTAATTGTATATGGCAAACTTGATCAAGGCCGATTATCCCAATTAGGGCCTGATTAGGCAAAAGTGTTACACTCATGATCAGGGCCATATCAAACTAGGGCAAACGTGATCAGTTCCCTATTTGAGCCCTAAGAAATTTCTGATCGGGTTACTTACGGTAGCGCAAATTATAAAAAATAGTATTACCTATGATCGAATGTCGTTGACAACGATCTTAATAAATATTAGGATTATGCCTAATGACAAGTGACTGGTTAGTGCAATATTTAATAATAACGGTTACATGAAACGAAAACATATTTAAATAGAAGTTATAGAATTTTATTTTGACTTTGTTGGAGAAATATCTCAGTTCGGGAAATCAATACTAATTTTTCTCAAAACACCATTGGCACAGGTTTAGTTTATTTAGAGGTAATTCGCAATTGTTTACTAACAAAATAGTAACACTAAAATTTGAATGTTACAATCTTGAACGCATTAACCTTGCACGGCAACACACCTCACTGTATCCAAACTTCTCTTGTTTGATAATCATTATTTTGTTCTCAAATACATGAATACCCACCCGGTTAGCCTGGGTATTTCAGAAATTAATTACTCTACTCCCAGGGTATTTGAACAATCGGGTAATTTGAACACACTACGTGAGTTCTTTAAACCATAAAATAAGACCCTTGATTTTAGTGGCTTCCGAACCACAATTATTATTTTATATGAGCCAGTGATTAGATTACAGTATTGTCAACTTTCTAGGTGATTTTTGAATTAATTTACTGATTAGAAGAGCGCTTAGATGCAATTTGTTTTTTCAAAGCCTTCGCCAAGAATCGAACCTAGGAACTCAGTGTTAAAACGATAAATCTGCCAACACTTGCTCCACTAATGCGCTTCTTTTATATAAACATATTAAATGATTGTAGATTTTTTTAAATGCTTATTCAAGAAAATTTGAAGGCACTGAAATATCTGAAGTATCAAGACTTGTGTCTGAGTTTAGCGTTTTTAATTATATAGTTTTTGGGAAGAAGGTTTTTATGATGACATAGTTTTCAGTTTTAGTCAGAGAATGACAAGTGACAACCAAAACAAAACTTTTTGCAAAGAAACTTAAATAATCCCAGTATATTATTTCTGTTTACGAATATATTGCAAAACCAACACGAAACATGAATGAGTTTTCAGAAAATTATATACAACAGATAATGTGTTAACATAGGTGCGTTCGATTTGACTGAAACAACTGAAAAAACAACAACAATTGCATTGAATTTCTCAGTTGCTTCAATTGCTTCAGTCAAATCGAATACGGCTCATATGTCGCTTCTTAATCGATTGAATTGCTGAGTGACTCATTTAAACTGAATTGCATTCAGGAATGTTTAAAGATTTAAAGCAAAAAAACAGTTTCACAAGCATACTCATATTTGGTTATTACTTCGGTTTTGAACAAACCGAAGTATTGCATTCATGAGCCAAAAGTGAAATTTTTACCTCCACTTCTTTTGGCATTTCTGGACGTTTTAGGACCTACTGATTCTAAAGAAGCAAAAAAAAGTGTATGTCTGTTGGCCGTCCGGCCGTCACAATCGACGAAATCTAGAAACCGCTGGAAGGATTTCAAACATTTTTGAAATTTTTTCTAAAAATAGGTTTCCCATTGGAAGAACCGAAAGGACGATGTGTTCGATAACTGTACCGGAAGTGTGTCAAAAAAATCGTCAAGTGTGTCAAAACAAGGAATTTTTTTGCTTAAAAACGTTCATTTTAAGTGATTACGAATAGAAACATTGAATGTGAAGAAATCTTAATGGTTGGGATTGGTATGTGAGATCAAAAACTAGATTATCGCAAGTTTGTCAAAAAAATGTTATCAAGTGTGTCAAAAGAAAGATTTTTATTTATTTTTTTACCCAATTTTTTGGAAAAAATAAAATAAATTATTTGTATGACATGAAATTTTATTATTATTATAGAGAATTATATGGGATTATAAGTTTGTCAAAAAAATAATGTCAAGTGTGTCAAATGAATGATTTTCATTTTAAAAATAATAAAATTATAGTTATTTGGATGAAATGAAATGTAATGATCATGATATTATTATTATTGAGAATTTTATTGCATTATAAGTTTGTCAAAAAAATATTGGCAAGTATGTCAAAAAAATGATTTCATTTATTTATTTAGCCAATTTTTTGGGGAAAAAAATTTAGATATTTGTATGAGGTAAATGTGAAATGGAAATTTTTGAATTTGTTATAGTTTTTGAAATATTTTTGGAATTTTGAAAGAAGTCTGTATTTTTGAATTTGTAATAATTTTTGCAATGTTTTTAGAATTTTGGAAAAAGTTTTAATATTTGATTTTGTTATACTTTTTGGAATATTTTCAAAATTTTTGAAAAAAGTTTAATCTTTGATTTGTAATAATTTTTGGAATATTATTAGAATTTTGAAAAAAGTTTGATTTTATTTAATTTTTGCAATATTTTTGGAAGAAATTGAAAGAAATATGAATTTGTGATTTTGTAGTATTTTCTCGAAACGCTAAATGGAGAGGTTTTGGAGTAGTTTGCTGATTTTATCATCTTTTCACTATATTATGTTAATTTATGATCTGTTATGATTTTCCGGCAACGTATTGATTTTCGAAATTTCTAAACAGGATAAAAAAATACGTGTACTTTAACAAAGGGTTATGTTTGATATACATCGCTGCCCAAAAGTAAAAACAATGTCCTCATAAAAGTTTTATGCCGAAAACTATATCAAAATCCTTAACCAAAACCGAAGTCTTGATATCTCAGAGCTTGAAATTTCAGCCCCTCAATATTTTATGTATTGTGTTCAAATATTAAAAATAATTAAAAGTAGAATCGGCTGTGTTTGTTTCGATTTTAATTATGCATTTTTTAAATATCAAACAATTTCTGTTGTTTTTGCTCTATTTTTGATGATTTACTGATTATTAAACCAATTAGGTATAACCAATTCATTGGAATTTCATCATTGGAAAGCGGCTATAATAACATGAAATGAAGCGAAACGGGAATTCACATAGGAAATTTCTCAAAAAATCTCTCCATTCGCGTGAACATAATTGAACGCTCCCAGCGCGTTCAATTATTTCAATTTCCAGTCTAAACTCTAAGTGACATTTAATTTTTCGAAAAGGACATTTAATCTGCAAATATCTAATATTTTACTACTATGCCTATCAGTTCAGAAAACCTCCTTGCTCGCATAAATGTTCTTTTTCAATAATTACATCTAACACTAGCTGATATTTTCCAACCCAACTGTTCCCATTAGTCCAGTAAATTGGTATAAAACTTCTAGATTTAGAAAACACGATGCTTTTCAATAATTACAGCTTTTGTGAAAAAGAATCATCCGAAACAACTTCGATTAGCATTAATTCTGTTTCTCTTTTCTTCTTTTTAGTAATTCCAACATTTCGAAAAACGAAATTAAATCTGACTCTACCTGATATTTTCCAACAGTTTCTATTAGTTTGAAGTAGCTGAAGCTGGCTTCACCGAGACAAATGCCTGCCAATTATATTTTAAAACATCCAAAGACTTACTTTTACGTGTCAAATTTTGCGTCGATCTACATCTAAGATATTGTTATGGTACTTAGGATTTAGATGTTGCTTTGGGTAACAACCCATTATATGTTTGTAGAAAATTGGGTAACAAAATTAAGGTCATTTTGACTACCGGTTTGACTACAAACCAAGTATTAAATTCATACCAAAAGGAAAACGATAAAAAAAGTAAAATTAATAGTTCCTTAATTAGGATATGTTATTTAATTATTATTATTATATTAATACAACCAAATAGGCTTCTGTTGATTACTTTGTAATGTTTTTAAAACACACTTGCATATTTACATTAGGGCTATAAATACGTTGGACGCTTTGCAAACAAAATAAATTTTGTAGTTAGTTTAAGAATGTTTATGCATATTTTATCCAAATTTAAAAAAATGGAATAATAATTGAAAATAATTGGAACTTGAATTTGAATATTTGGATCTTACAAATAACATTGTGCTGATATCATATGCAACAGATGAAAGTTTTTGGAACTTGGTTGATAAAGAACACTATCTATTAATATATATTATACATAGGGGACTACGGAATTCATAAATTTTAAATCATGGAATCCCGGGATTTAAATTTGTATGGAAAACCGCAAATAATTAAGAACAAACATTTTAAAATAAAAACACATTATTCATTGGGGATTTTTGAGATCAATTAAACTCAAGTAAGTAAAGAAGTAATTGGAATTTTTTCAATTCAAAGGTATGGTTGAAAGCTTCTCAGAAAAAGCTCCACATTTTTCGTGTATCGTCTGAATTCGAACCTTCCTCCTCAGTGCCTGGTTCGAATCCTTAGGCGCGACGCTATCGATTCGCTGTTGAAGCTATGACAATTTCGAGGTTGAAACTTCATCACTTATTTATTTTACTAAGTTGAATTTTTCCACTGTCATTAGACTCCATATTATGGAAATGTTTTTACATTATATGGGATTTTTTGCATTTAATTTCTAGACAATGTGTGGATTCTAGTGGATTCTGTGGATTTAATTTCTAGACTTTGTGTGAATTCATAGAATGGGGAATATTTCTATTCTAATTAACATCCTCATCACGATTGTATAGTCATTATTGATTGTTGCCAATCAAACTGATATCAATGGCTGACACTTGGTCAATTTGTACTCTTATATGTATTTATATTAGACTACATTAAGGGAATTTAAATTTATTGGGGATTTTTGAGATCAATTAAACTCAAGTAAGTAAAGAAGTAATTGAAAATCCCACATTATTCATTTTTTAGTGTAGAAAAGTATATACATACATACTAAAAAATGAGCTTACTAATTCAATATATTCAATATCAATTTCGGAGTGACGTGAGTGATACATTACTAATGAATGAAATTATATTTGTTAAATATAAAAACTTTTTTCAAACGAATTGTAACCACCTATTATTTTCACTCACCGTTTAACGAAAATTTTTAGCAAAACCCTTCAATTATTATTTTTTTCAAAAGAAATTAAAACAAAAAGGCAAAGCTTCAACTTTATCGTTAATTTTATTTTGATCTCCTAACTAGTTTCGGACTCTATGAGTCCATTAACAAAGGATTTACAACTGACTAATTCAACTTCTTAAAAAATAAAAAATCAAGAACCAAAATAAAACTTTAATTTCCGAACGCTGCAAAAGCCCGATCCAATTTCACACTTTGGTGGATTGGTCTATTAGTCATTATACATTCGCTGCAAATGGGGTTCTCTATGACCTCTTTGCTTGAACATTTTCATTTCTCTCGCCAATTGAGTGACCAATTTAATATTTCCTGTTATTATATTTG
Organism: Diogma glabrata; assembly: GCA_963693315.1. Taxonomy (NCBI): domain Eukaryota; kingdom Metazoa; phylum Arthropoda; class Insecta; order Diptera; family Cylindrotomidae; genus Diogma; species Diogma glabrata. The sequence goes on along the minus strand of OY856187.1, from coordinate 375,759,843 downwards.
CACTAAATAGGTTTTGTATAAGGGTGGATTAACTGCTTTGTCGTTCAACTTCCAAATTGCATTTGAGTTGCATTTTCGTTATAATCTGTGCTCGATGATGCAGCAGTGTGAAGAGATCGATTACCCGCTTCACATTCCATGTCTGTAACATTTAATTCTTCACATTCCATGCTTAATGTAACGTTAAATAATTTTTAGTAAAAACCTTTATGCATGCTTCGAATTGGAATTATCTTCGACTATCTGTCCGCTGAATAGCTGCCAAGGCATTAGTCAATATTTCATAATAGAACACTCAAAAAAATTCATCAAAAATCTGATTTTGTTGCAAACGTAAATTTTTTGATGCAAACGTAAATTCTTATTCTTATACTAAATTAACGCATATTTGTGGTACACATTTATTAAGTATTTGTAATAAAGAAAAAAATTAATTAAGTGCATTTGCAACCATAGCTAATTGTATTGTAATAAGTTTGTTTGGTTTTGTGATGAAGTAAACGTCTGGCTGTTTAAAATACGTTTAAGGTGAAAGTACATTTTTCTTTGAGTGAATATATAGAGAAAGATTGACGATCCTACCTTTGAATGAATACCTTTCATCCGCCAGACTTATTTTGATATAACCTTGGCTACTGATATCTCACTTCTATTGTCATTAGTATGTGATATTTCACGTTAGCTCATATGTCAATAACAGAGACTGGAATACCAGGCATTGTCATATCCGTAAAACAAAAATAAATAAATTATAAATCAACAAAAACTGATGCGAACTTAATATTGTGTTTTAACAGTATGTCTTGTTTTCGTTGATTAATCCCAGCAAATATAACAATCCCGTAATCCCGGGATTTTCTTTTGTTAATCCCGGGATTTCGGGATCGTGAACTCAACTTTGAAAAATAAATGGTGCCCTTTACATTTATCGGTAATTCGGAATATGCTCTTTGGTATTAAAAGGTTGGGGACCACTGTTCTAGAGAATCCATAGTTTTAAGGTGGCCAAAGAGCAATTAATATTTCGTTTCTGCAGTGTCGCTTTTTCCGTAAAGAGGAGGTATAGCGACAATGTTCAATTATAGTTTATACATGTAAGTTTTTATTATTGTTAAAAGTATGTAGTATCAAGAATATTTGACGATGTGTTTGTTTTATAAAGACAAACATGCCAATAAGCGGAATAAGACTAAATAGTATGTATGTGACATAGTATGTCGTTTATACACCTTTTATTTCAACACGGTTATCTATAGTTATCTATCGTGTAAAAACAATTTTAGGTGTATACATAAAAATTAAAAACCCGATAAAGAAGGAATATTCTAAATAAAGAAAATATTGGAAGAAAAAAATTAAAACAATACTAATTTATACATTTTTTGTTGTGATTTTTTAAATTATTATTATCTACACATTTATATTTTAAATGAGTTTTGCTGTGTTGTCTGTAAGTTTATATTCAATTTCCTGTTGATTCAATTATTATTAATATTATTTATAATATTATTATTATAAAGGCAGTTGACTTCCTTACAAGAGTTTTTTATATTTGTATATCCACTAACGTATGTACTTTGAAATGCGTTATTTACTTAATTTAAACTTGAAACTAATTTTAAATGGTACATGAAAATACAGATGATTAAATATTGCACGTTTTAAGGCGATTACTCACCAACATTTCTTGGATGCGATACAAACGCACACCAAGTCTGGGAAAACACTGCTGCTTTGAGATGCGTGCGGTCATGGTACACTCAGGTATTTACAGGCCATTTAACAAACCATTGATCTAACCATATCCTTCAACATCATCAGCCTCGTGAAGGGGTTGAGATGAGAGAGTTCTGAGAAGGAATTTAACTAAAACACTGCATTTAAAACCGGAAATAAAAACATTGTATGTATGTAGTTTTAGTTTCTTTGGATAGAATTTTATTTCTGCTATACTTCTCTGCCGAAAACTCATTTCAGCTTTCTGCCAAAAATTATATCTACTTTCTACGACCGGTTTGTCAAAACTCTTTGTACGACCTTGTTTTACCAACAAGAAGTTTTTGCCATAAAGTAAGAATATGTTAGAATAAGAGAAACGGTGAGATTTAATTTTATAATAATTGTTTATTTGAAATCGAAACAATTGTGGGTTCTATAGTATTTTCCATTTAGATTCGCTTTTATTTTTTTTTTACCAAAAATTTTCGATGCGCAACTTTTGTCATTGAATAATTTATTTATCAAATTATTATATAAAAATTAAGATATAAAAAAACTAGAGCGTTACGGGAATATTTCAATTTATTTTTCTTGATTTATCTTAAATTATATTTGTATGTCCTATTACAGAGTTAAAAACTATATAAATTTTAGTTTATCAGATGTTTTCCAAATTCTTTTATCAGTGAAGTCTAATAAATTGTTTATAAAATATTTTGTGTAAGACAACTTTAGTTTGCCAGTTTTTGATCTTTTTATATTTCAAAATGTATTTCAAAGTAAAACAAATTTCAAATCTTAACACAGTTTTAACGATAACAACTACGAAGCAAACAAACGTGATTGACATTCTTATTGTTTGTGGGTTAAAATTGTTTAATAAAATCAGATGACAAGATGTATTATCTTTTCAGGTAAACAGAATTTTGATGTTCTATTCGTTGAATAAATAAAATAAAATTAACAGATATAAAAAAATAGTCATGACCTAGGAAGAGCTGGAAAAGATATTGATTGGGCTAGATTGGTGTGTATGGAATACCAAGCAAAGTGAATTTAATGGAAACTATTTAACTATACTTATACACCAAAAGCCCAACAAGACATTTACATTTTCAGAATCATAAATCTATAGAAATTAAACGATTCTATAGACATATAGGCGTCCACCCTTCAAATCAAATGACATTTTGTTTCTGCGACAGTTATATGTTAAATATGTGGCGTTTTTAATCCGCGTGGTTAAAAAGTTGTGCGTTTAATTCGTGAAGTGGTAATCTGTCTCCAAGGATTTAATTAAGTATTATATTTTTTCTCTAATAGCCACTTTTAAAAAAAAGATCCAGGATTTAGGATTGGAACTATTTCATAATTATTTTCTAGTTGTCAGACCCACCTTCTTCAATAAGCTTCTAGCTATCATTACAATCCAAAAATAAAGGTAGAATATTTCCGCGTATGGATAAATATTCGTTGTTTGAAAACAAGAATATCAATTTACATTTTACTTGACTTTTTTTCCCGTTCTTGTTTTTATTATAAAAATAAAGCCATGTAAGTTGTCTTTCGCTTCGCCATAGCATGCTCTTTATTAAAGTAAATTTATTGATAGCATCAGGTACATGCTTGGTTGTTTAAACTCAAGTGATATACATACATTTCAGATTTGTTCATCTTCGGTTATGCTAAATAATTTTTAGTTCTATATTTATCATGATTTATAGTTAACAATTTTATCAAAAATATGTATTAACTAATGAATATTATACATAAATTTTTTTAATTTATATCAACGAACTGTTGCAAATCACCATTAACAAAATAAATAGTGTTGCAGATGATAGTACACTGCACAAGTCATTCGTCCCTATATTTTCAAAGGGTAAAATGCACGAACGAACAAACCCCCCCCCCCCCCCCCCGGAGAGACGCTGCCATAAATGTAAACGAGGACCTAAAAAAATCGCCGATAGGGGTGACAAAAATATGGTCAATTTTGGTCAATTGGGAGTCACAATATCCAATGACTTACTCTGGAACGATCATATAATGGCCATGGCAAAGAGCGCGTCAAGAAAACTCGGCCTCCTCAATAGATGTAAAAAATATTTTACTTCGCATCAATTACTCCACATTTATAAGTCCTATATTCGTCCCTGTATGGAGTATTGTTGTCAAGTTTGGGGCGCTGCATCTGTTACAATCCTAGCTCTTTTGGACTCTGTTCAAAAGCGTGCTATACGAATTGTTGGTGATCGAAATTTAACATTAAATCTTGATTCCCTACAACATCGTCGCACTGTTGCTGATCTCGTTGTTTTTTATAAATATCGTCACCAGCAGTGCTCGGATGAAATCAGGTCCATAATGACTCAGACATATGTTTTTCCCCGTTTGACTCGTCAATCGGTTTGTGCAGGCAGTCGGACTGTCGAGATTACTCACTGTCATAGTTATAAAATGCAAAGGGATTTCTTTGTGCATGCATCGTACAAATGGAATGCTTTGCCCGAATCAATAGTCTCGGGGGCCTTCAATCCACAAAGATTTTAAAAAAAGTGTCTACCTATACCTCAAGACGCATGTTGTTGTGGGACCTAGGTCTTAAAAGGTATCTATGTGTTTTGACACATTTTGTAATTCCTACTACACAACACTTTTTATTAAAAAAAAAATAGAGCTGTAAAACCAAATTCTAAAAAAATTTCTACAAATACCCTAGTTACTCTTAAATAATACACCGACAAAAATATACAGGATCTTAAAATAACTTTCAATGATTCCACTCGCAGGGGACTACGTATTATCCAAGACATTAAGTGCGGATGTCACTGGGCTATGTACAGGCCAATCAGATAAAAAACAATGATAATGCTTACGATTTAAAAGATTCCAAGACATATATAATTCTATTCACACTCCTTTAGTAATCGCCAATTGACAATATTACTGTGTACAAAAACAGAATATTAACTTAATTGATTAACCAAATACAGAATGCAATAAACCAACGATAAAATGATAACAGTTTTGGGATTAGTTCATTTATTAATTTTACTTTAATGCTTTTAATCTAAATGCTGTCTGTCATCCACGTGTAGAACATGTAATAATTTGTATTTGTTTTTTTTTGTCTAGGTAATTGCATATTTTCAATTAAATTACATTTTGATAATAATCCATATTGTTTTGTTACTCTCACTTGTACAATAAAATAATTAAGAAATAAACGTCAGGTCGATATTTCGGCTTTTACTAAACGAAATTCTTATCAATTTTCTTACTTCCGTTTTAAATCATCATCTTATATTTGATTATATACATTCTCGTATCTCGCATGAATCATTTATATACTAATCTATAACCTCCATCCATACTAAATTAATAGTAAATAATCTAAATATGTTGTTTATTTTACATTTACAAAAATTAAAAATGTTATATTTATATTCCTACGAATATTTTATGAATACATTTATTAACTGTTTAACTACGTAGTTTAAGATTAAAACAATAAAAATTTTAAAGTATCTAAAATTGTTTGTTTTCTTTTGTCCAACATCTGGTACTTTTCTAGTTTACTACATTTTATATATGTACAGATAATTAATTCTTTGATTAGAATATATATAAGCAACTAAGGATAAGCAGCTTAATACAAACAAAAAATTGAGGAAGACAAAACTGACTTTAGAAGTTTTACGACCCCGTTGACTTATTATACCCCAAGTTAAATTCGTACTAGTTTTTTGACTCGTTCTGACCGCCTTGGTTCAAACTTATCGATACTTGGTTCAATTTCGAGGCTTATTGAAGGTCTTGTTTATATCGGATTAATAAATTACTATTGATCTAGAAATTTCATGACATTTCATGACTAGGACGTGACTTCAATTTATTTCAATATTTTTAAACAGTTTATCTCTCGAGCTAACTACATAAATTTACTAAATTTTTCTGATATACCTATTGAAGCCAATCTTCCTCACTGACCAAAGTTATAGATTCTCAAAAAACTATCCATCTACCTATGACAAATGCTTGGCATTCCTATTATAGGGATCAACCCCACAGCAGAAAACCAGACTGTTTTTTATGTAACTTCTTTGCTGAAATCTTTCATCAGCTAAGTCTGTGCTTCTTTAATACCATAAAAATGTAAGTAAATGTTTTATGTTTGTTTTGCTCTGTTAGTGCACATTTCTTAAAATATGAGTTAAAAGTTCTGAGATCTCGTTTTGTTTTACTATTCGGACCTGGAGGTGAAAAAACGGTGTCTAGCAGATAATTTACTTCACACTACAATACACAGAATAAAGAGTATTTACAATATGACAGAATATGAATCCATGCCAAGTGCACAATTGGTTATAATCTATCACTAATTACGCACCACGTACATTAAAAAAAAATAATTTGGTATATTCAACATTTTTGAAGCGTCAAGTAAAATTTGGTTTAATTGATCAAACGCATTTTTAAACGTTTGACAGGAACATAGCATCACAAGTGTTCCACACCATTACATTTAATATACAATAGAGAGGCTTTTACCAGAAAATATTCAAAATTAAAACAGTTCCGTTTGTCTTAGGTCTCGCCCGAGCGTTCGATACTGTCAACTACAGTAAACTGCTCCTTGATGTATCCAACTCGTAGTGTTAACAAAAAATTAAAAGATGGCTAACGAGCAACATTCGAGGGCACCAAACATATTATGTGAAATCCAATAACAACACGTTCAACAATTTCGGGGCGGAGAAAAAAGCATCCCAATTACGACTTGCAAAACAGGTTTATGTAAAATTGATTTCGGAAAAATCGGTCACAATTGTACATTTGAAAAAACCGGTTTTAAAAACAAATATTATTGGTACTAGGGATCGCCTAGTGGCCGTTATTTGGTCATTGTAAATAAAAATTGTAAATAGACCTTCCAACAAAATAACTACAATACCTTATTTCAGAGTTTGATTTATTGATTCAATTGATTTAGTAATTAATGTAAAACAAAAAAATACAAAATATATTGCGACGCTGATGTAAAGGCGAACTTCAAGCAGCTTCAACAGCTCTGGAAACAAAATCCTCTAAATATATAGTGACCTAAGATCCATCAAATACGTCAATTAATGGCTAACCGATGTTATAGATTTCGCGTAGTTCTAATTATAAAAACATAAAAGTAAGCTATAGTTTCTGTACAGACATAGATTCTATTTGTACGCATTGGAGAAGTAAAAAAAGTTTTACCGGAAGTGTAAAACCCGAAATTTGGAATGCAGAACTGTTACAAATCATACTATTAACATATATACCAAGTTTAATCAAAATCAATTAATACGAACTGATGATATTAAAGTTTTAAATAAATCAAGAGGTGCTCGGGAGGCCCCCACCAGTCACCACTTATACCAATATCGTCACCAGTTCTTTGTCATTTAAATCTGCATCTTTAGTCAAAGTGTCATCAAACTTGATTAATGAACGAAGTCTGTATGCTCTCAACCAACTTTAAAACAAAGTGTGAACAGTTAGCAGTTGTATGGTGGAACCGCCGCCATTTTAATCCATGTGTCCTGAAACTCAAAAGTTGATCATTATCTTCTCACACTCATAAGTTTCATCATAATCACTTTATTATTGTAGGCTATAGTGTGAATAAGGACACTTACAAAATAAAAAAATTGCAAGCAAAAATTTTTTTACCGGAAGTTAAAAACCAGAAGTTGGGATGCAAAACTGTTGTGAACAGTATCAAATGTTCAAATACTAAGATTCATCCAATTCGATTATCAGGTATAAATGTTATTGAGATTTCAAAAAACAGGTGCACGAGGAACCCCCTATCACTTTGTTCAATATCGCTCAAAAACTTATCAACTCCTTGTCATACATATCTCATACGCATCTTTCTTTTTTAAAGTCTCATCAAAATTTATTCACGAACAAATGTTGTATGCTCCCAACAGATATAAAAAACTACTTGTTGTGTGGTAGACCCCCAACCCTTATAGTACAATGTACCCCAAATGCTTATGAAATCTTTATCATATTGATTGACACCATTAACCTACGTTTCATGAAAATCGATCTGTAACTGAATGCTATAGAAGGGATAACCCGGAAGTTGGTACGCAGTAATATTTTAAACAGTACTAAAACCTTGTATACCTAGTTTTAATAAGATTGAAATCAAGGATTAGAAGTTATTGAAGATTCAAAGAGTTCGGGAGACCCCCAGCCATTTTGTCGAATTTTGAAATGAATCCAAATCTATTTTCAAGTGAAATGGAGTTATATACAGTAGAGGCAGAAAGTATGAGGCACCCTTTAATTTTTAGTGAAAAAGCAAAAATTAAATATGCACTTCATTTTATTGTGTTATAATAATATTGAAATATAAAACTTTAACTTTTTAAAACCGAATTAAAAGTAATTTAGCCCACGTTTACGTTTATTTAGCCCAATATTGGACTTATCGAAATAACCACCCATTTTTTTAATAATTGCTGCATAAATTCTTGGCATTCTACCGACTAATTTGTCAAGACATTCTGCATCCAAATTATACCACACTGGCTGGAGTATCTCCCAGAGATTAATAATAGATGCAATATTTGTTTTTCGAACCTGCCGATCCATTTCTTCTCATAGTAATTCGATGGGGTTGCAATCAGGAGTTTGTGGTGGCCAATCTAATACTGTGAGCACTCTTTTCTTTTTCAAATTCTTTAAAAATTGCGTGCATATCTATGTTTCTTTTATGTTTGGGGTAATTATCCTGTATAAAGACTTATTAATTCCGAAATAGTTTCTTAGCAGATGGCACAACTTGGGTTTTTAGAATGTTTCCATACATTTCCTTGTTCATAATAACCACAATTCTGTGCAAGCTACTTGCTACCAAAGCATCTCCATACCATAACGGATCCTCCACCATGTTTCACAGTCAATCTGGTCTTCTTGTGCAGTCATCTTAATCAGTCAATCTTTGTGTGCCAGCGCCTATTTTAACCGTTTTTCCTTATTTCATGGTTGCAGTAATGATTTCCGTGCGGCAACTCGTTCATTAAGACCTTTTTCTCGAACACTTTTTTTATTGTAGACACACTAGCTTTCGGATCATGGAATTGATTGTACTTCAGAGTAATTTCGCTGGATAGACGTCTATTTAATAGAGAGATATTCGCTATTTCAATTTCTTGGCGTTTTGATGTATTTTTTGGGCAGCGAGAACGAGTTTTTTTGAGTCGTGAGTGTCTGGAGCACGATAGCGCGCAAACGTACGTTGCACAGCTCAAAGCGAAATATTCATTTTTAAGCAATTTAAGCTTGAGAATATTCTTCTTGGTGATAAACAATTATTCTCTCACGTTGAATTATTGATAATTCTTATCTTTTAATCATTTTATCGCTGAACATTGCAAAAAAAGTCCTTTATAGACTAAGATTTAAAAAAAATATAGATTTACCGTTATTTCTTAATATAAATATGTGTGTACGCTAAGGAACCTCAGTTTTATTAGAAAATGCAGGTACCTTGATCACTTTATCAAGATATTTACTGTAAGGATTTTTTTGCCTATTTTCCATAAATGTCTGTATATATGTTTTTAATTTTTTTAAATCACTCCTGAAATATAGTTATATGTTCAACAAATTGTGGTTGTTAAGACAAATTTAAATATCTTAAATAGTTGCGATATGTATACAACTTCAAAAGTTATTTTGATTTATTTAACCTGCCTCATACCTTCTGCCCCTTTTGTATATACCAAAGTTTCATCAAGATCACATACGTTTTTGTCAACCCACCCATCCACGCACGCAAAAAAAGAACATTTTTTTTGCTATTTAAATTCAAGATGGCCCAAACAAAAGATAAAATAAAACTTAGGATATGTAATATTTTTTAATTGAAAATTGTGGTGAAGTAAAAACAAAATTGTTGAACAAAAAACTCAAAAAAACACACCTTCACATTTTTCCCGTTTTTTCTCAAAAAAATCGGCTAAATTCCAAAAAAAAAATATTTTTCGGCACATCTACAATTCAAGACCTTTCCAACGATATTCAGATTGGCCCACTTTTGTTGGGGCAAATATTTTGATTATACCACAAAAATAGTGCTTACGTATTTATGTATAGATTACAATCGGATATTAAACCACAAGGATATTGGTAATCATATTATGGTTAAAAAGAAGTATTGGTGCTAAGTATATAAAAACAGAGAGAAACAAAAATACTTATTTTATCAAGTAGGCTTTGGCTTTGTAATTTTATTCAAATTTAAATTTGAAAAATTTATGAAATTTTTAACAATGACAACCACCAAATTTCATATCTAAAATAGGTTGCTTTGATTTAAAAAAAATGTATTTTAGTGTTTTGGTGTCCCGATAAAATATCACATAAAAAACTCCCACACGAAAGAATATTACAGCGAAAAAATCACACTATACGAAAATATCATATCACGAAAATATCACATCTCGAAATTCGAGACGTGTAATTTTCGTGATGTGCTATTTTCGTATAGTGTGATTTTTTCGCAGTGATATTTTCGACGTGATATTTTTTCGTGTGATATTTTATCATAGAACCGTTTTGGTGTCCCAATTATTAAATAAAAATTAAGTTTAGTGTCGCATCGCAAGATGTCCGTTATTTTACGTTCAGTTTTATTTAATATTTCGTTTGCAAAATGAGCTCAAACTATTAAAAGTTGGAAAATTTGATAATAAAATTGATGTATGATGATGAAGTTTCGATAGTCGAATAATCATCGCCGCGCGCAATATAGAAGGTTCGAATTTCCTTAGATCCTGGAATTTAATTGCTCACAACAATTACTAATTAATTCGGTAAAGAAGTCTAAAAATGATTTGAATTAGCTCCCCATAAGTGATTTATTTTGAGGCAGAAAAACTGAAAGAAAGGTTATGAAACCGCATGAGTGGCAATTGAGAGTTAGAAAGATTATTTTCTTCACCACTATCAGTTCAATCTATACTTAATTCGAGCATTCTACAATAATAGTAAAAATAAACCACAATAAATTTTTTATGAAATATTTTTCTGAATTTTTATGTTTATTTAAGGTATCAATCACAACTTTAATTAATAAAGACGTCATATTTCAGTAAATTGCTGTAAATTGATGGTTAAAATTAATATTTTTATTTTATTATAACGATTTAAATAGCGTATCCCAGCTCTACAATTGACTCACCGAAAGAGATCCAAAGCATGCCTTTGCACATGGAATCGTGAAGTATACAACAAGTTGCCAAGTTACAGGAAACATGATACCTACCACGAACCTAGATCAGCCCGCACGGTACTATTACAACTTATATCGGGATGGCAGTTCAGAACTTCTGACTACGTAAACTGAATACCATGATCGAGTAGTCATCTCGTAACCCCTTGATCACATTTTTTCCGTCATTATCACTGACATATTAGCGATGCACGGATATCTCCAATACGCATCAACACAAACTAAGAGCTATCTATTGAATTTGTTTTTAGAATCAGGTCAAGTCGAGTAGTCTGACCAACATCAAGTCTCAATGTATTGTTTTTTATCATGGCGTCTAATTCTGGGAACTACCAATTTCGCTATTATGTTTTAATTATCTGATTGTACAATATCCTGCTCGATCTCCGATTTAAGCCAAAAACCAGCAAGTAAGGACCGGATCAAGGCCGTTTTCAATTCTGCGACAATAATCAACCTTGCTGGGCAAAAAATAAAAGAAAATTGAAGCGAGAGATCACCACAGGTGACAGTATTAGATCCAAAAATGGTTGCAGGATCACTCCTCCAAAATCGTGTTGATTTAATTGCCAACTAGTGATAATATTGTCACTGATTCAGGGAGTATTGGGCTCAAACTAAGCTCTTGCATTTAGCATTGTACATCATGACAAAGATAAAAGGAATGTGCAAATGTATCCACTGTTGCAACCAAATGATAACCCAGGAGAAATTGATAACCTTTTTAAGGTTCAGCGCAATAGTAGTACCTATGTGAAATTTCTCAAACGAAAGCTTTGACTCCAAAGAACACGCAGTAAAAGCAAAGGGAATCGCTCCGGTTCTTAGTACAAAAACTCAAAAGCGGAGCTAAATAACGTCACAGGTTAACAGTCTGGGTCAAGTAAGCCATCCGCTTACGCAGGATTGAACATCACCGCTCAAAATTGGGCACCAGATGCACAGCTGCAATTAATGCTATTTAGGGCGCAGTTTTGGTAGACAATTACTCTCAGACTATAGTGTGCACGGGAGATCGGATTAAGGTCGAAGTCATCCTGCAGGTTAATACCATCAAATCACGTTTAGAATATCTACTTTAAACCGGGTTTAAGGATCCTACAGAATGTAAAGATACGTTCGCATTCACTTGTGACGAGAAAGAGATACGAAATCTCGATCCTCCATACGACTGGGATTTCACTCTTGGGAGTTTATGTTAAGAAATGTCAGGTCCTTGGATGTCAAGAAGAGGGCAAAAACCAACTCGATCGATGATAGATCTAAGAAAGCCAACTAGATAGTTGGCAAAGAACATCATGAACTACTGATTTAATAAAGACACGGTGCAAAGGTTGTGCAAGAAGACCAACGCTAGCTCTACCACCTCATACAGGTGAAGGTATTGAAGTGGGGCGGATATTCCGGTTCGGTGAAGGAAATGGAAAAAAAATGACTGAAGTAGGCAAAGTAAGTGATATCGGTGACATCGCTGATGTTATTAAGGATACCTGATGGCTACGGCAGAAAACCTAGTCCTTGCACTTTTACAGGAACCTTAAACTCACGAGGGAGAGTAAAGAAAAGTTGTTATAAAACACTAGGCTAACGTCATATGGTATCCGAATGCTAACTCATTCAGCACTTGCATTATGATTACGAATAAAATTAATTAAAGAAAAGTTTTTGATTTACTAGCAGAGCCTGGACGGCAGTACAAATTCGCGAGATAGTAGAAGCATCGATCTGAAACTGACGGAATTCTGCACCACAAAAAAGCAGCTTGTTACTGTATTTGACGCAATGGTCACAACGATACCTGGTCAGAACGGACCCAAAACCCTAAGTGTATTTAACTTTGGGAACAATATGTGCAGTTCGGATAATATATAAAACTGAAGGTGCAATTGAGCAGCCCTTGTCAGATCACAGAACAATAATGTTTGAGCTCGTTTGGAGCTCTTGGAGAACAAAGTAGAACATTTTTTAAAATAACCTTCTACAAAAAGTAACAGCACAAGGGAAGTTTAAACATGAGACCGAACGGTGGAACAAGCTATTGGTGGTGAATCGGTAACTATCCAAACGTTCGAAATCGCCCAATAACTATTGTAAAATTGCAAAGGGGGCGCAAAGATACGACCTAAAGTAAAGAGACTATTTAACAGAATTAATCAGTCCAGAAAAAGATGAATATACAAGATTGCTTATCATCTACCTACAATATAGGAATCAGCAGGGTTAAGAAAAGGGGCATTAGAAACTACTGCTAAAGAATAATGCTGGAATAAATACGTTACTTAGATGACCAGTTGGATAATTTATAAATCATCAGAACTGTAGGGTTGCACCGATAAGCAATCTTGCCGATTACCGATTAATCGTTTTTTTTTATCGGCCGATATCGATTAATCGACTGCCGATTATTTGATGGAAATGAGTTAAACAAATCTGCGCAAAGAATTGTTTAATTAGACTATTAATTAGAACTCGGGACTTTTCTTCACAAGTCGGGAAAATTCCACCAAAATCGGGACGCTGTGCAACCTTAGTTTAAAATGTTATGCAAATGTGGCTTGTATTTTTTCAATTTAAAGTTCGGCAATATTTAAATAAAAAAATTCTATAACTGTTAAAAGTGCTCTTTTGCATTTTTCTGACAACTATTTTCCATTCGTAAGTAAAAGAATCTGCAGTCCTCAGCTTATTTTTTACCGACTTTGTTTTCATTATTTCTAGCATGGTATGGAAATAATAAAAAATTACGTAGAAAGAAGCCACGGATGGCAAACTTCGAGAACCACACTGCCATTGCTGACCGAACGAGAAACTTTGCATAGAAGCGATGGAACAACACTTTTGATTAACGCGTTTGTAGAATAGGTACAAACACTGCTTACGCAAGGATTAAAGATAACATTGTTAGAGATAAAACAGTACCCTTTTTTTTAACTATTGTTTAAGAAGGGTTAAGGGTTGCACATTGGTTAAGAAGAGAATTTATCATCTGGGGACGCACTTTAAAGATTACCTTTGCCTGAATCAATAGTCTCAAATTAATCCACAAACATTTTTAAAAAAAGCGCCTATCAACACCTCAGAACGCATGTTGTTGTGGGACCTAAGCTTTGAAAGGTATCATGTGTTGTTGTGACACATATTGTAATTCCTAATACACAACTTACAACTCTGAATACATGCCACATCTTGAAATGTCTAAAGAAAGCAGGGTTGGAAAGAATGATTTGACTGGTCAAACCCAAGGGACTGAATAGATTAGGTTCAACGTACATATCAGCTCTATTAGTAAATATTTCATATTTAGAGCAAAACATGTCCAAATAGCTTAATTACTCTTAATTAACAACAAATGGAAAACATTTTTATCATATTTTTTAAAACACCCACTTTAATTAAATTTTCCAATATAATTTCGGTTCTTGATTCAACAAGTAAATAAATTTGTAATTCAAGTTCATGACATGAAGATAATAAAATAATCTAGTAAATTATTACACTGCACCGGTATAATGGATATGATTAAAAAAAAATCTATAAACAAAACATTCTGCCAGCTTTTATCAGCAAAAATTATAACATGGCAATATTTTATGGGAAAATATTTTGTTGGACAAAGACCAAAAATAATGCAAAATAAAAATTGCTGATATTTTTGGTATTCGAATCTTATTCCTTATCTAAAACAAATAATCTTTGAATGATTTTCTCTTTATTTTACTCTAATATTCCATTAAAATATTTCCTTTCAAATATGCAGCAAAAAGTATGACAATTCAATATTTGTTTTATAAACGAAATTTTCTTTTAACTATAAAAATAATATCCAAACAAATATAAACATTTTCATTGAAAGATTTAGATGAATCATTTCTTTAAATTATCTTTTTCCCACATATCTGGCAGGAAAAACAAAATCGTCATCTTTTCATGTATACAATTATAATTGTAAAATAAATTTCCATCACATCACTTACCAACACCGAATTTATTATTAGCAGGTATCCACATTTTAATTAAATTTATTTATTTTATACTATAGATTGCATTGATACGATTTCTGTAATTAACACATTTTGTTGATTCACTTTTTATTTTTATTTTGAGAATCGCAAATATTTGTTTGACTATTGTTTTTTTTTTATTGCAAAAATCAATAAATATATACGAACACGATTTGACAGTATAAAACACTCGCCATGACAGATGAAAACAACTAAACAAAAAAAGAAAAAATAACACAAATTTTTGAAATTTTTTTAAAAAGGCTAGTTCACAACAAAAAATTTGTTGGAATGAAGTTAGACTCGATTAAAAATAAGTTTTTGAGAACTGTAAATTAATTTTTAAATTAATATCGTTATTTTAAATTTATGTTAGCCACCATTATGTTTTATTTTATTAGAATCATTTTTAATTTCTTGAAACTTTGGTCCATGATGAATTCATGACTTTCTTATGAAATTCGCCCCTTATGAAACGCGCCTCGTAGTTAATCTACTTATATGTAATAATATATTGTACTTTACGTAAGCATGTGTTGATATTGGACAATTGACGTCGATATCATGGTAGGTTATGCTATGTAGTCCATTCTGAGTCCCTTATCCTGGTAATGAGCTTATTTGACGTAATTTCCTACTTTAAATGATGCACTAGTTAAGCTGACAAAGCGCTGATGTAACTGCACCATTCACATTCCATAGTTTTACTTTATAGAAATTAATTTATTTTAATTATTAAATAAAAATAAATCTCACGATCGATTGTTGAAAAGAGAACAGAGTAGCTGCTTAAAAATATTTTATTCTCTTCCAATTATTAATATCAACCTTATTTGTATATGTTTGTCCATAATAATTTAGTATGTATTATTTACCCTGCTTAAACTGTTCTATTAGAAAAAGTACAATCCTCTAGAATATTGATGAAAATTGGAAAGGAAAAGAACGATTTTAATGGGATCAAATTCTTTACTTCACAAAAATGTTGGGTAGAAAAGACTTATATTCAATGGGAAAATGGAATTAAGCTCATAATCCTTCAAATATCAAACTTTTCCTATTGAAATCTTTTTAAAGGAATGAACGTAATTGAAAAGGAAAATAAAACTTAGACAATTTTTTTGTTATTTTGGTTACGCATTGTTTTGTTGTTGAGATTTCTGATTTATTTTTTCATCTTTAAAATGAATTTTAACTATGTATATGTTTTTATTGTCTTATCTAGGTCGTTGACTTTTTCTAGGTCGGAGTTTGATTTGATATAATTTAACGTGTTTGTTATAATTTAATATTTTAATACAAACATGAGTTCTAAATGAATAGATTTTGAAATATTTTTATCCTAATAATCTGCAATATGTTAATTTTAAATAAATTGGGTTTAAAATTGTTGCGGTTATGAGTGTTAAAAAACACGTTTACCTGGCTGGGGTACAATTTTCAAATCCGATCTCACACATATACTTTATAATTGATGGATATACTTTATACTGAATGGGTTTTAACGAAGGGTTAAAAAAATTATATTTTCAGGAGTCTTGTCTATGAGAAAGTGTGGTGATTATTTATACTCAACTCCAGAGTATGTTGAATTTAATCTGATATTAAATGATAGTTATAATACGAATTTAATTTGAAAATTAAAACAATAATTAATCTTTTGATTAATTTATCACCAATGAAACATATTAATATTTTAATTCTGATAAATCCATAGAGCCGTTTTTTCATGCCCTCAAGTCTGGTTGTACTTTTATTTGTTTTATCAGTATTCTATATACAATTTGTGTGAATAGAGGTTACTTCTCTCTATATATATTTCTCTATGGTTAAAGTATAAATATTTTTTTATTTCTGTTTAGAAGTTTATTACAAAACAAACACGAAATATTAATAAGTGCCGGAAAATTATAACAGATCATAAATTAATATAACTTAGTGAAAGATGAAACACCTAGCAAACTACTCAAAAACCTCTCCATTTAGCGTTTCAAGAAAATATTACAAAACCAAATATTCATGGTTCTTTCAAAATTCAAAAAATATTCTAAAAATTAAAATAAAATAAAAAATTTAAACTTTTTTTTAAAGTTCTAAAAACATTCCAAAAATTATTACAAAATCAAAGATTGAAACTTTTTTCAAAATTCCAAAATTTTTAAAATATTCCAAAAATTATAACAAAATCAAAAATTTGCATGTCCAATTTCATGTCAAACAAATAATTTATTTCATATTGTTCCAAAAAATTAAGTAAAATGAAAATCATTCTTTTGACACACTTGACAATATTTTTTTGACAAACTTATAATGCAATAATCTAGATTTTGGTTTCACATAGAAATACCGAACAGCAAAATTTCTCCAAATTCAATGTTCCTATTCGTAATCACTTAAAATGAACGTTTTTAAGCAAAAAATAGGCAAATTTCCTTGTTTTAAAACACTTGACCATTTTTTTTACACACTTCCCGTACAGTTATCGAACACATCGTCCTTTTGGCTCTTACAATTGAGTAACCCTATTTTTAGAAACAAAAATTTTTGAGATCTCTCCAGCGGTTTTCTAGATTTCGTCGGTTGTGACGGCAGACAGACATACCGTTTTTTTCAATCAGTAAGTCCTAAAACGTCGATAAATGCCGATAAATGGGGTAAAATATTCATTTTTGGCTCGAGAATGTAATACTTAGGACTTTCAGACCGAAGTAATATCTTTTTCTAATTCATTGGCGTTTTATTTAATGCGAGTAAAATAATTTCAGAATTAATTACACAGTAATCCCAGCAAAAGCTCGTATGTTAAAGTTTAACTTCAAGTCGGCACGGGTTATCGTCATCCAATCGCAGTAAAACTTTTAATTTAAGTTTTTAAGGTCAATTGGAAAAAATTTAGCGGGTATGCGTATAAAATTTTGCAAAAAAATTTTTGTTCTCTATGTCTTGGGACACCATACTCTGTACAGAGAAAAGCAATACGGTTGATAAGTAATACCGAACGAACGGATCAGCTTGATTCATCCCACAGATGAAATGTAGCTGAATTATCAATCTACTATAAATATAACTTTAGCGAATTCTCCTCTTAGGGAATTCAAAATATACTTCGATCGTGTGCGCAGTATAATCGACAAACAAGAGCTTCCGAGTTATCCCATCTATTTGTTGTCTAAATACCTCGTTATGGAACTGTGTCCATCCATAACGACTATTTTAATAGAGCGGCCAAATTGTGGAACTCAATGCCCTCCTCTGTATTTCCCGATGAATTTGCTCCTCAGGCATTTAAAGAAAATGTCCATAGTCATTTAAAACAATTAGTATAGTTATCCCCATATCCTCATTCCTTCCATTTTCCTTATCTCCTTCCTTTATAGTTGACATGGTATCTTCGGATATTCAAAGAGTCTGAATAATGAATATTTCATATTTAGTGTGCTAAACATGTCTAACTAATTAATAAAAAAACACTTTCAGGTGTTTGTTGAATATGCAGCAAAAACATTTTGCATTGCCATTTTGTTCCCATTCTGTTTCATTTTCTTTCAGTTTGGCATCCTGTGGAAGATAAACTTTTACTTCTTCACTTTATTTTGTAAAGTGCATCTGTACAATTATCACGGCTCGTGTCATATTGGTGGCGTTGCGCAAACATGCATTTAATATTTAATCTTTGGTGGTACTAAATCTGTTAAGAAAATCCTCTACAATATTTCTGCTAGTTTTGTTAGCCGCAGAACATTTTGGACTTTGAATGAAATGCTTTTTAATACTAAATAAACCTCAAGTCTTAGAATCATTCCATCAATTATTTAATGTAAAATATGACATCACTAAGTCGAACGAAGTCCATCACGCATTTAAGATAGCTGAACCTCAGAACGCGCTCCACAACCCTGCCATGAAACAATAAAATTTCATGTTCAATATAAAAAATAAAAATAATTAGTATGTATGTTAAATATTTTACCGGTTGTAAACAAACTTAAAAGGTCCTGTCTCATGTCTGTTTTCTCACGTTTGTTACCATTGCAATGCAAAAAATTATGTATTTTCCGGCAGATTCAGAGATTTCCTCTATGTCGAATGACCGTAAAGTGATTAATTTACATCCTTTTTGGGGTCGTAAAGTGAAAGAATAATATCTAATCGTACAAAAAGTATATTAATACAAAATAAATAAAATATCGAATACATTCGTTATAAAAATAAAACTTCGTTTTCTAAACTACAAATACTAACTCTAGAATAGAAAATAAAACTAATACTTTTCTTTTTCAGAAACCGATAAACTTTTAAATTCACTACCAAGAATTCTCATAACATCAACATGGGATCGACCTTTTACTTTAAAGTTTTTATAATTTTCTTTTACATATTTAGCAAATCCTGTGGCCGTTCGTGTAGGTGTAAGCTCATTAATACCATCCTTATTTTTTTTGTTTAAAAATATCTCTATTTCTCCGTGACAATAGGCACAACGTATTTTATCTGTTTTTTTCGATTTTGAATGCGCGTAAGATCTACAAATAAATTCAATTACAATTTAGTTTACTTCAACTAGATATTAAAATAAAAAAATTCCTTACTTCATATTGCATTGAGCACATTTATATGTGTATTTGTATTCTATATCATAAGCATGACAAATTTTGATTGGTGGGAGTTCCGGAAAAACGATCGTACATTTTGATGCCCTATAAATTGTTTCAAAAATTAAATCAGTAAATACCCAACAATACTCGTTATATAATAATAATAAATGTTACCATGTTTTCCAAATTGATCCATGTCCGTTCAATCCATCGTATATCCATGTTGCAGCATGGCACATTTCATGTATTAACGTACATCTTAACCGTTCAGGCGTTGTTACAACTTTATCACTAAATTCGATCCGACATTTACGTACTCCTGCCTTTTTTGACGTAAAACACCGTCCTGCTGTATTTGTTAATTTTTTATTCCAACTCAATGGAATTGTTGTATCTCTTTCAAACTTAAATATATATTCGTTATATAAACTAAATAAACGTTCTCCTAATTCTACTTTCATTTTTGAAAACTTTTTACGATAGTTCACAGCTTCGGGATCACAAAAGCTTTCAGGAAGTTTTTCTACAAATATAGTTCCATATAGAAAATAAAGTTTATTTATTAAACATCACCAACTACTTACCCTCTAATGATTGAAGAAAGCCGTAAGTTCGAATAGGTACCGTAACTAGTTCATCCGTGGTTACTTTTTTAGATTTAATTGTTGTACATTTGGCCGTAGGTTTTGATTTCTTCGATGTCTTTTCAGGACTATCTTGCAATGTATCTTTTGAACTTGAGGGGATAGACTTTATTTCACTGTTTTTTAAAGTTGTTATTTTTTTATGTACAATCGTAGGAATCCAAGGAGTCTTAAACGAAATTTGTTGTTGGTCGTTTTCAAATAAATTTGTTGGTTTAGGTTTATCTTCATTGGCTTCAGGTAGCTGGAAATCATCGTAGTTAGGTGTAAATAGTCGTCGTCGACTTGGAACACCAGAATTCGTTGGAGTTACGGGTGTAGGTGTTACTGAAATTGATGGTTTTTTCTTAAATTCACAACTATCTAATATTTTGTCTAGATTAGGTTTATCTGCAAAAAAAATAAGTTAAAAATAGAAACAACATTAACAATAATTATAAAATAAAATTTTATGTATAACATCATTAGAATAGAATAGTCGTCACCACACTAAAAAATTGCTAAGGAAAGTAACTAAGTTTTCCAAGGTTGAAAATGATTTTGGGCGAAAATACAATAAAAAATGTATTCAAAATAAATTAACACTATAGAAAATTTTAATAACTTTACAGATAAAGTTTTCGTGCGGCTCGTGTCGAATATCAGCCCTGAAGACAAATACATGAAAATATCTTAGTTGCTACCAAATTGCATATCAGATAATTTTCAAACGTAAATTTTGCTCTTACTTGTCACGCCATATTTAAAAGTTTTTTTAATATTCTAATTTTCAAATTAATTAAAAAAAAGTTTAATTAATTTTTTTTTCTAAAGATTAACTAATTACCTATCACACAAAAAAAAAGTTTGTTGAAATCGTTATAGCCATTCTTCAGCTATTTAATTTCAAAGCTACTTCAAGACCTTTATATTTCATATTGGGACTCTCAATGCTCAAACTATGCACTTTAAAAATATTCTAAAATAAGTTCTATTTTTAATTTTGTTAATACTACTTTAATTCCAAGGTTAAAGAAAATCGGAAATGGTCAAGTTCAAATTTCGTTTTTTTCACCTGTGTAGATCATGTTTTTCATCATGTAACGAAAAATGCGCATTAACTGGGTCGTGCATGGGTAAAAACAACATGACTCTTCACATGGTTACGACTTTTCTTTCTAGGAATTCCTGTCCAGCACAGGCAATTAAAAACGCGTTACTATAGTCATTTAAAACTCAAAACACATCTTAGAGTTAAAGATCCTAATATGTCGATGTAAGTACAAAGTCTTCAATTGTCCACCTTTACCCCCTTAGTGACGGAAAACTTCTTCAACTACCAATTTGTTAAGGTCATGTGCATGACTATGGATGCTGACAACCGCAAAACAAGTGGAGATGGAGATATTCAGAGATTTACTACCGACGCCACAACGATGCTAGGTTTAACTGAACGCACACTAGTGGAACATTCGCTTAGACAAAGAAAATAGCTAAATAGATCTCGGTGCAGAGCAACAGATGTTAAAAGATGAAAGTTCCATGACATAACAATGACAGACGGTGTATCAAGGGCATGAAAACAACCAGACATACTTAGTATTAGACTAGAGTGACTACCTATTTCGATTGCTTTAGTCATTAGTTTAATCTTTATCCCCATGCTATTTATACTAGTTTCCCACCGTAGCAATTTGCTCGCTAGTATAGTTTAATAAAGTATAATAGTAACGGTGTGAAAGCAAACTATCACAGCAATTGCTTTAAATTTGCTATTTTCATTTGCTCTCTGCTAGATGGAGACCAAATTTTTTAGGTAGATTTCATATAAAAATCTACCTATTGCAATGACCGTCATCTCGGAATTTCGGAAAAATTTTGATGCCAAACGACTATATATGTAAAGCGGAGACGGAAAAAAACAAAAAAAAAAAAAATTATATATATATATATATATATATATATATATATATATATATATATATATATATATATATATATATATATATATATATATATAACGATATGAGGTATAACGGAATTTAGCGGCACTCTCACGGTCGCATTTTTCGACCTAGACCAAAAATTTTTTCTGAGCGTGTTGCGGCAAACAATCTCTTGGATAAGTTCGACAACTGGCCATATCCGGATACAGGTTAAGAGTCTAGAGCCTTAAAACTGTCAAAAACAAAGCGTTATAACGGCCGTTTGGGGCAACATATGTAAAAAAAATTTATAAATATTAATTATTTGAACATATTTCCATCATTTTTTAAAAAATCAGACATCTGCAATAAAAAATTCTTTAGCTATCTGCAATAAGCTGCGTGAAGTACAACGGCATTTAGCGGCACTCTCACGGTCGCATTTTTTCACTTATGCTAAAAATATTTTCTGAGTATGTTGCGGCAAACAGTCTCCTAAATATGTTTGACAATTGGCCATATCGGGGTACAGGTTAAGTGCCTAGAGCTCAAAAACTGTATAAAATAATGTTTATTTTTAAAGTTTGTTTAATACTTCGGTTTTTAATTAGTGTTTTTTATGAAGTAATCTAACATATCCGATTCTAATTGCACACATAACTATCTGATCCCGAAATCTACCTATTTCTAGCGGATATACCTGCCGCTCGGACTTTTTTCAGTTGGTTCGGTTTTGGTTTATTAAAAAATTTTTATTATGGTTTGGTTTCGGTTTCTTGATATTTCAAAACTTGGTTTTGGTTTTAAGACTATATAATTTTTTGCTTTTGGTTCGGTTTTGATTCAAATTCAGAATTTAGATTCACATTTTTATTCTTATTTAATTCTCGATATTCAAATAAAAAGAGCTTTATTCTACTAATAAGTCGAATTAAAGAGACCGTGGTGGGCACACTTGTCTTATACCACGTAGGCACTAGATTTTATGAGTCAATCAACTGCAACTCAGGGGTACTTCCACTGAACGTTGACGAAAATTTCGAATCTAAA
The DNA here is from genome assembly GCA_963693315.1 of Diogma glabrata. NCBI lineage: Eukaryota > Metazoa > Arthropoda > Insecta > Diptera > Cylindrotomidae > Diogma > Diogma glabrata. The sequence goes on along the minus strand of OY856187.1, from coordinate 375,736,641 downwards.
TGGTTTGATTTTGAGTGATGGAATGCAAGGAAGACGTCATTTAAGTTGCTAAACTTGTACCGTAAGCAGGGATCGAAGTACATTCGTAGCTTATACTTGAGTGCTAATTCCAAATGCAAGGAGGTGTTAGCTAGGAAAAAGCAAAAGCATGACCAAAAGTTGGTAGACAAACTTAGTAATGTGAAAGATTCCAAACAATGGGGTCTAGCACTCAAGGAAATTCGTAACCAAAAGTTGGTCTGTGGCAACAATATTGAAATGACTGACCTCGTGACTCATTTTCAATCGCTTAGTAATTCACTATCTTCTGTTTCAACCATATATTATGCAGAGCCACATATTAGTGAGACATTCTTGGATGAGGACATTGCAATCGACGAGATATTACTAACCTTGCACAAGGCAAAGAACGCAAAGTAACCGGTTTTGATAGAATACCCTATGAATTTTATAAAAATGCTCCGATTTCATACATTGAAAAACTGAAAAATGTGTTCAATAGAATATTTTCGAATAACGAATTCCCAGACTCATTTCGTAGATCAATTATTTTTATGTTACATAAGAAAGGAAATGTAGATATTGTTGCTAATTATGGAGGCATCTCTTTCATGGATGCTGTAGCCAAACTTTTTATAGGTGTCTTATTACAGAGGCTTGAGTCCTGGGTTGAATCATTTGGTATATTGAATGTATGTCAAGCGGGCTTTAGAAAAGATTATTCAACTATGGATTGGCATATATTCCCTAACCAGCATCATTAAGATTCATTGTTCGAAGCCAAAAAGAAAATTGTATACCTTCTTTGTGGATTTCAAATCAGCATTTGATAGTGGATAGAGACGCAATGTTTTACAAGCTTCACAATGAAGGCATATCATCCAAGTTTTTATCAATACAACCCGAAAATTATATGAAAATAGTGTGGCGTGTTTGGGACGGGGAAATGGTTTCATCTTGGTTCAATACCAATGTAGGAGTTAAACAAGGTTGTCTTTTAAGTCCTCTATTGTTTGCGTTGTTTTTAAATGATCTAAATGAAGAACGTGGAGGCGGTCTATACATTGGAGATCAGCGAATTAACGTTCTCATATATGTAGATGATATCGTTATTTTTAGTGATTCGCCCGAAGCTCCAAGTAAGATGAAAAAGTCGCGTGAACTATACTGTAGCTTGTGGAATCTTACCATAAATCTAGCCAACTCTAAAGTGATGATTTTTGGTGGAAGATCTATAAACGAACGTTGGCATTTTCAGGGTACCGAACTCGAAATAGTCTCATCGTTGTGTTACAAAACTTCACGTTTATACTCTAAAACTACATTTTAATTTTGTTATTAGAACTTTAAAGCTTCACGATAGACTACCGAAAAAACCAACTAAAATTTTAATTGACAAAAAGTTGTCCTTTATGAGCGATTGGGTACAATTGACTGAAAGATGTGGCACTACTCTAAACGTAAATAATGTAACACTGGATGAACTTAAAACTGACTTATTAGAAAAACTTCAGCGACTGACAGAAACACACAAAACAGAGTTTACAAACCAAGCCAAAAAACGCTACGCTACATGAAGAATACAGATTACTCGATCACGCAGCAAGTAGTGGGTACTTTAAAGATGGTGTCTTTGTACATATAATGATGGTACTCTTCAAAACTCGCGGATCACTTATAAATGTTAACGCACGAGCATTTCAAACACAAACCACTGGAATCTGTTCATTATGTTGTTTAAATGAAGTAGAAAACGTTGCTCATTTTGTTGCTGTCTGTCTCGTGCTTTATCATATTCGTAGGAAATATTTTGGTACACGAATATTAAACCATTCGGAAGTCATAGAATATTTAAATGGAAAAGATTTTGATAAATTATATTTGTATATAGTAGAAACAAGCAGATACAAATCATTTTTGGTTGATGAATATAATGTTTGATTTAGCGAGCCCGACTAAGTAACTCAATCTATTAATTAGTATAATTTTAAATAATTTAGCGAAATTTTTATGTTCATTTGTATTAGATATTTTTGTGCTAGAGAAATATTTAACTTAAAAGAAAAATAAATAATTATAATTGTATTGAAAAATAAGAAATTTTTAAACTTAAAAGGCAGACGGTCAAAACCATTGTGTTGAAAAACACGTGAAATCAGCAAAAAAATGCAATTTTGGAAATGAGGTTTTAATTTTGTATATTTAGGTATTGGAATTCATTGATATCAATAAAAAAAATTTTCTGCGTTTTTAGTTTTTTTTTTTACCCTGTCTTAAGATGGTGATGAAAAATCAAAAAATTGCTCGGCCCTGGTGTATTGAAATGGCTCTACAGTCAAAACTACTGAGCTGATTTTAATGTTATATAGCTCAAAATGTAGGTATTGAACAGAGCTAATCAAAATAATAATTCACATTATATGACCTTGAACACTTTCTTTTAGAAAAATAACAGTAACAAATTCAAATTCGATTTTCTAGAAATGCGTATTTTTTGAATTTTTGATTTTTTAATATGTGAAATTCCAAAGATTCTAAGTTTGATAATTCTTTTGAAATATTAGTATCCAAACGGCCGTTATAACGGTTTTAAAAAATCAATTTGTTTTAGAAAAAAGGCTCTAGTTTCCTAACCACGTGTCGGATTTTGCTGATTCACGAAATCGTCCAAGATATTAATAGAACACACATGTACAGAAAATTATTTTGATCTACCTCAACAAATGCGACCGTGAGAGTGCCGGTCGTTTTCGTTATATCTCATATCGTTTATATATATGTATATATATTTTATTTAGCGTATGGTTTTTTTTGTGGCACATTAAAAAATTAAACTTAAAAATAGGTAGACTCTTCTATGAAATCTACCTAAAACAAAACATGGATACACATTAAATGAACTTACAATCGATTTGATTGCGTGTCTTTTAAGTAAATTAAAAAGTAAAATATTTGAACATTGGGCAGTACATTTGAACATTAGATGTTTACATCGATATATACATATATATAAATTTTGTTTTTTCGTCTCCGCTTATTACATATAGTCGTCTGGCACCAAAATTTTTCCCGAAATTCCGCGATGAGGCACATTACAATAGGTAGATTTTTATATGAATTCTACCTTAAAAACTAAAAACGCAGAAATTTTTTTTTATTGATGTCAACGAATTCCAATACCTAAATATACAAAATTAAAACCTCATTTCCATACCTTGCTGATTTCACGTGTTTTTCACCTATTTGTAAAAAAACTTATAATTTGAAAAATTCAATAAACATAATAATAATATAGAATTTTTTAAAACATTTAATCAAAAACGCTAATCTATTTTTTTGCATATGGCAATGTTGTTTTTTGCATATGGCGTCAATTAATCGGGCTATGAATATTGAGGCTTTTGGGTAAAGTTTTAGTTCAAAGTAAATAAAACTACATAAAATGTTTATTACAGTGGTCGCAAATGAATGTTGATGGGTGTGCCAAAAAACTTTGTTTTGTAAAATTGTCCTTTTTGCGTGCCAAACTAAAATGCTGTCAAGACTTTATCACCCCGTATTTGCAAATTTTTTTATTCGGCATACGCATTTCTTTAATAAGATTGAAGCACTAAATTGAAGCAGGTCAAGGAACTATGATAGATCAATTTCAAAAATTTGAAACACTTTGAAATGTTGAATTCAGATCAAATCATGTCGCGTCATTTGAGCTTTGACCCGAGACTCAGACTTAGACTCTTAGTCAGACTCAAACTCAGATTTAGACTCAGACTCAGATTCAGACGCACACTCAGACTCTGAAGCTTCTGTTCTATAAAGCAATGAAAAAGTACTAAAAAACTAATGATGAGTACTGAAAAAGAAAAAGCATTGAAAGAGTACTGAAAAAGTAATAAAAAAGTACTGAAAGTAGCCGTGTTCGATTTGACTGATTTAACTAGAACAACTGAAAAATTGTATGCAATTGTTGTTGTTTTTTCAGTTGTTGTTGTTTTTTCAAATCGGACGCACCTAAAGTAATGAAAAAGTACTGAAAATGTATTGAAAAAGTAACGAAAAAGTTAATGAAAAAGTGCTGTAAAAGTAGTGAAAAAGCAATGAAAGGTTAATGAAAAAGGTCTGAAAAAGCAATAAAAAATTACTGAAAATGTGCTGAAAAAGTAATGAAAAATTAACGAAAAAGTACTGAAGAAGTAACGAAAATGTACTGAAAAAATAACGAATAAGTAATGATCCTTTCACTTCAACTGTTCTGAAAGCATACTATCTTTACAAAATCATCGAGAAAACACAGAACTAGTCAGAAAAAAAACCGACACTAATCAGAACAAATATTTACTGTCAAACGAACCTGTGGAACTAATTGGGGCATTCGTCGCCAAGTAGTAGGAACATAGATTAGTTTGCCTATAAAATTACAGACACTGGTGATGTTTTGCGACACAAGGATGTAGCCTTTTATCATTAGAAGTCAACCAAACGCGTAAAACGTAAAAATATGTATTTTTAATATAAACCGTTCTCTTACCGTTTACTATATTCTCTTCTTTGGCTTCACTCCCACTCGATTCGTCATCATCAGATTGATAAGTTATCACAGATTCCATACCATAAAGAATTCTCGATTGACGTCGAGATTTCTGTTGTTTAAATGTTGTTTTTTTGTCTCTTTTTTGTTTTCTCGGTGGTTTTATTATCTCTTCTTCACTCGAACTTGAAGAAATGTGTACAGCTTCAGCTCGAAATGAGACATCGTCATTATCATTGTGATCGTCAGATGAAACAGAATCGTCTTCACTGGATGTTGATTTAGATAGGATATAACGCTTATTAGCTGCGGCTAGTTAAAAAATATTATTTAGAATGATTAGTTTGAATATAAAAATGTTTTGAAAAGCGACGACGGTTTACTAGTGGTTGATTAGTTTTATATCAGTTGGGGTTTTTATGTTTATAGTTTTAGAAGACGTTTTCCGAAGTAGAAATGAAATGAGTAATTAAGCTCAATTAATTATGGAAATCATGCGAATTTTCGCAATTTGAAATCGTTTTTGATTTTCTTCTGATCTTCAAAAACAACTTTTTCGTGTCGTATCAGTAATGACACTTATTGATTTTCCATTGACTGGAAAACAATCAATGGCTCTACACTCTACACTGATGACAACTTGATAACTAGAGTATTTTATTTTTTTGTTTACCTCTTCTCGTTGGTTTTGAATTCGTATGTTTCTGTTTTTCTTGTAATATGTTTTTCTTGGTTGATGACTCTTTTACTGAACCGGGATTTGTTTTTATGAAATTTATAGATCTTCGTATTTTTTCAAGTTTTTCTTTGTTTTTATTTGATAGATCGACCCTTGTAGATTCTAAGTCTGGCAGAATTTTTCGATTAACTAAAATAAAAGAAATTGTGAAATTGTTATTAGATTAGCTGAAGTGCATAGTAAAGTAGTTGTAGGAACCAAATAATACGCACGGCGTTGTTTAGAGGTGATACCGCAGACTCTATCGCAGTTAGGATACTAGCGCATACAAAAGCAATGCATAGGATACTTGAAGTGAATAATTTTTTGAAGGTAGGTTCGAATACAATACGAATTTTGATGGTGGTTTGACGAAGCGTATTCCTAGATAATTTTTAGAAGAGAAACATAGGGGTTGTGTAGAGCCATTTTCGAATACAGTAGACTCATAAACTAAAGTTCTATTTTGTTCCTTTTCCTAGCTTTGGATGAAGCATTTAAGCGTAATCTTAATCAATCAAAAGGACTATGTTGAAGTTTTAACTGACACTTAGAGTCGGCTCGAAGATTAAATGAACGGAATAAATATATTCTTCTTATAAATATTTTTTCAGGATTCTCGTCAATATATTGTTACGATTCTACATAAACGTAATGAAATACAAAACCTTAATTTTCGATACACAATATTTCAAAAATACAAAATTACATAGTAATACATAAAAAAACAATAAATGATTTTATGAATCAACATAACGTAAAATAATCGAATATTCTAATATTTTCTCAAGGTTTCTAAAAAGTGACCTCGAATATTTGAAAATTATGCAGAATCGTATATAAGGAGTTTCCTTTTGCAAAATAGATTGTTTTATTTTAGACCTGCGATGGTTAAAATTGCGATAGTTTAAGCGGAATGTGAATTAAGCAATTGTAAATGAAACGGTATACCGTGCATATAAAAACCGTGTAAATAGTAGAAGTTTTTTTTAAAAATTAGTTTTTGTGAATAAAGTTTTAAAGTGCTATTGAGTAGAAATATTTTGTGTATTATTTTGAACGTTGTGGAAATTTCTACAATGAACCGTTGGAATTTCGAAGCTGTTGGAAGAATATTCTAGTTAGTAATATCGTTTGCTGTATTGTTAACGTGTTGTTGTGGAACACTTAAGGAGTTGAGTACTTAATAAAACCTGGTGTGTCAGTGATCGAACTCAGAAGGAGATTGGGAATTGCATTTATCGAATTGAGAGTAAGGCCAATTCGAAGTAAGGATAGAAAAACGTAACAATATGTATCTTTAACTTAATAACTAGAAATTTATTATGTACCGATTATGTTTCCGGGTTTGAATACTCCTTCGAGCTGCACCCACCAACTTAACATATTGTTTTTAAATAAAATATAAAAAAGAGTTACTTACATATGCTATATCTTGTCATATCCATCCTATCTTTAGGTTTTTTTTTCTTAGTTGACGAACATTTTTCCAATAGTTGTGGAGTTTTCCATTCTTCTCCGTACAGCTCATTTAACAATTCTTCCATTTCTTCATCAATTTCAAGATCCTCTTGTTGTAGTCCTGGAAATCTATTTTGTTCGTTTTCATTAGTAGATTTTATAGAATCAGATTCCATGTTTTCTTTAGATTTTTGTTCTTCATTTGTAGAATTTAAACTAGATTGGATATTATTTTGTGACTGTTGATGCTTTTTAGAATCATCCGTAGAATGTTTCTCACTTTTATTAAGCTCTTCAGCATCATCTTTAGTTAAGCTTGATTCTGATTCATTACTTGTATTTGATGACTTGGAAGAGTTCGGTGTTTCTATCCCTGATATTTGAATATTTATGTGAACTTTAGCTGATATGTTGATTATTTCCGTAGCGGCGGAATCGTTTTGACTTTGCGATATTTTATTTTCGTTATTTGAATTCTGTATTTTAATAGAACTTTCTGATTTTAATGGTGATTCAATATCTGGTATAGTATTTTCCACCGTTCCAGAATTTTCGGACAAACTTAAATTTTCTGGAGTCTCGGGTATAATATAATCATCATTTTCAATTGTTTTGTCACTGACTAATTCATTTTCTGTGTCCTTTGGTGTTGATAATGTAGGAATATTATTAAAAAATTCACTTAGTCGTTGACGTGCTTCTGGACTCAGTGTACCTTCAATGGTATCAGCAAGAGTCGATACTTGTCTATTATCATCTTCATCTGAACTAGACAAAACAATAACTCTCTCTTCTTCGAAACTATCTTCACTTTCTGTAGCATCAGAACCTTCTGATTCTTCGTCAGTATTATCTTCAGTGCTACTAATTGATAAAATAGTAATAACTGATGTATCAATCTTCTCTTTTTCAGTTTTCGATAGCAAACTATTTCTAATTTTTTCGTCATCCGGCAGATTAGATAATCGAATATTATCTTCTAATCCTAATCTATCCAATTGTGTTGACAACCTACTTAAAACCGTATCAGCCGTACTAGTTCTCCTAAAACAATTTTTAGAAAGTTGCTCCTCTGAGCTTTTACTAAATAAAGTGTCACTCGATTTACATGATGCAATTATCTCTAATTTTTTCATTTCAATCTCAAGTTTACTGTTAGAACTACTTATATTACAGTTAGTTTCGTTTGTGTCAATTATTTGTAATTTAGCAGAAAATAAGGATTCATTATCAGATTTATCATGATCAGGTGTTTCTTTAATATATTCATCTTTTTCCGAATCACGTTCCATCTCTTCTGAACATAATATTTTATTCATTATTCTTTCTTTTTGAGTTTCTGATGGTTCGGTATCAGACTCGTCGTCTGTAATTAAAGATCTATCGCTTTTTCTTGATTTATTTTCATGCCGTGATTTTTGATCATCCGGCTTCGTTAAAAGGGTTAATTTACTGAAACCTTTAAAAACAGGTTAGAGGTGTTAAAATTTTTAAAGTTTAATTAATAATTAAAAACCACTTACGTTCTTTAAAATTAATAATTTTATTAGGAGTAACATGTGAAAGTAATTTATATTTATCGTCCATATTTCAACAAACAACTATTAATTCATTCCAATTATAAATAAACCATTTAATTGTTTTTCCACTGTGTTTGGAATTGATAAATGACGCCTTCGGTTTGCTTTTAAATTATGAAATATGAATGCGAACACGACTGTAATATCTCTTTGTTTACCACAGCGCCAATGCATAAAATATATACCAAAATGTGTTTGTAGGGATTGTAAGGTGCCACAAATATTACCAAAAACAATGTTGACATCTCAATCTGCTGAAAAATAAATTTAACAATTGTATATCTTTGCATTCTTTTTAATCAATTATCTGTAAGGTAATCAATAAATACTCTACTTTTACTTATAATTTAATTATTTTGTTCTGTTACCATGTTTATTAGCATAGGGAAAATTAATATCATTTAGTATTTTGTATTATAAAGTAATAAATGTAAATTATATATTTAGTCAACTATTTTGAAGATTAAACAACATATTATTTATGTTAATAAATAAATTAAGCCGAATATGGTTATTAGAAAATTAATTGGGACCATTGCAATTGGTTCAATTGTTTACTTTGTCCGGTAATAAGTTTATATAAAAACTTCTTGTTTAAATTAATTCATGTTCTTTTTTTCATCATAGATGGTTTTTTATTGGACAACGTTGCCACTGTAAGAGAATCTTGAAAGAAAAGGTGATCATTGTAACGGGTGCTAACTCGGGAATTGGGTTCGCTACTGCTAAAGTTTTAGCCATAAAAGGTGAGTTAGTAATTTATATAATATTACAGAAAAAGTTTTGTGATATGAATTTAGATTCACAGAAATGGCGAACATTTAACATTTCTTTAACAAATTTATAAAAACAAAATTAAAAAGTTGTATGGGGTAAAATTGTATACGATTCATGGCTATGGCTATAGATGACTACATGTACTAATGCTGCAAAAAATCATTACTTTGATTACGCTTCTTGTTTACATGCTATCTAAAGTTTTCATAATTCGCTATTGTAGCTTCGTTGATCTTGTTCTGGATGTTTGAATTCTTTGTGGTGCTTTATTATTCAGTGCCACTATTAAAGATACTACGTTCCATTTCAGTTATCACCTGCTGATTGAAATTTGAAAATTCCAAACGATGATTTTAGGTCATATAATGAAGGTTTTAGCTTCATTCCTGCATCTATTCGACAAATTTCTGAATAGAATAGCAAACAAATTTTGATCAGAGTTAGGATGTCACATTATCCTGGTCTGAAGCTGAACCAAAACTCGTCCAAGCCAAACGTGTGCTTATAAGTTGATGAAACTGTAATACTTAGCAGAAGGTATTATCCGCTAAAATCAAATCGGTGAGTGCAGATATACATGGTAAATCTATCAATTCCGATGCTCAGCATGCCATACATCGGAATACAGGAGTTTCGCCTATTACAACCAGCAAGAAATTGATACTTACATTTGTTGGTTATAATATAAAATGATAAAATCACCAACCAACAGACACAATATAACTTCCATATGGAGCCAATTTCAAATTTATTATTTCAAATTTTTAATTTAATGAAAGACTGGTCAAATCCATGTCGGTTACAATCATTTGGTATTTAAGTGACACAAAGGATTATTTCGAGTTCCGAGTGATCTTCCGCCAGAGTATATTATCCTCAGATTCAGAGTATACTATACGTAAAAGAAAACGGTCAAATAATATTTGGGGATATTTAAACCTATTGAGTTAAATGATTGGATTTAATGCTGAACAAGTTAATTAATCAACATGTCTAGCATTGAGTCAAATTTGATTTGTAAAGAGAAAAAGTTTTATTTGGATGAACTTTATAAATTAAGAACTTCTTTTAATTTTTCAACCAACGCATTCTTGATTTTTTTAAAAATGAGAAAAGTGTGTTAACAAAAAAAGGTGTGTTTGCCATAACACTCCCCTCTAGTCCTATCGCAGATGGCGAAAAATTTAAACGGGAATAAGGTAGATTTAGAACGCCGTAGCATTAAGAAACCGAGCGGGCGTTCTAGTAGTTTGACCTGCTCTTGTAGTTGCAGCGTACGGGTTAAAAGTGGACGTTTGTGGTGTAAGTTTTATTTGTAAGTTTTTTGGTTGTTTTAGTGGCGTCTGTATCGTGTTTTCTGACTTCTGTAGGAGTAAAAATGGAAGGTCAAGACTTGAAGGTGTTGTTGTTGTAGCGACAGGTGTTGCAATAACTTTGCAATCAATGACAGAATTTTTTTCATCGCGACCAATGACTGGGTAAGGACGTTCGTATGGGGGCTAAAGCTACTTACGTAATAAGACATGTAAGCAGGATTCAAGGAATTTGAAAGCGAAAACTTTTTCGAAAGAGTGCCTTGATGCGTTAATGAGAGGTGTCCGGAAGTTGTTAATTTTTTGTTGAACTATAGCGTATAAGGGTGTATTTGGTATAAGTTATAACTATCGTTAAAGATGGCTTGATTGCTACCAGCGTGAGGTATGACGCAACGGTGGAAATGAATCATACATAAAAGACCACGGATTGGCCTAACAGTTTGTGGACGATCAAAATTGTTGATCGGATCGAAAAGCTCTGAAGTTGGCCAAATTCCCGTCGAGGTAATAATGTGATCCTAAAAAGTCAACGTTGTTTTTTTCAAAGTTGCGTTTTTCAACGTTGATGATAAGACCTGCGTTAAAAAGATGCTCGAAAACAGTTCGAAGATGAGTGAGGTACCTCAAAAGTCTTAGAAGCAATTAGGAAGTCATCTATATAGATGAAACAGAAGTCAAGGTCTCGAAGTCTCTCGAATGCATGAACCGCGCCGCGTTTCGCAATCCGAATTTCATTCGAAAGAAGTCGGAACGGTGTGGATATTGCTGTTTTAGCAATGTGATGTTCATCAATAGGTATTTGATGATAGGCACGAGATCGATAGTTGAGAAAATATTGCATCCATATGGGTAAAAGCCTGCAAGTGAGGAATAGAGTATTTATCGGAAGTAGTGACAATATTAAGTGCATGGGAATCACCGCAAGGTCTCCTCTCGCCGTTGTTATTTTTGACGATGTGGAGAGGGGCTGACCATGGGCTTTTGGAAGGTCGACAAATACCTTGAGCCAACATGGTGTCAAATTCGTTCTGGGCCAGTTTGTCCGGAGCTAATCTACGGTACTTAGAAGAAATGGCAGGACCACACGTTCCGATAACGCGAGTTACGTTATGTTTGACCGGTAATGCAAGATCACTTGCAGAAGTTAAATTTTTGAATTGCCTTAGAATATTGACGACAGCAGGGTCAATAGAATATTCGATTTTAGTTAAAATGGGGAGTGGGGACTGGAGAAGTGGAGATTTCAGCAAAAGTGAACAAGTTTGTAAGTGGGTTGACAAGTCGTCGGTTTTTAATATCCACTAAAAGACCATACTTGTTTAAAAAGTCAGCACGAAGTATACTGCCGTGTTAAGCACTAAATTTGGTTTGTATCAGAAAGATAAAAGGTTATATTATTTGTTAATATTATTAAATAATTAAATAGTAAATTTCACGTATCTTTTAAATGCATGTTACAAAAATAACAACGATATGTCAATAAAATAAATTAAATTTATTATTTCACTTAAATACTTAGTAAATATAAAATTAATAATAAATGTGCTTCGAAACACAGATTTAATATCTAAGTATTCCAATAATAACGCAGTCAATTATTTACAATTTAATAACGAGATACGTGATACGTCTATTTACCTTAGCAACATAGTAAGAAACGTTTATTTTACCTTAGTAAAGCCCAGCGGCATACATAATATTAAGCCATTTTATCGTAACTTTATAAGTTACGATTGCAATGGCTTAGTAATTGCTAGCTTGATAATTTAGAGACATTTTCTTCTACAGTAGCTGGAAAAACAGACACTTCGGCCCTAGTTTCGAAGTTTGGCTGTTATCACATGCCGCCACTTGTGATGAGCCATTTAGTTTTTTGAAAGATTGTGAAGAAGAAGTATTTTGGCTGCGTGTTTTGAAGTGCTTACACTTCGGGTCACATCGTTTCACATTTTGTTGAAACTTATGATGGTAGTAGCAGAAATTTATTTTTTATTCTTTATAATAACGACATGCGTGCATATTTTAAATGAGTTTTTTTTTATTCATTACAGGTGCAACAGTTATCCTAGCTTGCAGAAACATTAAAAAAGGTCACGAAGCTAAAAATCATTTAATAAAAATAAGTAAAAATCGAAACATATTTGTTGAAGAATTAAACTTGGCGTCATTACAAAGCATTTCAAATTTTTCAAAAAATATTTTACATAAATATCCCTTAATATTTGCCTTAGTGAATAACGCCGGGATTTTTTATCACAGATCGGAAGAAACGATTGATGGGATCGAAGTAACATTCCAAACAAACTACCTGGGACATTTTCTTCTTACTATTCTATTACTACCTGGTCTTAGAAAGTATCCAGGTTGCAGTCGAGTTGTTAATTTATCATCACAAGCTCACCTAAATACATCGTTGTTTCCACAACCACAATTTCATCGTCAATTTGCAAATTCAGATAATAATTTTTTAACATCTTATGAGTACAGTAAATTTTGCCTTGTACTTTTTTCATGGAAGTTATCGCAAATTCTAGAGAAATCTAATATATCTGTTCATTGTGTTGATCCCGGTAATACGGAAACAAGTATTTATCGTTATTTTCCGCAGCTAGCAAATAGGGTTTACTTTTATTTACAAAAGCCAATCAGAATATTAATTGTTAAAACACCATTCGAAGCCTGTCAGAATATTTTACATGCCATCTTAAACAAACATCCACCGTTTTATATAAATAATTTACAAGAATCTGAAAAAATAAATTCACGGGTATTCAACCCAGGATTCTCAAATATTCTTTGGTCAATAAGCCGGAAGTTATGTCAAAAGTATCTGATACGATAATTTATCAACCAAATGTTTGGATTGACTCAACCAAAGGACTGAGAAAAGAAATAATTAGTTATAATAGTAGTCCATGTGCAATTAGGTCGTTTGTTAAGCCAAACGAATTTTCACGATGTTGGGTCAAGATAGCTAATGTTAAAAATTTAGGTGAAACGAAAACTGTTTATATGCAAGATATAGATCATTCTACTCAAGTACACGCAGATACCGAGCATATGCTGTTTGTTGAAATTGGATCTGCTCATACGCCATTTGATATTTATTTTGAATTATTTTTACAACAAATGTTTCTCAAAGAAAAAAGTACATGTTTCATAAGAACGAAAAATGATAGTGAAATCAGTTTTACAGTTCAATTGTGTAGTATAGAGGAACCTATTCAATACTTTTATGAATTGAAACCAGACAAAGTATTTGAATTAGCATCAAAATATAAGGAAAATGGTGTAGCATTATATTTAAACAAATACCTCTTATTTGCCCAAAACTATTTTAATAAATCGGCAAAATTTTTAATTTCACTTTCTGCAATTGAAAGTGATTTAGTAAAGAATAAAGAGGAGATTGATAAATTACTACAAACAGTTTATGTTAATATCGCACAGTGTCTCATTAAACAAAAACGTTATGAAGAAGTATTACATGTTTTGGAATTTACAAATAATATTATTATTAACAGGAAAAATTTAAGTTATATTCATATGAAAGCAATTTACAGAAAAGCACGGGCATATTATAATTTAAAACAGTATGCAAATGGGAAGGTGGAACTTATGAGAATTAATTATGATGAATATCCAGAAATGGTCGATCTATGGAATAATTTATTGAATGCAGAGAAAAATGATAATTTAACATATAGCAATATGGTTAAAAAAATGTTTATATAATTTTGAAATAACTTAAACGAAAATAAAAATGTTTGATTACAATCAATTTGTTATTCTTTGTGGTGGATGTATCTGTTTTACAATAATCTGTGGGCTTACAATCTGTTAATTTAATTATTTTTTTAAGAATTATAGTAGTAAAAATGTATGCCACATATACCCCTTTATCAGTGTTATTGCTATAATTGTATCAAGTGAAAAAGTTGTGTAATTACAGTACTTTATAAAAAATTTAAAATATTTGTGGCGTTTTAATTTTATTTGAATAATATAATTCTTATTGTGTGATAAGTAGAGATGGTGTAGTCAGTCGGTCCAGACTTGGTAACTTAAGTTTTTGACTCACTCATCACATTGTTCCCAGGGTACAAATCTTTGAAAACAAAAACGTTGTTCGTAGAGTGACTAGAAGAAGTAACAGATCGGCGATTGTTACAACGTAACTTGAGGTTAGTCAAAAAAAATAAATATATCGAAAAGCTGTACGCGGTCCAAGAACATATAGCCGTTTTCAGTATTTTGTGAAAGGGCTCGATCATGCCATTAATTTTATTTTATTTCAATGTTAATGTTATGTTCAAGTTCATTTTCTACAATTTTTTGACGAACAAGCGGAATAAAAAATAGGATTATATTTCGTTCCCATTTTTGTTAAATGTAAAGTGGCATAGAGTGGCTAAAAAAACTCATCCAAATACTAATCCGATATGTAGATTTCAATTTTTAGTTAATTTAATATAAACAAATTTATTTAAAGTAAACAATTTATTACGATAAGAGTTTTAAAATCGGTTAGAATTTAGTATATAAGTAATTGAAATTATAATAAAAAGTCAGCATTAATTTTGAAATTCGAACAACAACTTTGGAGTTTTGAGTTAGTATTCATAATTGGCGCAGTTGGTAAGTTGATATTTTAATATCATAATATCCCGGTTTTAAATTCGTTGACGAATAAAAACTACATAAAATTTAAAATCTGTAACTTTTTTTGTAGATATTCACTATATGTACAAAAAAAGTTGAGGAAATATAAATAAAAATAATTAAAGAAAAATTAAGTGAAAAAATTTAATGAAAATAAGTTATAAAATAAAGATAAATTATTTAGAAAAAAATTAAAGTTAAAAATAAAATTGAAAATTATTTTGAAAAATTTAAGAAAAGTAAATTAAAATTAAAAACGAAAATTATTATTGTAAAATAAAGAAAAGTAAAGAGAAAATTGAAAAAGAAAAATTAATTATTAAATTTTAAAAATAAAATAGAATTCTTCTATTGTCTATTTTAATTTTGAAATTTAATAATTAATTAAATTTGATAATGTTGTTCAACGGCATTTTAAAAATTACAAAATCGTATTTGATTTTTAATCTTAAATTTTAATTAAGAAATTTTTAATATTGCTGGACTTTACTTTGTTTTTTAAACACATCAGAACGAAATTCTAAATTAAATTCACATATCGATATGAAAGTATTTCATATACATATTATCAAAAATAGCGTAGAAGCTTTGAATCAAATACTAAACTGATCGGACTTAGAAAAAATAGCTTTTCTCAAATTTATTTTTTTGTTTTTAGAACACTTTTAATAAAAATGTTATTTAAATTTATTTTTAATTTTTTCTTTATTGAATATTTTAGCATTAATTAAAACAAAACAATTTTTAAAATCCAAACTTTTAAACATCCAAACTTTTACAAACAGCAATGTTTTGTTGTAGCTTTTAAATTAATAGATTTTCAGAGAACTTCTATTTTTTTTAATTCATGGTCAATCAAAAAATATAAAGGGATATCGCATAGTAAGATCTCCCTTTATATTCTTTTATTGACTATGAATTCAAAAAATACAGAAGTTCTATGAAAATCCATAAACTTTAAAGCTACAACAAAACATTGCAAGTTTTTGATGCAACAAATTTTGATGTTTTTAATTCTAAAAATTGTTTTGTTTATATTCTACTATTTTCTGTGAATACTTTTTGTGATCGATCACCATAAAAATAATAATCGAATAAATTAAGTTTTCAAGTAAAACTCGATTGAATTGTCAATACTGGTTGCAGGGAAATTTGGCAACTTTTTTATAATTTTTCGACTGGACTGTTTCTTTATTATTATTTACTAGAATTAAATTATTGGAATTATATTGACTCGATTTATAGCCACAACACTCTCCCCTAGTATCATCCAAGATGAGACGATATAGAGATTATTGTGCTACAGTACGAAGGAAGCGAGTAAGAGTACGAGTGGTTCTGTCTGCTTGCGTAATTGTCGATGGAGGGTGAAATATCTGTTGTTGCGGCATGGGGTCAAATCTAACACTTTTAGCTGATACAGTTGCTTACGTCTCGTTTCTGTGGAGGTAGAAGGAGACTGGAATATATCCGAAGGATTAGATTGGACATTATCTGTAGAAGACCGTGGTTTCGTCTGTGCAACTGAGATTTGTACTCAAAGAAGGTGAGTTTTGGGTTAAGTCATCTTCAGCTTGTTCCCTAAAGCAAGGTTTTAATCTGTTGATGGAAACTCGAATGTGTTGACCTTCACGAACGTTGACCAAATCTTTATCATCGCGGTTGATGACTTGAAATGGACCTTCGTATGGAGGTTGTAGTGCTTTATGTTCTAAGTCCGTATGTAAGAAGACATGGTAACAAGACAAACGCTATTTCGTCACAATTATTGATCACTATACTCGATAGTTTTAAGCTATTCCTATATCGGATATCACAGCTGAAACGGTAGCTCTCTACTCTAATTGGATTGTTCGCTTTGGAGTACCTTCAGTAATCGTCACTGATCAGGGCATCCAATTCGAATCCAATCTCTTCAGCGAGTTGTCAAAATTTATCGGTTTCGAACGTAAACTCACAACGTAACGAACGTTTCGAACGTAAACTGCCAACAGAACGTTGGCACCGCTCCCTTAAATCTTCAATCATGCAATCATGACCTATGACCGGACACGTATGCTATTATTTATTAGAATTGAATTGTTGAATTTATATTGAATTGGAGTTATCGCTACAGCAACAAAAGCGTGTTATCGCTACAATAATCAGCCCCTCGTTTCATTAAATTATCGGAATTATATTGACTGAATTTATCGCCATAACACTCCCTCCTAGTATCAACGAAGATGAGATGATATAGAGATTATTGTGCTACGTTACCACACAACAAAAATTGTAATGTGGGATTTGGCAACTTTTTTGTATTTTTCGGTTGGACTGTTTCGTCATTATTATTATGTTTTAGAATTAAATTATTGGAATTATATTGACTGGATTTATCGCCACATTTATGAACAAATGATCTTTGCCATTTTATATTGTGTTTTTGTTTTTTTATTTTCTATTTTGTTTGAAATATTTACGTAAGAAATTCTGTGTTTACGTTCCAAAACAACGAACTCTTAAACAAATTGGATGAAATTTTGTTGTATCTTTTGATTAAATCGATCTGCATATTGTTTTTTTATGCTATTATTTTCTTTTAAATTAAATATGAAATTTCTATGTTGAGTGGCCTAGAACGCTGGACTTGGAACTCGGAGGACCCTGGCTGGACTCCCATCTAGGTTAGATCAGTGTTTTTAAATAAACCATTACCAACCATAAACATACCGGCTTTGCAATTAACCGATAGTCAACAAATATAGTTGATAAATTGGGAAAACAATATTCTGCATCACCCATATAAAACTAATCGATTAAATCTTGTTTTCAAATGTAACTCGGCCATAAATATGAGTGATTTGAAATTATTACAGGTGTAAGGGGCACAAAAATATAAAATTTACTAGCATTTCAATTCGATCTTTTATTAAAAAAAAGGAGGCTGTCACGGGACGTCCGGCAGATATGAAACATAAAAGTTAATGGTGAAATTTATAATACAAAAATTAAAAACCTATAAAGAAATGTTGAGAAAAATAATGGTATATTAGTATTAGTATAAATAATTAGTATATTTTTTCTTATTAATAAATACAAAAGAAGTCAAAATTATAAATCCAAAAAAAATTAATAAAAAAGAAAATTTAACAAATTTTATAAAAAAACCAAAATTAAAACAAAATTTAAAAAAAGTCCAAGTGGCGGGCATATCCGCTAGAAATAGGTAGATTTCGGGATCAGACCGTTTTGTTTCCAAATAAAATTGGATGTGTTAGATTAGTTTAAATAAAAAATTTAAGTAGAAACAGAATAATCCGAAAAATTTATCATACCAAACTAAATACATTAAACGCAAACTACTTTTCGGAATTTCGGAACAGTTTTGTTTAATTTGGTAAAAACTACTTAATAACATACTAATTCATTTGGTGGTTTAACGTTCTAACTACATCACACCTACACTACCACACATAATTTATAATCAAAAATTATCAAACAACTTTTACACCTAAAAAATACAAATATCTATCAATTTAGGAAAACTTTTGTAAACGTGTAATCAATATATTGCAACTAACATTTCCAAATGTTCCAAATTTCCAAAAAAAAAAATATTCCTTAATTCAAAAGAATAATAATAAGAAACAAAGTTGAGTTTTGTTTTCATTTAAATTTTTGCAAAAAAAAAACAGAAACAAAAGAAAAATTATTTCATATTTCTATGGGATATTTTTATATTTTTATGGGATTTGTTATTGTAATTCTATGGCGTGAGAGTGTCGTGCATTATGTTAGTATAAAGTAACAGAAAGCTGAAAGTCTCTGAGGTTATAAATGAAAAGTGTATCTAAAAGAAAGTAGGAGTTTAAATAACATAAATTCAAAAATGATGAATGTATGGCCGTTTGCGTTTGTATTTGTTTCAACAGCTCCAGGGTCGCAATCTCTGAACTTGGATAATTTTTTAAAAATTTGGGAAAGATTTATGTTTCCGCTAAATTCCGTTATACCGGAATATCGTTATATAATTTTTCTTTTTCCGTCTCCGCTTATCATATATAGTCGTTTGCCACCAAAATTTTTCCGACATTCCTAGATGACGTACATTGCTATAGATAGATTTTAGAATATGAACATAACATTGTCGATTTCTAATTTTATAATTTATAGTAAATATCGAATACATATATATTATGTATACTATCATAGAAAAAAATGCATTTCGAGAGATAAAAACGTTTTTCGTTCGTAAACATGTCGTAACAAATGTTTACTCACGAAAAAAACAATGTTTTCATCTCTTGTAGGAAAATATACTTACTAATTTTATATTTTTCACGAGGCATGAAATTCTCCTACCATTTTTCGTTATATCATACAATTCGGCTTTACTAAAAAGGCGCGCATAGGCGTTTCACATAAAAAACTAACTCTCTCTACCGTTTACAAAGCTTCAACCAAACTTCGTCCTGTTCCAACTCCAATAAAAATAAAATCTTACAAAAAAACGTACTTTCAGGGATGAAAACAGCTAAACTAGAACAAATCTAAAAATTTTTCATCACCATAAACCCTGCTCAATGTTTGTGCGTATTTTCTACACGAAACTTAGATGAAACCGAAAAGTGTTGCACATTTAACGAATGATACCACTTATTTATAAATGCCTAAATCTTGTATTTGAGGTTCCGTCTGAAATTCAAATCATGTTCCACTTAACTTACAATGTACCTTTGTACGAAGCTTTGACCAAACCGATTCATATTCAAAGAGTTTCGCTAAGTTTATAAATCTACGAAAGCTATATAGTTGTTATAATAATCCCTCTTCATAAAGTTCCAGCCAACCTGATTTTTCCACGTTTAATTGCGGATCTGTTCATGTTGCTTTTTAGGTAAAGAATCAAAAATTTCAACTGATCTAACTAGTGTTGCACATCTTACGGATTACGAAGAGTTTTTTGAATATTCTCATGGAACCTGAATGTTCAAACCATGTTTGTTTTTTGTGCGGTGGAAAAACATCTGAAGCTTCAATAACGTCTGTATTTTCACCAATGTTTATGCAAATCTTAAAGGTTGATCGATGCAATGTTCTTTTGTTGAGAAAATTTGTCAACGCGATTTAAGGCCCACATCAAAAGACGCCAAATTTAACAAACGGTGTATCTGGATAGTGGTAAATCACTAGCATGAAAAATATTAGATTTATAAGATTTGTAAAAAATTTGTTGGGATGTTATCCAGTCCACGGGCCTTTTTTGTATTTAACCGCCCTTAAACGTGTTTTTCAAGCTTTGCGTTTGAAATTAACTTATCATTATAGCTCATTGGGACTGAATTTGGGTTTTTTTCGTAGGAATTCTAAAAGGAAGCAAAGTTCCCCGCGAACAATACATACTACTAAGCATAGACTGATATAGTTATAGTTGATAGATATAGATAGTTGACTGGGTTTAATGCAAACAAGATTTGTAACTTGAACTTTTTTTGAGATTTGAAATCTGGTGACGTTAATTATGGATTGAAATTGTCTCATCGTAGTCCTTGCTATTTTTTATTAAATTATAATTAAATTCTTTTTCCGGTTGTCATAACAATTTGAAAACTAAAAAAAAGTGTCGTTTATCATGTCAACTATTGTCTCGATTAGACTTTTTTTTCTTTATAATAATTTTGTCAATCAAGTTAACTTTGTTTTTTTCTTTACTACTATGCACAGTTATTTAGCATTTTCTTTAAAGTTATGAATTTTATTTAATCAATATAAGAAAATTGTTTTTCTGTTTATTTTAATTTACAAAGTTTGCACATAATCATTTTAAGTTGAATTTTCTTTTGAAAGGAAATGAATTTATAATTTTTGGTGATAAAATAAATTGAATTCTTTTCTATTTTGGGGATAAAATAATTTTAAACCAAATGAGGTTGGTAAAGTTTATGTAATTTTTGAAAACTTACCTTGTGAATTTTAAATATTTTAATTGTTTTGTTAAAACTCTGGATCAGCTAGTTTTATAAATTCGTTCATTAATTTTAATATGTAGGAATGTAAAAAGGACAAATTCAATTGTGATTCAGATTCGATAGAAATTGAGAATAATTGTGCGATTGTTTTTGTATAGAGTATAGGTAGATTAAGGAAGGTAAAATTGTTGCAAGTATCGGAATAATCACGTTTAATTTTTTTGAGACACACAAGTTTTAACAGAAAAGTAGGAAAGGATTTACCATTAACCGATTTCCTTACATTTTAAAAAGTGCGACAAATAATAAATTAAAAAACAGTTTGATAAGTTTTGGTAAATTTCAAATGAAATGCTACCTATTGCGACGGGATTCATCTGAAGTGTAGTGTGAAATGAACTGTAGCCATAAATAAACAAAGTCGGAAAAGCAAAACCATAAAAACTATATATAAATATATGGGACGTTCCATTCCACGTCAAGCGGGCCACCGCTGCAAAATCGTAAGATGGCTCAAATTTTTGTATTAGTGTCCTCTTTCCAATAACACGTGGCGTTTTGGAATCAAAACGTCGCCTTCAAAATAAATTGCTAATCCCGACATTTTTCAACGTTGTACGTGGAAGCTAGCTACTAACAAGAACTAATAATTTTCAAAAATAGGTTGTGAATTTTAAAATGATTGTAGCAGTACTATCTTTAAAAATTTATATGATTAATAAAAAAAATCAAAATGACTACTTCGGAATGGCGCCAACTCATCAAATTTGCATTTTTACCAACAAAAGCAAATTATTTTTACCATTCTACGGTTTGAAAGTTGTGTTTCAGGTTTCTAAATAGTTGTAACATCGATTTCTCAAAGAATTTCACCAACTATTCAAATTGTTCCATTCACGAGTCAATCCTTTATGTGTTGTGTATATTTATTGGTAAGCCTTTGCTTGTAAAATATTTTCTTGTAAATTGTCTCTTGGTCAAATCTGGAAAAGGCGTAGCAAAAACTTTACCATCTTTTTAGAACGTCAAATGTTGACAAAGATTTTTTAAAAAAATGTAAAGTATGCTGCTAAAAATATATTATTTGTTCTATAAAATCCTATGTAAAAAAAAAAAAAAAATACAAGGAAACGATAAGTTTTGTCGATTTCCATTTCATTAGGAGTATGCAGTTGAAAATAAGAAAAAGTGAATAAGTTACCTTTCAATAGAAGTCACTGGCTACTATGTACAATTTAGTTTAATTTATGCCGTCCGAAAAATGAAAATAAATTGATTCATAATTTGACATTCTTGAATTTGTCGATAGCGTTGTTTTTATGGTTCCGTACTTTAAAAAAGTAAAAACGGTACCCTATTGGTGAGACTTCGGTGTCCGTCCGAATTTCTACATAATCAATTTACTCACAAACTATAAGTGCTATTAAGTTGAAATTTTCTACCGTTTTTAAATGTGTTTTCCCACGCCTATTGATAACAAAAAAAATTCAAATATTTATTTTCATATATATTTTATGAACATAGATAAGGAGATAGTAAAACAAATTTTTTTTGTAAGGAATCGAGTTTGGTTTAGAAAAATTGAAAAAGATCAAAATATTTCAAAAAAAAATTTCATTGATTTTTCTACTTCTTAGTTTTTTTGATATTGCCAAAAACGAGTGTTTATTTTCTGTTCCCTTCTCTTAACTTCGAACATTACACAAGAAAAAATTTGAAAAATTCATGGTTATGTGCAATGTTGTAAAGATTGAACGAAAATGATTCATTTTGAGGGGGTTGAGAGTGGAAATTTTGAAAAAAAATATTTTTGACCTTGTTGAGTCATATGAAAGGTTACTTTTTTTCCTAGTCCAAATAATTTTTTTTGTAATTTTTAAAAGCGCAGTGTTTAAGTTATGTTCAAAAATGTGAAAAAAATTTCCTGTCGCCCCCTTAACTTCGAACAATACAAAAGAAAAAATGAGAAAAACATCAAATTCAATAAAAAAGAAAAAACCAAAATATGAATCAGCAAAATTATTTATAATATATTATCATCAATTTCAACAATACTTAGGTTTTTTATTTACTTATTATTTTTGCTTTATATCGGCGTTGCGGTCATATTGTGTATAAAAATAAAAAAATTAATTTTTATCCGTTAACTTGTGTTTTATCGACGTTTCGATACACAATACTTAGGTTATTCGTACTATCGATTGCGTTTTTTTTATTAAAAAGTATAAAGAAAAACACACAAATCAAATGTGACAAACACAATTAATTTTATTTTACTTAAAAATACAACAAAATCTTTACTTACCATACCACACTTGAACACCACACTTATATAGCGAAAAAAAAATCAAATTCAATAACAAAGAAAAAAAACAAATTATAAATCATGAAAATAAGAAATAACCAATGATTTAAATTTATCTCACTTTCTTTTAATATTTATTTTATATTTAACATTTATTTAGCGTAAAGAAGTTTTCACTTCAAAAATGGTACAACAATCACCAACAGAAAATAAAAAAAACATGAAAAAAGAAAACAACAGCGAAAAGTATAAAAAAACAGAATAGTCCCAAAACATTTCTTTTAAAAACTGAAGAAAATATTGAGATGTCGTAAAAATCTCGTGAATGCATTCTAAATTTTATTTCGTATTGGCGTCACACGTGCTAAAAGACAATAGCAATAACTTTAAAAAACTACACTATCGATAAATTTAATTTATTTCACCGGAATAAAATTATGAAAAATAATGATGGGAAAACCAATATTTTATTATTTTTAGAACTGCCTGCAAAAAAAATAATTATTTTTTTGTTAATATCGAAATGATAATAATTTAAACGAAACGGAAAAAGACAGTAGCAATAACTTTAAAAACTGCATTATCGACCAATTTTTTAAAATTCGTAAAAAGAAATTTTTATGATTTTTATGAATTCATGAATAAAAAAAAATAATAATAATATTTAAAAATAATGATATGTAATCAAAATAAAAAAAAATAAAAATACGCACCACTCCAGGAATTGAACTCTCGACCTAAGAACCTCAGTCGACCGCGATATCCATATTGCAATTTTAAACGTTACGACCAGATAGAGGTATTTTATATTTAAAATTATATGCGTGATGATAACTCGAATATATAAATTTTTCCCCATGCAAAATCCCACAACGCGCCTGAAGAAGTTTTCACTTAAAAAAAACTGTTTATTGAATCAAGAAGAAGTGGCTTACTAATCGCTGTTTTTTAATGCAACAAACAATTTTATTGAATTTCTATGGATTTTGATTATCAATGTAACATTTATTGCAATCCACTAAACATGGAATCTGATTAGAATTTGACGGAGCAATGTGTGGTGGAAATAATAACATTATTCTGGTTTAGGATATTTTCTTTATAACAAAAAGTAAATTTGTATTCATCATTCAGGAACCGTTAGCAATTCGTACAATTTGTTGGATGTGGAACATGATTCGTTTTCGTCTGGGTATTATGGTTTGGACAAAAAGCATGCTCAAATTGTTACATATAATTATCTTAAAGTCCAAAAACTCAGATGATAACAAACAAGGTGAATATTAACTATCTTAAAATATTAACTATCTTAAAGGAGTCAGTTTAAAGAGTTGATCCTAAGAAATGATTTAAGAATTTCACTGTTCTCTTTTGTATATGTAATTCCACATTTGAATTTGGGTTGAAAAACACACCCCTATATTATTATCCCAAACAAGGAGTTTTGGTAGCAACTGAGTTGAGTTGTTCGATTGAGGCTGGTTGCTGCTAGTAATGTTTTCCCTTGCTACAGTTGCCCAGGTAATAAGATTTTATGAAGAAGATGATGTGTGGTCCAAATGAGTTAACTCTTACAGTATAAAAAGTAGGGAGATATCTTCTAAGTGTCCATGATAATTTATATATAATGGTTGATCATCAAATTACTGATTTGGTACTCGAATTTGTTGAAATTATTGGAACTATTTATTATTGTGGAAATGGAGTTATCGCCACAAAGTATCGAAGCTTCAAGAAATTTTATGAACAGTAATGTTGAACCTTACAAAATAGCTTTTGTTTGTAATCGTGTTCGTTAGTTTACTAAACAGAGTCTGAAATTAATGTCATATATAGCATTGAACATTTAAATAAAGCTTCACGAACAATTAGAATTAGTATCGCTCTTGTATAGATAAAACTTTTGTTGATTCAAAAATCATAAAATGAGAGTTACTTGTTAAAAAGAAATATATATTACATTCAACTTTGAAGAGGTTAAGAATAATAAGCCCTTGCAGTTGGTAATTGAAGTAACCAAGAACCGCCATGCAATTGTATGCTGGTGTGGTGTCATAAAACATTATTTCAGCTATTGAGGATTTTTTAGATCAATTAAACTCAAGTTAGTAAAGAATTAATTAGGACTTTTTCAATTCAAAGATATGGTTGGAAGTTTCTCAGAAAAAAACTTTTCACTTTTCGTGTTTCGGAGGAATTCGAACCTTCCTCTTCAGTGCTTTGTTCGTATCCTTAGGCAGACACGCTATCGATTACGCCGTTGATGAGATGACATTTTCGAAGTTGAAACTTTATTTTACTTAAGTTAAATTTTTCCACTGTCATTAGACTCCATATTATGGAAATGTTTTTACATTATATGGGAATTTTTTTTTTGCATTAAATTTCTAGACAATACTTTATGGGAATTCATAGAATGGGGGAAATTTCTATTCTAATTAACATCCTAAATTACGATTGTATAGTCATTACTGATTGTTTTCAATCAATGTGATATCAATGGCTGACACTTGGTCAATTGTAGTCCTATATATGTATTCACATTAAGGGAATTTAAATTTATTGGGGATTTCCTGTCAATGGTCTTAACTTCAGTAAGTTTTTTCAAAGCAATGCGAAAAATGTTGGTGTATGTTTTTAATTTTTACGCACCTCAAGTAAACCTGTAATAAAACTCGAAAAATTTGATTATAGATTCAGGTACGTGCATCTACAAATTTGACATAGATTCAACCTGTTTTAGCAAGTTAATCGGTTTCAATAGTCTGGTAATATTAATTTGCTATGACACTCAGACGAGACAGTTGTTGAGCCAATTAATTACGAGTCTCGTAAATAAATGAGAGACAGTTCTGCTGTTGAATTCTGTAACTGTAAAGAGGCAAAGTAATAAAATGTTTATCATTTCACCAAAAATGCGGTTTCTCACTTAGTTTAAAATCGAATTTTTACGGTGACGTGTTAAAAATTTTGTCACTTCCAATCTTCATAGTTTAATAATCTAAGCTCTTCTCTTGGTTGAAGCTCTAGAATATAATCAAGGTCACTCTCACTTCGCGTGTTTGTGTAGGTGCTCGCACAGATCGTCTGATGTAAGTATGTATCACATCCAAGGTTGAAGCGAACTCTGTTTTTGACTATCCATTACCATTATTTACCATCGATTCAATTAAATCTTCAATTCAAACTCGACTATAATATTGCATAAATTAAAAAATAATCTAGGTGAGAAAAATCACCATTACCATACATTCTATATATCTAGTTTGGGTCGAGCAAATGTGATAAAAAAATCTTGATTTTTGCGTCAGTTGCATAGTCTTAAACGTACTCATTTATCATGAAAAAATCAAATTTTTGAAGTGAAAACTTCTTTAGGCGCGTTGTGCGATTTTGTTTGGGGATAAATTTATATATTCAAATTATCTTCACGCTAATATATTTAAGTATAATTTACTTATATTCGGTTGTAATATTTCAAATTACAATATGGATATCGCGGTCGACTGTGATTCTATAAGGTCGAGAGTTCAATTCCTGGAGTGGTACATTTTTTTCTAGTTTTTTTAAAATTATTATTAAATACCATTAAAATTATTGTTAAAATTTCTTTTTGCGAATTTTAAATTGATCGATAATGCAGTTTTAAAGTTATTGCTACTGTTTTTTCCGTTTCGTATATTTTTAATTTTGTTTCTCCATCATTATTTTCCATAATTTCATTCCCGTGAAATAAAATAAGGAAAATAAAAACTGCTATTTGAGTATGTATTTCTCTTTCAATATGAGTTGACACAATATATTGATTTAAACACAGTTTAAGTCTACGGGCAATTTATGGTATTTAAATTTATCGATAGTGTAGTTTTTTAAGGTTTTTGCTTTTATCTTTTAGCACAGTGTGACGTCAATGCGAAGTAAAATTTAGAATGCATTCAGGTAATTTTTACGACATCTCAATATTTTCTTCAGTTTGTAAAAGAAATGTTTTGTGGCTATTCTGTTTTTTATACATTTTGTTGTTGTTTTCTTGTTTCATTTTTGTCTATTTTATGTTGGTCATCTAAATAAATATTAAAAGAGAGTGAGATAAATTGTAATCATTTATTATTTTCTTATTTCTCATTCTCATTTTCTTTATTTATAATTTGTTTTTTTTTCTTTTTTATTGAATTTGATTTTTTTTCGGTTTAAGTGTGGTATGTAAGTGTGGTATGGTAAGTAAAGATTTCGTTATATTTTTAAATAAAATAAAAAAAATAATTTGTCATATTTGATTTGTGTGTTTTTCTTTATACTTTTTAATAAAGAAAACGCAATTGATAAATTGAATTTGATGTTTTTCTCAGGTAATAACAGTGTGGAAGTGTGGTAAAGCAAGTAAAGATTTTGTTGTATTAAGACGATAAAAACACAGCTTTAAGTTTTAGCTTTCACAGTTTTAAGTTTTTACTTCTGTCGGCAGTCCTCAAGACTGCCTCCTTTTTTTTAATTTAAATGTCAAAATTGTTTGATTTTATTTTGATTTTAGTTGTCAATAAAAATATTTTATTTGGTTTGATTACGCCCTTTGTTTTATTTTATTTACGCTTACATTTTTGTAAAAACTAACTTTATAAAATTGTTTTGTCTTTCAGGACAAATTTATCTTTTGTGTTAAAATAAAAAAAAAATAAAAAAGACAATTTAAACAAAAAATAAAAACAACGTAAAAAAAACAATTTATTTTTTGCTTGGATACAAAAGGAGAACATTTCCTATGACGAGGTCGATTGCATAACATAAATATTTTTGATGATTGTTTCCACAACTCCTGATTTGTCGAATGACATCTTAAGGAATTGGAAGTAATTGCCTCTGAACAGAAATTAATTAGTCCATCAGGATTTTGTTAGCGCCGCTAAAGATGCCTTTTTGGTAATTATTATAAGTAACTTAGAACGACTGGATACCTCTAACCTGTCTACCTTCCTGTTGAAAATTAGAAGATCTGGCTTACTAATCTTCAACATTTCTAAGATCGTATTAGTTGGGGTGATATATCCTTCACATCAACTTCTTCAAGCTAGTTGATCACTTTTCTGTACAGAAATTGGTGACACAGACTGTCACACTTTAATACCAACCATCGTCTTTGGATAATATCTAAACCACTTCGGGCTTTGACTTATAATTTTAAAGAAGGTGTAAAATAGTCCTACTACCACCATCCTCCAATCCGTGCATAATTTTTACATCCCTTTAACGAAGTACTGAACGTTTCTGCTTAGTATTTCAGCTCAATCCCTGTTTCTTCCTTATAACAAAGGACTGAACGATTCTCATTGACTGTTTTACCTGGAGTTTTAAGAAAGTTGGGTTTTGTGTTGTCATTTATTGTTGTTGTGTTATTTTGAATGTTCTCCCAGGAGAGACGAATTTAAATAAAAATACATCTTAGCAGGGATCCGCCAACTGTAGATTAGGGTGTGTCCCATTTGCGAGTGGAATAATCAAATGGAACTCAGCTTGGCTGATAATAACTTTGTAACTTTGATCAATTTGCTAGTCATTTCAAGTTGCTTCCTTACCACGACGCGTGAAAAGTAAGTCACGTGGTGCTATGAAACTTACCAAGTTGATATATTCGAAATAACACTGATCAAGAACTAGTATTAGAATTGTACTTTTACAAATGTTTTGTATGGGCAGACCTTTAGAGATGTGGTTTTTCCTTCTTTTGTTTGCGCCATTTCTTGTAATCAATTCAAACGAGTTTAATCGTATAAAGCGCAATAGTGCATAGCTCTGCTACTGTCGGTGACTCATCAACAGGACCACATTCTCGTGGATCAATTTCATATGAGACCTTAATCGTAAGTTCGTTGATTCAAGTCCCTATTTGGGCGCCATTCAAAATTAAAATTAAAAAGTGTTGGGTTGTATAGATTACAATATGTGTCACCATTACTCATAGATACCATTAAAAAGCTGGATCTCACAACTTAATATTCACTGACAAAATTACGGCGTTTTCAGTTTTGGTTGCGAAATATAAATTTTCTTCCACTTACGAAAATATTGTATTATATATTTACAGTTTAAACAAAACATTATCGGAATCAAAAATCGGAACAAATCGAAGTAAATCAAACAAATCAGTCAACAATCTCAAAAATCCACCGTTAGAAATATTTAGTCGTTTGCGACCGAATAAAAACAAACACAATAATTTGTGTTTAAAGGTTCTATCATCAACAACAATCAAACTATTTCAACCAGATAACTTAAACATGAACTCAAATCGATTCGAAAGTATTCGAGAAAATTATTATAATTTCAAAAAAATTTTTGATGAGAACTCAAAGCAATTTGATTTATTCAGAAACATTGGACTACCATTAACAAAAAGTTTGATAAAAGGGCAAAATACACTTTTGTTATTATACGGACAAAGTGGAAGTGGTAAAACTTACACAATGAATGGTGATCATTGTGATTTTGGTATATTGCCACGATGTGTAAATACAATTTTTAAAAATATTACAACAAAACAGTCGACAACGTTGATGTTTCGACAGGATAAATGTAATAATTATTATTTGTTTAATAGAGATATAGGAACGATGACAAGTGATAATCGAATCAACAATAATTTTATAAAATTTAAATTTGATGACAATATAGATGACGATTTCATGCTCTCGAGTGCAAACTCTATTTACGCAATATTTATTACATATGTTGAAGTGTACAATAATGCTGTTTATGATTTACTTGATGAGAAAGGCATAAATAAATGGCAAAACAAGCCAATACGTGAAGATAATCAACATAAGGTTCATGTACATGGGATTAAAGAAATAGAAGTTCAATCAGTTGAGGAAACTTTGGAAATATTTTTTAAAGCACAAAAACGTCGAAGAACACAACACACATCAATAAATAATGAATCAAATCGAAGTCATTCAGTCTTTACGATAAAATTAATTCAAACAAATTTAAATCAAAATAATTTAGATTGTAACGAATTATTAAAAAATCATTCAAATAATGATATCAAAGTTAGTCAATTATGTTTCGTTGATCTAGCCGGAGGTGAACGAACGATGAGTAGTAAGAATACAGGTCAACGTTTACGAGAATCAGGCAATATAAATAATTCCTTAATGACACTGAGATATTGTTTGGAAACGTTGAGGGAAAATCAGTTGAATGGCATGCAAAAAGTTGTAAGTTGTAATTTATCGGTAGTAGTTGTACTTATTAAACTACTCGATTTTTTCTAGATTCCTTACCGAGATACCAAAATAACTCATCTATTTAAAAATTATTTCGATGGAGATGGATTTGTTAGTTTACTTGTCTGTATCAATCCTAGTGTTGAAAATTATGGCGAAACATATGTAAGTAAATTATATACAGTTTTATACTTCCGAATAATACAGTTTTTTTAGAAAGCGTTGAAATTTTCCGGAGACATTCAAGCTGCAACTTCATCTACTGCTAAATTATCTCCAATTTTGATAACAAGAAAAATACCAAAGTTGCATGAAACCCAACAAATCGAAAATCATTATGGAGATGAAACAAAAATGTCCATCACAAATCATTGTAACAACGACAACGAAACCACTGACAGTAATGTTATAAACGATTTAATGAAGTTTTTTGAAAATCGTATCAAGAAAAAGCAAACAAAAATTACTCATGACACAAATCGAAATGTCATCGAAAAAGAGTATTTATCGATAAGAGAAGAAAACAATAAATTACTCGAATTGATCGATGACGAACGTATTCGAAATAAAAATTTAGAAAATGATTATAATTTAGTTAATGAAAATCTACGACAATATATTAATCGTACAAATGAGCTTCAAAATCTTTTAAATTTAGAGAAATCGAGATTTTCAAAATTAGAAAACGATACTCGATTTCAAGATTACCATTTAAACACTTTGTTGGAGGAGGAAAAATTACGAAGTTGTAAATTGGAAAAAAACTTAAAAGACTTAGAGATAGAGGTGACACAATTAAAAATGAGCTTGTTAGAGATCAAGGAATCAAATGAGAAAGTAAAACATGAGTTAAGTTTAACAGTAGAAAAACTAAAAAATAAAATACAACGAAAGGATATATTAATTGCTGATTTAAATAAACAGATTATTGAGGCTAAAAATTTGGTAAGATTTTTTTAAAATTAAAATAAATTTTTCAAATAGACGATGACAATTTCTAGAGCAAGTTGGAAAGAACTATGCAATCTGTAGATCTTGCAAATCGCAAAACAAACAAAAAATCGATAAGCTAAAAATCACGCAAATAAATTCCAAATCCGCTATACCCATGCAGATTGATGCCTACATTTCTGTACTCTTTTACTTTCAAAACAGTAAAATCAAAATTGATTTGAAAAATTTTAAAGAATTCAACATTATTTTATATTAAAATGAATTAATTATTTATATTTTAATAGGAGAAATTAAATAAGCGCAACAAAACAAGAAGAAATGAACGCTTTATTCGATCCGCCGATAATACAAATAGTGAGATCTTGCTTTCGTTAGAGCCTTGTGTAAGCATTATTTTCTTGTTGGTCTTACCTTTTAAATACATTTTAACGTTTATTAATTTTAGGGAGTGACTGGAATTTTTATAAAACAAAAATTTAAAAACAAAGAAATTAGTAGAACTGAGGATCACAAAAGGATACGTCCCAAAACAATAAGTACTTTGATTAAAAAGCGGGACAGAATCGATAAATATGATAATTTTGATTTTTGTTAATTTAAATATTTACATATTTTTCATCTGTTTGTCAGATTAACAATTTTTAATAACCAAATCTTTTTAAATATATCAATAAAAAAATAAGCTCAATTTGTAATAATTGTTTAAGGCACCTTTCGTTATTTATGTACGGAGTGGTTTGCAACTTTTACTTGTTCGGTAAAGAGTTTGAGTGCGAAATTATATATTGCTTTTGAAAATTTACTGTAAATACAGGGGTCGAACATGCACTTCGTTATTGTTATTCGAATTCAAACCGTTTTCGGTTTGTAAACTGATAATAGTGCTATTTTTCCCTTTCGAGTTGGCAAAGTGATGCGCTATTAAGTGACAAGTCAGCATAGAACGGTTGTTTGAGTGAAACTTGTAGACAATAACTATCATTGATATATTTCGAGAATTTAATGACTTAATCTTGAGATAAATTAACGTCAGCAGAATATCCAGCTCATATAAAGCCGTACGGTCTCCCTCATGCAGCAGAAGCAGAAATAAATAGACAGGTGAAAACATTGTTAGAAGATAGTATAGTTGAAAACAGAACATCGCCTTGGAGTTCACCGCTACTAATAGTTCCGAAAGAATCCAAGGAATAATGAAAAGAAGTGGCGATTAGTTGTCGAATTTCGAACCCTTAATGACCTCACAATAAGCAATACATTTTCACTACCTAATATTATAGACTTTGTCGATAAATTGGGTATATGCAACTATTTAATAATCATCTCTAAATATAGCCCAAAGTTATCATTAAATTGTATTATACGAAGCGGATGAAGAGCAAACGGTGTTCAGCCTCAAAACGGGCCAACCATTTTTTAAAATTACCAGAAGGTGTTTAAAATTGAACTTTATCACGCCTTAAGAAGGTTTTAGCGTAGTAAAATGTTTAGTATACTTTAATGGGATTGCAATTTATGCCTATGTTCTTGCAGACCACAATAAAATACATTTTGAAGTTCTCTGAAAACCATGGATTTTGTCACAAAATAAACCCAGATACATTCGAAAAATTTAGATCTTAAATTTTGGACTGAGGCAGTTAATACGGCTCTGTTATGTGGTGAATAGAACAGGTAAAAGTAATTATTGAAAAGACCCTCTACGATCTTTGGTTCAATAAAAACCAACCCTCGACAACTTTAAGGTTTTTGGTTTTGAAGTGTTTTTTTCTTTTTTTGTTTTCTTATACTTCGCTAGAATAGTAGACCAATTTTGGTTTATAAGCGGTTACTTTTTTTGGTGGTTTATCTAGTCAGCTAGCGCTGATGAGAATGGATAAACTTTTTAATATTGAAAGTATTCTTATCGGGTTCGAAGCTAGATCGACCGACAATTGTATGGACAGCAAACAAATTTCATAAATTGCACACCATGTATTGTTAGATTCAGTCTTATTATAGCTTGGGTATTTTAATTTTTTTTTATTTGTATGACCTTAATAATTTAACAAAAAAAAGTGATTAAATCAAACAAAAATAAATATTTGAAAAGTTCAATCCTTAAAGCTCAGTTGATCGGCCGTGTAACACCAATATAACTTACTAATTCCAATGGATTAAAATACTTATTTTGAACTGTTTGTTTCTCAGTCGACAATTTATCAATTTGAAATGATTTTGCACCATAGACTGCAGCTGCTTCCAACTTATCCGGTGGAGCTTGATTTGCCGCCATTTCGGCACCACGATATCCTTTATGGAACTCATTTAATTCTATAGCACGCATCAAACAATTAATTGCTCGCATTGAATCATTTTCTGGTCGTTTACTTAATCCAGTTTGAACATCCAATGTTATAGCAGTTGCACGTACGCTATCTTCTAAAACTACATCGTCTATAAATGGACCGTGTATTGGTCCATCTTCTGTTGTGAACGGTGAGACTGCGTATTTGTTACTAATTGGACCAATTGATTGTTTTCGAGCAGATTGAGCTAATTTTACAGCACAATCAAATCCTTCAATGAGTGACATTTGATCGGCATCTTTTGGTGTATATTTCGCAGCAACTTTATTAAAATCTATAATCTGATTGATTGAATCTTCAATCAAACCAGGGTAATACTGATCTTCAACAAGAATTTTTTGTGTTGGGGTTAACTCAAATTTATTTTTATCCTTTGGTATATCTTTTAACTTTTGTGCTTGATATTTGATAGGTTTGATATTGATGTTATTGTTTTGACAAGTATTTTTTCTCAATGAACTTTTAGGACAATATATTTGCTTACTAGATTCGTTGTTAGAACAACTTGTATTGCATTCAGATGAACTCGGACTTATATCAGCATAGCACTCATCTTGAGCAAAGTTGCTTAAATTAAACCGAGGAAAATCTTGCCCAATATTTCCGCTCATACCACATTGATTTCGAGGGGGTGTTGTGAAGCATGTATCTATTGTTCTTGGAGTTGTTCTCTGTGCAGGTGTTGTTTGTCGTTGGCATTGAGGAGCCTAAAATACAAAACTATTCAAATAATTACATAGAAACAAGATATGTACATACTGGCGGTACAGGAGCTATAAATGTTTTGTTTGGCAATAGTTTTGGATTCAAAGAAACTTGTAAATTTGTACAAGCATTAGAAATTCGCCTTGTGTTAACATTGCATGATTGATTATTTTGATTCTAAAAATAAAAAAATATATTATGTTTAGTTATACAAAACACAATTATTTCTTACTCGTCTCAGCGCTCCATTTGTAAAATCGTTATTTGGAAAAGTGACATTTTGGAAATTATCTTGAAAAGCTTTTTGAATAATTGATGGGTTAGAACACATACTTCCTTCTCCTTGTGCACTGTACCTAGTTTGATCTCTTTGTTGTTCTACACGTGAACTTCCTCCTCCATTAGATTGCCTACGAGATGTTTGTCTACTTGGACCGGGTTGTGTGTTATCAATTCTGATGCTACAATTCTGTGTACGACGTGTTTCATCATTTAATGACTCAATTAAGTTAAGATTTATATTCTCTATCAATTCTTCATCATCATCATCTTCTAGTTGTTCGTCTGTTACTGGTGAACAGAATCTATTTCTTGATTGCTCAATTTGATTAAATAATGCACCTTCCTGTGCAAAATAAATTAGGAATATTCGTAAGACTACTTACGCGTTTTACAGATACAAATCCAAAGACTTATAATAAACAAGTCCTAATTACTTACAACTTCCTCAGCCTCACTTGATTCTGGATAACATCGACCATGATCAACTTCGCTTTCACTTTCTAAACTAGAATCATCAGACATATTTGCAAACCGTGATAAATTTTTGGTAATATTTAAAGATGGTCCAGCACTACTATAATCACTCATACAATTTATTATTTAATTAGGAACAGAAATAACGGATTCGATTATGTGAAATAATTTAAAATAACAAATGTTGTTTAGTAAAAATAAAAGATAACTAGATCACAAAACGCTATTTCTTTAATGAACTGTGATCAGCGCAGCTAGTTTTATAATCGCTGAACTAAACCATAGAAAACGTATTGTTCACCTGAGGCACTATCTAATATCACGGGCTTTTCGTTTAGACGCAGAGATCATCGAATATGTGAACTAATAGATTACGAAAAAACGTTTTATATACGAAGAGTTCCTATAATGTTAATTTTTGAAATGCTGCAATCGTGTTTATCCTGAATTGAAAAGTACTCGCAACTCACAATCACCCACATATCACAAAAGGAATTGCCACAATTTTATTCTAGCAAATGGAAACTTGATAAGCTTAACTTTACCTTTTATTCACTATATTTTCCAAAAAAACTTTTTATTTTTTGAAATTCAAAATAATTTATTCAATTTTGATTCATGTTTCATGCGTTAGAATTCGTAAGTTCATAAATTTAGATTTTTCAGAAATCGAATGACCTGAATGACTTTCTGAGACGGGCATTTAGTGAATAGTGAGACATGTACTAAGTAATACTGGAAGTTCCTAGCTTGAAGGTTGTCTTCGGAGGACTCAAGAAATCAGAGGACTCAAAACTCCATCCGCCACAACAGTAAGCATGAAGCGGACTAGATAATACACGAAAACGTATAGCAACGCAGTGAAGTAACCGAGAATGACCATACAAGTCTGGCTGAGTGCGATAGGAGCTGGATTAGTTGAAGAAACGCACAAGGGGATATTCACTTCAAAACTGAATACGTTTTGTGGTAAAGAGTGACAACCAGCCCACGATAAACTGGTTCGTGGCACTACTACCGAAAGTGGAAATCGGCACACATTCACTTGTGACGAGAATGAGAGACAATATAGTGATTTCTAACAAATTTACGGTCTTTCTCCTCAAGAGTGCTAAGCAGACTAGTGACAAACTCTTTCGCTGCTAGCAAATTTTGAACGTCAGGATTGGGGCACATATTTCAACTTCTATAGGAAGCAAGAAATATTCTAAACTACTGGTGCTGGCTATAGAGGTGGACAGTTGGACAAAACGGAGGGCCATGTCATGAGTGCTATAAACACCTTTTAGTCGTATACAAATCACTCCATCAAGCTTTGCTGCAAACAGAGGAAAAGTGGTTGATAACGCACCTCGAGATTATTTTCAGAAGTAGTCTGGTACTTAACTGTATCCCAGAACAATGGAACATAGCAAATATGATATTCATTCCAAAGGGACTATTCATAAATGAGGTCACCATGTGGGCAAAACTTGAACTTAAACATAACACTTAAAACAATCTTGATTTGCAAGAAAACACAATTTTATTGGTTTTGTTTAAATAACATGTATACAGGCACAACAGAAATTAAGTGGAGGAGAGCAGTAGAAAGTGAAGAAGTAATTGAAAAAAAAAGAAATTTGCAAGGTATGATGTATGGTAAGACTTTTGATGTGCGAGTGTTAGTTTCTTTATGTTAAGCTTAAGTTGTAGCTAAGCGGAAAAACTGTGGATTCTAGAAAATGGCTTTTCCACCACTAGAAAAATGGCTTTACCACCTCTTTTTATTTTCTCCATTCTACCATGAAATATTGTCCTGTGTCAAATTTTATTATATACATAATAGGATTCATTGTTCAGTTACCCATTCCTTTAAAAAAAAATAAAACAAAAAAAATTAGCGTCCATTAGCTTCTCAGAACGCATGTTGTTCTGGGACCTAGGTCTTAAAAGGTTTTTATTTGTTGATGTGATAACGACGTTTGCATTTAGAGGGGTTTGTACAAACATGGAAATAGATTTTTAATTTTTATGAAGATCGTTTTATTTATTTCATACGCTAAAAAAATGATTTGTGATGTCACGTTTTTTTGTGATGTCAGAAGCAAACTTAGCAAACAGTTTTAGCTTCAATAAAGCTTCGCTAAAGCTAGTTATATTTTACTTCTATAAAGTTTCGATACAACTTCTACACAGAAATCCTCCCCACCACCGGAATGAAAGCTTCTAAAATACTTCTATATTTAATATTAGAAGCTTTACCGAAACTTATCTACACAACACTAAATAAAGCTTCCGAAAAAAGGTTATAGAAGTTATAGCTGACATCAGGATTGTAGTTGTTTTGGTTGTAACTGTTTACAGATCTTATAGAATCAGAGCTGTCATAGTCTAAAAATTGCTGCAATGAAATGAAATATGTCAAACTGACGGAAGCTATTGCTTCTATTATTTCAACTAGAGGAGCTTATACGAAATTGAAATAGTTTCGTTTTTGTCTAAAACGTATTGTGCATAAGGTGGTTTTTGTTTTTAATCTATTATTTAGACTTTTTTTGCGCAATATAAATATTACTTATTTAGAGTCTTGAAATAGGCAAACAAATCTATCAAAATCATAATCAACTGGAGAATCAGAATCAAGAATCAACTAGAGTGGAATAGAGAAAATTTAAAGATTATTTGGCTAAGTTTTACAAATAATGGTATATGAATTTTCTTTACTTTTCTGAGAGCCAAACTCGTCAGGAAGAACTTAGGCGATACAGAGTTTCATAATTTAGTCACTCTATTAAAATAATTTACAGCAAATAGATGAGTGTGATATATCGTTGCTTCTTTTGTTATTGTTTTATATTTATAAAACATTTTTAAAAATTAACTGCGTTCATCAGCACATTAGTAAGCATGTTGTTGTGACACCTATGAAAAATTCAATTACAAAACTTTTTATTTAAAAAAAAATATTGTTCAAATAAAGGTGTAAGTACGCTAAAAGTTAATGATTGAAAAAATATAACCCCTTAATGTTGCTAGACCTAAAGTATTTGAACTAATAAAACAAATAGAAAAAAGATTTGTCAATATTCTTTTACGTCTATTAAAAAGAAACAAAATCTTTTAAGGACGAAATCTCAGATTATGATTTCATCGTTAAAAACCCCATTGAAGTTACATGCCACATACCTTTTTCCAAAAAATGTAAGCCCCTGAATTATACTATATTTTCTACATCTAAATTTAGTCTTTTAATTGATGTTTTATGGAAGTCTTATAGAAGCTATTGTTATTGTAACTACTACCAAAGATATTTATTGTTCCTTAACATTTAAATTAACCGATTGGATAGCGTGCGGGACAAACGATCGAAGGACCAGAGTTCGAAACTTGATGCGACCGTAAACAAAAACTAAAATTAAAACACAATATAATAACATAGCAATAACAATAATTACGTTAAAAAAGTGTAGATATATACAAAAAATTGTTACATTTTTGTCACATTTTTTAATAGCTTCTATAAGACTTCTAAAGATTGCTTAAAACAAGTTATTAGAAGCACTTTACCGAAGCTATAACTTGTGAAACCATAAATTCTATTCAGCTTGCATAACTGCTTACAAAAGACCATACCGAAGTTAATTCCGAAGTCTTTTACAAGTCATAGCTTCGTTAAAGGCGGGGAAATTTCTACGAATGGACTTTATCGAAACCACCTAGAAGGAACTATGAAGGTGGGGAAGCTAGTTTCGGTAAGGCTGTTTAGTGTTTTAAAAGAAATTAAAATGCTAGTTGGGGCGCCTTTTTCACGTTTTGTCACAAAATTGTGACCCCCTCCCCCTATACTCGATGGCCTGAAGCCATTCCTATCTCAGATATCACAGCTGAAACGATAGCATCAGCTTTGTACTCCAAATGGATTGCTCGCTTCGGAGTACCTTCTGTAGCCGTCACTGCGATCAGGGCTTCCAATTCGAAATCATTGTATCTGCACTTCTTATGCCAGTTTTGTTTTACAACTGAAACAACATTCTGATCCCCTCCGTCGCTCTATTGCGTCAAGACACACTTCTCCTAATGTTTTCGTTTCCAATGCTCTCGAGTCTTGTTCGCATGTCTTCTCGCGTTCGAGCACATTCGAATTTCCATCATCAGACTAAAACCTTACTTTAGGGAACAATTAGATAACTTAAATCAAAACTCATTTACTTTGAGTACCAATCTCAGTCGCACAGACGACACTTCGTTTTCTATAGATAATGTCCATTCTACTCCTTCGAACACATTCCATTCTTCTCCTTCTACCACGGCAGAAACGAGACAACGCGACCCTAGGGTAACTGTATCAATTAAAAGGGTTACACTTAATCCCATTCCTAAGGAAAAAAACATTCCATCCTGCAACCACAGTTACGCGAGCAGGCAGAACCACTTGTACACATACTCGCTTCCTTCGTGCTGTAGCACTATAATCTCATAATCATCTCATCTTCGATGATACTATGT
This sequence comes from Diogma glabrata, assembly GCA_963693315.1. Lineage (NCBI taxonomy): Eukaryota > Metazoa > Arthropoda > Insecta > Diptera > Cylindrotomidae > Diogma > Diogma glabrata. The sequence continues at coordinate 375,696,872 of OY856187.1, read as the reverse complement.
AGGGCGGGGAGCGTTGTGGCGATAACTCCAGTTTCACATAACAATTATTCCACATAATAACAATTCCAACACATCATAATAACAAAAAACATTGTGTTTACATAACAAAGGTGATTCCTGCTAGGAAGGATAAAAAAAGTTGCCAAATTCACACAAAAAATTGTTGGGTGTTTATTGAAATTCACAGCAAAGATTTGTTGGGTAAATAGTAAACCGTTATAACTTCATAAAATAGTAAATAGAGATTCTTTTACACGATTGTTAATTTTAAGTATTGACTAACAAATCTCTCTAAAAGATATATATTATGTATAATATAAAAGAAAGCCACTTCTGGTTTTTGTTAAAAAAATTGCCGCTTGCTCTCGAATATATTATATCAACTATTAAACATAATATTTACAAAGCTATAAAACCCTAAAATCTCTCTCTCTCTCTCTCTCTCTCTCTCTCTCTCTCTCTCTCTCTCTCTCTCTCTCTCTCTCTCTCTCTCTCTCTCTCTCTCTCTCTCTCTCTCTCTCTCTCTCTCTCTCTCTCTCTCTCTCTCTCTCTTTCTCTCTCTCTTTGTCTCTCTTTATTCAAACAGTTCTGCCATTTATTTAAAATACCGGAAATGAATGGCGGAAATAGTCAGCTAAATTTTTGACTATTTCAATTTAGAATTTTTAGTACTAATTAGCAAGGATTGGAACACAGTCTTTATTATTCTTCCTAGCTAGTAAATTGCTACGGTGGGAAACTAGTATTAAATATTTGGTATCGATGTAAAATACAATTTTTCTTCAAACAAAAATTCACATTAAACGTTCTCATTTAGTAATGTCACAACAATATGTAAACGTCAAATTGCTATTTCAAATATTAGAAAAATAAAATTTATTTGCTAAAAAAAATGTCTTCACCAGAGCGTTGTCCTGGATTATACTGTGGTCGAATTGCTCTTGAAAATAATACATGGAGTGAATGTGGTGCATGCCCAAGAGGTTACCGTGTAAATGATGCATATATCTGTCAGCCCTGCGAAAATGATCCTTCATCGTACGATTGGTTATATCTTGGATTTATGGGAATATTACCCCTAATTTTACATTGGTTTTGCATAGATTTGGCAGCTAGGGAAAGAAGGTTTTACATAATCATATTTAATAGTTTATACTAAATTTATATTATGACAATGAATAACACAATATTTATATTTTATAAGTTTTAGCAAAGGACAATTGATTTTACATTTTAGTGCTGTTTTTGAAGTGCTAATCTCTGCTTCGATTGCAGTGATACTTTCAAATCCTATATGGAGATTTCGATTGTATTCATGTGGAGTGCGTAAACTTTCTGACTGGTACACGCTATTTCACAATCCAACACCAATGTATAGAGAAAAATTGCATTGTACTCAAGAGGCTGTTTACCCTTTGTACGTATTGAATTATTTTAAAAATCGCAAAAATTAATTTCCATATTTTATTTAGTCAAACAATTATATTAGAATTTTATTTATTATGTGTTATTGTGATGATGGTCATCCGACCGTGGTTGAATCATAAATTTCTTAAAGACGGTAAAGCAGCTGTTTATAATGCACTGTATTTTCTACCAATTTTAGCATTACTTCATGCTATAGCTGGTGGCTTAATTTGTAAGTGAATATTTTTATTTTTTTACGAAAATTATTCTATTATATTTTCTTTATATTTAGACTTTGTTTTCCCACATCTGAGTATTCTTATCTCAATGATGTCGAATGCGGCTCATTTCTCTTTAAAATTAAATCAATCCATGAAATCTTTACTGAAAACGTCTGTTACAGAAACAAAAAATCTTGTGATAATTTGTAAGTAACTTCATTTTTTTTTATCAATATAATTAAAAAAAATTGTTTTTTCTAGTCGGTCATTGGATATTACTTGGTTATGGAATACTTTCACTTCATCCGAATGTGGTGTTTATAGTTTTAGTGCCATTTCCTGCTATATTCTATATATTAACTGTTAAGTTTACTGATCCAAGTGAGTTCAAAGAAAAGGAGCGTGAAAGTAGAAATAATTAAAATTTTCTTTTTGTTTTTTTTTCTTTTTTTAAAAAATTTAATTTTTTCTAGATAATAATTTAATTATAGCGTGAATTGGATAACAAAAAAAGTAGAAGTTATATTTATTTATTTGACTGTTATTTTGGATACAATTTAAAAATAAATATTTTTTGTATTTAATTCCTTTAGTAGTGTCAGTTCAGAAAAGTTGTCAATGCTGATTTTTAACGATTCTAGCGAGATATCAGAAGATGGAATAATTCAAGCGATTGGGAGGTAAAGTTAATTTTTCTTAAGTTAGGTGGCAACGATTTGTTTAAATGAAATGGTTGCCTGAGCATAGTTCGTAAGTGCAAGAATCCGACAAGGTGTACTTAGTGCCACAACAACACATTTAAACTTTTTAAAACTTAGATCCCACAATATGCGTTCCAAAGTGTTGAAGAATGGAACTTATCACATAATAAAATATGATAAGGGCCAAATTTCATGATAAGACGGAGGAAATAAAAATCAAATTTTCATAAACAATTTGCAAGAACAAAACTAAACAATATTCCAGCTAGTGTCATATTCCGTGAGCACTGTTTTCCTCAATGATTAAAGACCACACATAAAGGCTCGTTTCTTCCAGCAAGCAAGCAATAATCTGATCATGTGTCAATAAATAGAACTGCCGAATTTGGGGTACGTAGAACTCGATAGCAGTGCAACAACGACAATTACACGCTCTCAGATGTACTTTTAGTATTAGTACTAGTACTTTACTAAGACTGATATTCATTGATCCATATTTTGCCGAAAATGAAATTAAACAGCCAGGAACCGTCTCTGAGCGGTATACCACAGAGCACTGCACAAATAGTAATAATTTACTCGTAATTATTGCAAATACTCAAATTATTTGTATTTGTTATTGTACTCAAAAAATACGTACAAAGAAAAAAGAGACAGAGAAAATGTTATACTCAACTGAAATTATATTTGAAAAAAATACATTTGAATGTAGAGTATTTACGAATACTTTATATAAAAACTACTATACTTATAAATGGTAATTAAAAAGGATTTGGTTTTGTTAAAATTTGTATTTGAGGTATTTGGATGTATTTGAATGTATTTGGATGTACTTAGAGTACAAAAATAATGATATTCAGTAGTCGTTATCTGGATGAAATTTTTTAGATTATATATGCAATATATTAAAAACAAATTAAATTTTGGATGTGTTTGGACATTGGATGTATTTAGAAAAGAGAAAAGGATGATTAGATACCTGTCAATACCTAGTACAGGTACACTGACAATAGTAGCGAGATATCACTAGCAAAGGTGATATCTTAGGGACGCTGGCGTATGAACATGTATTCAGTCAACGGTAGAACCCTGAATCTTAGCTATGTAGTGTGAATGTACTTAGAATACGTAAAATGTATGGGTAGTTTAAAAAAAATTTATAGCAAGGAAAAAAAAATGAGTACTCAAATATTTGAAGTATTATTATTTATTTGGGAGTACAGAAACTTATTGAGAAAATATGAAAGGCCGTCCGTCACAACCGACGAAATCTAGAAAACGGCTGAAGGGATTTTAAAAATTTTGGGTTTCTAAGAATAGGCACACTCAATGGTAAGAGCCGAAAGGACGATGTGTTCGATAACTGTAACGGAAGTGTGTCATAAAAATCGTCAAGATAACTGTAACGGAAGTGTGTCATAAAAATCGTCAAGTGTGTCAAAACAAGGAAATAATTTTTTTGCCTAAAAACGTTCATTTTAAGTGATCATGAGTAGGAACAAAGAATGTGGAGAAATTTGGATGGTCGGGATTAGTATGTGAGATCAAAAACTAGATTATTGCATTATAATTTTGTCAAAAAAATGTTGTCAAGTGTGTCAAAAGAAAGATTTTTATTTATTTTTTTACCCAATTTTTTGGAAAAAAATAATAGTACACTATATAACAAGGTTAAGATGTAAGCTATTATTGACCGAGAACTTTTAGATTCTGAGGCGCGTAGCGTCGAGGGATATAATGTTCGAGGTCTATATTAGTCTTTTCAACCGAGGCATATACAGAATTTTTTTAACTACTAACACTAATTATCATATTTGCTTTGATTATATTTTGATATTAGTCATTTTCCATTTCATTTTTTAAATATCTTAAAACATCAAGTAGCCTGGAAGTTTAGTTTCATACAAATAAAACGAAACAAAGAAATGCAATTGTTATTTGTTTGTGTTTTTTTGTTCATTTCAATTAAAAATAAAAGAAAATTTGTCATTATTAACCTAGGTAATTTTTTGTTATTATTGTTGACCTAGCTTGAGAATAGTAGATTCTTGTATGAATTGGGAATGATGGCAATTCTTCACGAGGATGAAGTTTCCCGAAACGAGCGTAGCGAGTGTAGGGAATCATCCGAGTAAAGAATTGCCATCATCCTATGCGAATACAAGATGCTATTTTATCCACGACTTCAAAATATTTAGTTTAAATTCCAGTTTGCCTGCTAAAGTTTTTATCACCATATTGAAAAATATGTCATAGATAGCATAGAAAAACTTTTTTATTTTATATTTTATATATGTATTGTTCTCGTTTTAACCTTTTGATATTACTATAACAACAAATGAAGTTTTTAATTTGTTAGGGGAATATTTAATAAACTATAGAACTGTTGAAGAATTTAATTATAATCACTAGTTGTGGAATGAATACAATTACAATGGAAGACATACGCATGGAAAGCATATATTCTTTAGTAGTCGTGGATAAAAATTACTTCTCATTGGGGCATTCGAGTAAATAATGACGATTTCTCAAGTTAGTAGTTAAAAAACTTAATTATTTGTTTGACATGAAATTTTATTATTATTATTGAGAATTATGGCATTATAAGTTTGTCAAAAAAATGTTGTCAAGTGTGTCAAAAGAAAGATTTGTACATATTTATTTTTTTAACCAATTTTTTGGAAAAATAAAATTAATTATTTGTACGACATGAAATTTTATAATTATTATTGAGAATTATAAGTTAGTCAAAAAAATAATGTCAAGTGTGTCAAAAGAGTGATTTTCATTTATTTTTTTAGAAATATGATAAAATTAGTTATTTGTATGAAATGAAATGTATAATGAACATGAAATTATTATTATTGAGAATTTTATTGCATTATAAGTTTGTAAACAAAAAATTGTCAAGTGTGTCAAAAAAATGATTTCATTTATTTTTGAATTTTTTTTCATTTATTTTTTAGATAATTTTTTGGAATAAAAATTTAGCTGTTGCTTACGTAAATATAATTGAAAATGGAAATTTTTGAATTTGTTATAGTTTTTGAAATATTTTTGGAATTTTGGAAATGTTTCAGTTTTCGATTTTGTAAGAATTTTTGGAATATTTTTAGAATTTTGAAAAATTTTTAATTTTTGATTTTATTATAATTTTTATAATTTTGGAAAAAGATTCAATTTTTGATATTGTTATAATTTTTGCAATATTTTGAGTTTTGAAAAAGTTTGAATTTTTGAATTTTTAAAAATTTTCGGAATATTATTAGAATTTAGAAAAAGTTTAAATATTTGATTTTATTCTAATTTTTGGAATATTTTAAGAATTTTGAAAAAAAAAATTTTTGAATTTTATATATATTTTCAGAATTTTCGAAAAAGTTTCAATTTTTGATTTTGTAAGAATTTTTGGAACATTTTTAGAATTTTGAAAAATTTAAAATTTTTGGTTTTATTATAATTTTGGAAAAAGTTTCAATTTTTGATATTGTCATAGTTTTTGCAATACTTTTAGAATTTTGGAAAAAGTTTGAATTTTTGGAATATTATTAGAATTTAGAAAAAGTTTGAATTTTTGATTTTATTCTAATTTTTGGAATATTTTTGGAATTTTGAAAAAAGTTTCAATTTTTGATTTTGTAAGAATTTTTGGAATATTTTTAGAAATTTGAAAAATTTTACATTTTTGAATTTATTATAATTTTTATAGTTTTGGAAAAAGTTACAATTTTTGATTTTGCTATAAGTTATGCAATATTTTTAGAATTTTTGAAAAAAGTTCTTTGATTTTGTAATAATTTTGGAAATATTTTTAGAATTTTGTTTAAAAAAAGTTTGAGTTTTTGATTTTATTTAATTTTTACAATATTTTTGGAATTTGAAAGAAATATGAATTTGAGATTTTGAAATATTTTCTCGAAACACTGGAGAGGTTTTTGAGTAGTTTGCTGATTGTATAATCTTTTCACTAAATTATGTTAATATATGATCTGTTGTAATTTTCCGACAACGTATTGATGTTTCGTGTTAATTTTGTAATACATATCTAAACAGTGATAAAAAATACATGTACTTTAACAAAAAATTATGTTTGCATACATCGCTGCCCAACACTAGAAACCATGTCCTCATAAAAGTTTTTTGCCGAAAACTATATCAAAATCCTTAACCCAGACCGAATATCTCAGAGCTGTGATATTTCAGCCAGTCCATATTTTATAAAATGCATTATTAAAAATCCGTTTTTGTTATTATTATTATTTAACTTTAAATAAAAAATATTTTATTTACTTTTTGTTTTTTAACGATCTGTTCTGCAGCCAAATTCTGTAATTGTGAAGCGGTGAAGTGATAAAAATTTCTTCGTTTCTTTTCATTAAAAAACTTATCACTTCACCGCTTCACAATTACAGAATTTGGCTGCTGATCAGGAGTTGAAGTTTTATTAGGCTTTCCAATATGTACTTATACTTAATAACTCACAAAAAACCCCTACAAACTTAATTTTAAGTTTTTTTTTACATGAAAAAATCAGTATTGTTCATTTGTAAATTGGTTTTCATCTGTGATCTACGGGTAACAATCCCGCGTTCTCCAATTCCTGTTATTAACCTACAAGTTAACGTGAGATATCAAATATTCCACTGGCAATAGTAGTGAGATATCACTAACGACGGGAATATCTTAGGAATGCTGGCGGATAAACTGTATTCAATCAACGGTAGCACCTTCAATCTTAGCTATGGAATATTCCTTTTGTTTTATTTTTATTTCATTTATCCTATCATAAAATATTGGTTTATCGTATTTTATGATGTGATAACATTTTCTGTTTATTTATCCATTCTTTAAAACAATAAACAAAAAATTTGAGTTCATTAGCACCTTAGACCGCATGTTATGTTGTTGATGGATCTTGGTCTTTAAAGGTTTTCATGTGCTGTGACGTAAATTGTAATGCCTTCCACACAACACATTTTATTACCAAAAAATATAACTCCTATTCTGACTAATAGTTGAATCTATGTTAAAATTCGATTGCTTAATCAATAACTATTACGGTATACATGATCCATTAGGGATAATTATTCGTTTTACATACTTTCTCAAAAAGTTTCTGTACTCCCAAATAAATAATAATACTTCAAATATTTGAGTATATTCAGCTTTTTCTTTTACTATAATTTGTTTGTAAACTATCCAAATACATTTTACGTATTCTAAGTATAAGTATTAGTGGTGAGAGTAGAAAAGATATTTTGTAAAAAAGTAAGCGGATATTTATTTTTGTTTGTATTTAGACTATTTTATACTTGAGAATATAAATATTTGTAACACTTTTACTCGTAGATGATTTGTATTTAAGTACATTTGTATAATTGTTTATATTTTAAATGCATTTATGCAGACCACTAGTATACCAGACCCTGTTAGATTTTTTTTACATCCGTTAGTTTTCAATAATCGTGACATGGTTCTAGCAAGATGGAGCTACAGCTCATAGTGCGAGAGACAATGGCGATTCTGTGAAGAGAGCGTTATACCAGACCCTGTTGGATTTTTTTTTACATCCGTTAGTTTTCAATAATCGTGACATATGGTTCTAGCAAGATGGAGCTACAGCTCATAGTGCGAGAGACAATGGCGCTTTTGTGAGAACTTTTCGACCACCGAATAATTTTAACAAATGCAGATTTCCCGTGAGATGACTGCATGGGAAATTTGCAGTTATTGAAACTAAAAATTGTCACAATTGTCAAAAATTGTTGAAATAAAAAATTGTCACTATAAGGTATACTTAATTATCCCAAAAATAAGAAAATCTTTATTATAGTAAAAATCAAAGTTATTGAAACTATTCGGACATCGATGGCGGCAGACCAGTAAGAAAAACTTTGTTTTGTAAACCACGTTTACGTTGAAATATTGCTTAATTATGTCAAATAGATGTGGTGCTATTCTTCCGAGTCAAAGTCCAGATTTAGGAACTCTGCTACTGCCCTTGGGCGGTACCACAGATCATCCTTCATCAGGTCGGTTGGTTTCTTTGGACAGTTAAAAAGGTGGTTATCATCATGTGGCGTGCCCTCACATGCGGGACACTTGCTAACAATTTCCTTGTCAATTCTACTCATGTAGTTATTTAAGATGCGTGACCAACCGGATCTTAACTGCGCTAGGATGGTTCTGGTGCTGCGTGGTAGTTTTACTTCTTCGGCAGCGATTTGTGGTGGCTTGCTATTAAGAACTCGATTCGGGGCGTAGTTCTTTATTGTGTCTTCTACAATTTTGGTGTGTATATTTTTAAGCCCGTCTTATACATAGGCTCGTCGATGTTACCGATGACTTGATTGTTTTTAACATCTTGTAGGAAGCATTTCGAATTCCTTCTTATGTTTTTAGGTGGTGCTGTCATGAATAAGGTGTCATTGCAGGGATGTTGCTCTTTATTACAGGCCCATAGATATTGTTTGGTAAGCATTTCGTTATGTTCACGGACCGGCAATATGTTATATTCATCGTGTTGGTGATCTCGGTGAGCCATCAAATGACATCCGGTTCTGTGTTATTTGTAACCTATTCCATTGGGTGTCAGCGATTTGGTGTGTCTATATAGGAGCAGCGTAATTTATAAAAGGCCTTCCTATTGCTTTATATCCTTCACATCCGTTGTTTTTTTTGTAACCTATTCCATTGGGTGTCAGCGACTTGTGTTGTCTATATGGGAGCAGCGTAATCTATGAAAGGCCTTCCTATTGCTTTATATGCTGTTATTATTGTGTTTTTATCCTTACCCCACGAACTACTAGCTAGAGCTTTCAGTGCATTATTCCTGTTTTTTAGTTTTGTGTTCACTTGTTGAGCATGAACGTTGAATTTAAGACTTAAGTAGTAGATTTAATCTTACCCCCAGCAGTTTTGGATTTTTGACCGTAGGAATTACTATGTTGTCAATGCAGATGTTAAGTGTTGTATTTACCTCCTTCGTTCATATGGTGAAAAGTGGACTTTTCAGTGGACAGTTTCAATTTTCTGATTTTAAACCATTCATTCAAGGCATAAAGGTAAGTGTTTAGGACATTGGTGAGTTGTTCCAGGCTGTTTCCTGTTGCAAGCACCGTGCAGTCGTCTGCGTATGATGTGATGGTTATTCCTTCCGGTGGTGCCGGTAAACTACTTAGGTAAAGGTTGAATAATGAAGGTGAGAGAACTCCACCTTGTGGAACTCCATTTCTGAGCACTCTCATCTTAGATCTAGAGTTACGGAATTCAACATATGTTTGGAAGCCTCTTAGGTAGTTTAGGTAGTTGCACAACCAGCGGTTTATTAAACCTGGCAGATTAGTGTTGAATGTATCATTCAGTAGCGCAGCGTGTGACACTGTGGCGAAAGCTTTTGATAAGTCAAGTGCAACTAAAATTGTTCTGGCACAGGGTTGTTTATGGTTTAGACCATCGCTTAGCTTGATATCGCTTAGCAAGCTGAGATTGCTCTTCACTCGATAAATGGTGACTTTAATCATCCATTGGCGTATCACTGATGGACATTGCCGTTGCTTCCTTTAAACAGTGGGGTTTGTTTTCTTCACTGTCACCCATTGTTGGTTTTATGCCGAAGGCATTCCAAAAATCAATCCTTAAATAAACTGTTTGTTGCAGGGATGGAACAAGACAGAATTTGATTGTTCTTGATTTATGCTGGTAGCGAACATGTGTTGATATGTAGCCAATAGCTTTTTGCCTCTGCCCGCTGGCAGTAAAAATGCTTGTGGTGAGAGGATGGAATGCTACGTGGGGATTAGTTATAAATTTCTCTGAGCCCGCTCCTAAAACACGTATTGATGCACCGCTATCTAATAACCAGCGATGCTCATGATAGGTCGAGCGCAACTAATATTGTTCTGGCACAATGTTGTTTTTGGTTTAATCCATCACTGATTTGGTCTTGTATCTTGTGAAGAGCGGTGGTTGTACTACGTGCTGTCCTAAAACCATGTTTGCGCAGCACTAGATCCACTCTAGCTCAGTTAAGATCCGGTTGGTCACGCATCTTAAATAATTACATGAGCCGAATTGACCACAACATTGTTGACAAGTGTCCCATATGTGAGGGCACGCCACATGATGCAAACCACCTATTTAATTGTCCAGGAAAACCAACAAACTTGACGAAGGAAGATTTGTGGTACCGCCCAAAAGCAGTAGCAGAGTACCTGAATCTGGACATTAAGTAAGCTAGAAAAAACAAAAAAATTAAAAAAAATTTGAAATAATGATAATAATTGTTAAAGCAGAAACAAAAAGATTAGACTGAAATTATATTCAAATAAACAATCGGAAACAAGAAAAGTGATCAGAAGAAAAAACATTCACCCTCACCCTCACCCAAACATTCACGCATTGAAAATTTGTATAAATTAAGTGTAATTGGTGTAAATAAATAAATTAATTAATTTAATAAATATTACTGAAAAAAGTGATCACATCTTGTGACATCATTACTTTTCAAGATCGACAACTATTTCATAAGAAAATTTAATTAGAAAAAGTAATGTTCAATATTTTAAGTGCGTTGATAGTCGGTCGGCTGAATCTATCTGGTAGATTATAATTTATAATTTAAAACAAAATAAAGATAAGCGATAATGTATATCGTTATGGCAGTAGGATATATTAAACTCGATGCATTAATTCAAAACTATCTGAATCAAATAAGTTTGGTATTCTCCCAAAATACCGTAGTTCCTCTATTAATAAATTATTGTGTCATTGATCGATTTATATCAATTTGCATAAATTTGATCTTGAAAAAAAGTGACACCAATAAAATAACATTTTTTACAAACCTAGTTTTTGGAAACAAGCAAAATATTACGTTAGAATATATCAATATCGATTCAATGATATTAATTACTATATTTTTCCTCCTGTCAATAATACAAAACACGAAATAAATTGGTTTGACTTTTGCTACGCTGTAATAACTTTATTATCTAACAAAGCTAATGCCATCAAATTTCCAGAATCTTTTTTACTGTCCTTGGTCTTTTTCATAAAAGTCCCTAATATAATGGCGATAAATATAAGAAATCCTACTTGATGATTTGAAATAAACTTGTTTGCACAATCTGTTGGATTATCAATATTTAATGTGTAAATCTAAAACAAGAAAACAGAAATAAAAATTAAATACATTTCGGATATTAATTAGCACCGAAAAATAGGTGTACCTGATGTCCTATATGTGTAAAAACTAAAGATAAGGCAGCGTAATATGGTAAGCCCAGATCACAAACTAGTCCTGATGTTATAAGTCCACCACTCATTGGTAACATAAATGCTGTCAGCCATTGCTTGGTGTTCGAACCAAATTTTAAAGCTGTCGATTTAATTCCAACAATTAAATCATCCTTTTTATCCTAAAACAGATATTATTTAAACTGGTAATTATTCTGAGTATTCATCAATAATTACCTGATGTGCATATATCGTGTCATAGATTAAGGTCCAAAAAACACCGGAAATATATAATGGCAGACAGGCCTCCAGTAAAAGTTCTCCATTTACAGCACTCCAACCCATCAACGCTCCCCAATTAAAAGTTAAACCAAGTACGAATTGTGGCCAATACGTAAACCGTTTCATGAGTGGATATACAACAATTAAACCTAAAGACATTGTTCCTAATACAATGGAGTACCAATTTAATTGTAGTAAAACAAAACAACTCGCTCCCAATTGTGCTGATAGAAATACCCATGCATCAAGCATGGATACTTTTCCTGTAACAAGCGGTCTATTCTTGGTTCGTTCCACCTTTGCATCTATGTCTCTGTCCCACATATCATTTATAGTACAACCAGCGCCCCGGATTAGAAAAGCTCCCAGACCAAACACTGTTAACATTTTAATATCAGGCAGCTCACCTGCTGATGCACTTAGTGCAATGCTCCATGCACACGGCCAATATAGCAACCATGATCCAATTGGTTTGTCAATTCTCATCAGCTGATAGTAGGGCTCAATACCTGATTTAACTTTATGAAAAACATTTTGTAATTTAAAATTCTGGCTTAATGTTAATTGTTTGGTTTGGTAGGTAAGTTCTCTGTTTTTGTTATCACAGTAGTTTGACATATACTTATTTATGCTATAGATGGGTATCGATTTTAATCTACTTTTGCTTGTGAAGCTGTTTGGTATATAGCAAGTTAACCTTGTCGTATTTTTTAAAAACACAATCGATCGTATCATCACTGTATGCAGTATGCAATTAAATTATAATAAAAATGTAAATATTTTTCGTTCCTATCGTTCCTGCAAATTATGAATAAATATTAATTTATTCATCAACATCATTGATTAGATTTTATGATTGACATTTAGTTTTGACTTAGAAAATTAGATTAACATAAAATAGTTACACAACATATTTAGGAAATGATTTTCTAGTTCACTTTAAAACTTCACTAATGTAAGGATAAATAATTTAGATTATTTAAATATATCACTTTATTGTTTGATTAACCTATTTGAAAACATGTAGGTTCAAAATTTTTTTATGATTTTAGATAAACGACCAATATAGACCAATTTTGAGGTTACATTGTTTTTCATATATATATTTTATTTTAGCAACAATGAACTTGTAGAATAATATGGAATTATAATATATATTTTGTTCAGCGAAAATAAGATAATTTATATGGCTGTCAGAAGCATTACTAAAATATTTGAACGAATTTATTTTGTTGGGTTTCTTTCTATAAACTAGCAATAACCCGCTATACACTTGAGCTAAACTATACGAACTATGTTTTTAAGAAAATAATGTTTTAACGCGAATAATATTTTTTAAACAAAATGTAATGAATGTAATGTTTCCTTTTTTATTTTCTTTTTTTAAATGTTTTGTTTCCGCAATGTTTTTTTGTATAATTACGTTGTATACAAAAAACATAGTTCGCATAGTTCACATAGTTTAGCTCAAGTGTATTGCGGGCCTTAATGTCATTATTCCATTAGTCCTATTTTAAGTCGTTAGATGCATATTGATTAATATGAGAGATTTGATAGACGTCAAACTACTAAAAAAATTTATATATATATAAAAAACCGCGAATAACGTTACAATGTGTTTTTAAAATCGTTTATTTGCCTTTAAAAATTTTGATTAATATAGTGGATTTAATTACTTTTGTATAATTTAGTTTAGTTTGTTACTTTGTATTCCTTTTTTATAAGTTTTTGGCGAATTTCCGTTTAAGACTAGATTTGATGTATAGAATTGGTTCCTTCAACAGTTTTTGTGTGGTCGTTTGACGCTAATCTTCTAATGTGTTATGATTTCATATTAAGTACATTATATTTCTTAGTTGCTCGTAGGGTTTGTACATTGTTATAATCGAAATGTCAAACTAAAAGGTTGTAGTAGCATTACCCGCGTATAAGCGACATCAACCTATAAATATAAATTAATGTTAATAAACTAATATATGTTCTACCAAAGTGTTTTTACTTACAATAAACTTACGATACAATTACTACAATTACAACATAATGTACCTCGGCAGTGGTGATGTAAAGCAGTTTTTTGTATGATTAGTCTTTTTTATGATGGCTTAGGGAACAAATTAGCAGTTATTTGTGTGGTTTTATTCGTAGAATTTTAGTCTACCAGTAGATGATCTCGATGTGCGCGCCTTTTGTGTTAAAAGGTTGCCATCTGCAATGCAGATTTTGTGTTATTTATAGTTTTTTCTACGATATTTTGTGTTTTCTCACTAGTGAGATTTTAAAGTGATATTTTATGCTTGTTTGTATATGTGAATGCAATATATTTTTGCTTATGTAAAAAAAAATATTGTTTGTTGATTTTGATTTTTTTTAATTGAAAGTGAGAAAATTAAGAAAAAATTACGTGAGATAACACAACAAATAAGCATCCTACTGTGTTGTTAAACCTCCTTGACACTAAGATAATTTACAATCTACTATCCAGCAAGTTTACTAGCAGCTTGTAAACTCGCCTAGTGTAATCATGTTCACAATCCAACTAGCAGATCTACCGAAAAAGTTGATTGGTTGGCTACTTTACAATCTACTCGCCAGTTTTTAAGCTCGCCAACTAGCAGCTTGTAAACAATCTTAGTGTCTTCGTAGAGCAAGTTGTAAATACAATAGAGTTGCACAAATACATTTACACATCTCTCAAAATTTGTAAACAAACAAGACGCCATTTAGTTATTATTATTTTTTTAAAATGAAATAGTTATTGTTTTAAATAAATGTTATGTTTAAATCGTTTTTTTTTAATTAAAAACCAATAAACATTATTTAATTAAATACAATTAATTACCAAAACATTAAATGACAGTTCACAAACACAACTACAAAACTAGATCAAATTTTTTCACATTCTTTTTATGAACAAAAAATCACTTTTTCTGCTCTGGCAAAAAGAAAACGACAATAGTTGCTCACCGAATGTTATATTGATATCTAATGAAAATAATGATCAATGTTTGCATGTACCACGTACGTAGTTTATATGTACCACGTATATTGGAAAACCCCATCACCAAGATACATCACCTAGACAACGCCACTAGCAGCTACAAACCTGTTTGGAAAACTCAACAGGTACTAAAACTGGTGACACCAATAAGAACCATAACACTGATTTACCTAGTTGCCGTCAAAACTAGGCTACTCCCCCGTGGATGCATGTTCTCAGTAGCTTCCGCAGTCCCACCAGAACCTAAGGAACCGGTTACAATCTCGAGTCAAATGTCGAAATCGTGTGCCTACTTTTTTCGCATTGCTGGCGTTAGGTCATAAATAAAGATTCTAGAAGAGCAACCAAAAAGTTTAGTCTGTCTATTGATCGGCCCGCCAACCAACCGTAACAACCGATGAAAACTGCAGGAGCGATTTTAAAAATTTTTGTTTCAGAAAATAGGGTTCATCAATGATAAGAACCGCAGGGACGATGTTTTCGATGTATCGGAAAAGTGTAAAAAATGGGATTTTTGTTTTGCTTGAAAACGTTTAAATGATATAATGAGCAGTAAGATCAAATGTAGAGCTATCTTAATGGTTGGCATTTGTATGTAAGACCAGCAGCTTGATTATTAAAAGTGTGTCAAAAGATGGATTTTCATTCATTTTGATTCCAAATTGTTTTGACAAACATTTACTTAATGGGAAACATTTTGGATTAGAAACATTTGACCCATAAAATTAATTATTTGGTATCATGAAATGTTATTGAATATATGAAATTTTGTTCAATCCAGCTTCAGCTACTCCCATCTAATAAGAACAGATGGGAAATATTGTAGTGTTGCAGAATAAATGTCGATCTTTTCATAGCAGTTAGGGAAATTATTAGGCATTATTAGAGAGATGTTTTTAAGAAATTTTGTTGTGTGAATTCGGGTTGCACCACTTCTAATTTTAATAGGCACAGTTTGAAAATATCAGGTTCTTGCAGATCAACTATTGTTTTTATACGACAAACGGAAAAGTATAGTGAGAAGTTTATTGGTGAACTCAATTTTGGTCATTGATAAATAATAGGTACGGTTAGAAATGTCAAATTGTTACAAACTAAATTTTTGTTTTAAAGAAATAATTATATTTTGAAACGAAGCATTTACGTTAAATGTGGAAATTTCTGAACTAATAGGGTAAGAATAGTTGGATAAGAAATTATCATGATGGCGTTATATTTTCTAAAGCAACTGTTCCTATTAGTCCAGAAAACTAGGCTTTATATATATTAAATATCACGAGTACGATGAATAATACGTCAGCGATAATATTATATAAATGTATTTTTATTTATTAAGGATTTTACTTTTATACGGTATAAAACGTATATAATTGTGTGTTTTATACTATACGTTTTATACGTACGTATGATATGTGTTTTATACGTTACCGTCTTGAATTTTTTTTATTAATAAAAAGAAATATCCAAATACGCCTCGTTAAAATTAAAAAAGGTTTTCTCTTCGATACCTATTTGATTGAACAACCCATTTTGTCTTTTTTCAAAATTTCGCAATCGTCAAATGAAAAATAAAGATCTAAACCGAATAACTTTTTGACTAGCCCTTTTGGACTTGGACTCGGACTTCCCGGGTTGGATACGCAATCAGTATGATTTTAAATCTCCATCAAATAAAAGTTGCTAGATAGTCCTATATCGATTGTATTTAATAAATAATTAAACAAATGTAAAAAAGAATAAAAATACATAAGCATTTTTCAAATTTGTTAAAAAATATAAAAAAATAAAAACAACTGAGAGTTAATTACCTCATTCACTTAAGTGCTTCGCGGAAGATAGTTTACTACTACTGCTTTAAAGCATACAATTTTCTTTATTATCTTTTCATTAAGAAAGCATAGCAAATGTTTAAAAATGAAATAAAAAATTTATTTAACGTAAACAAATTTAGAAATTCATAGAAACTTATTTTTAATAAATTCATAAATCAGTTGTCTATCTAAATTAATTGATTTAATGACGACATATCTGACTCTAGCAGTTCTAATCAGAGACCGTCTTTGTTATACATATTATGCAAATTTATTAATACAAAATCATTTGATTTGCTGTTTTGATGAAAGAATAACGAATGTGTTTTATGGAGAATTTAGGCAACATTTAGGGAAATAAATTGAAAAAGATTTGTAATTAATTGAGCAATAAAATATGTATCTATATAAAAGAATTAAGAGAATCTCTTAATTCTTTGATCTATATATATTGGCAATCAAGTGATTGTTTGCAATTAAAGTTTTGGCAAAATTTCTTAGGAAAATCTACTATTGCAATGTGCGACATCTCGGAATAAGAGAAAATTAAATATATATGAACATATGTTTTTTGTATTATAGTGATTCATGCTATTTAGTTAAAATTTTTGTTTTCTCCCTTGCGTAGGTTTCGGAAAATAAATGTTTTCCTGCACATGGTATAATACAACTTATCCATATATATAAAAATAAATATTCGTCATGGCGCTGGGATAAGGGTATATAGATTATATGAATTTTGTTCAAATGCTCACGTTTGTCCCGTTTTCGATGGTGCTATTAGTACAGTTTGAAGGGCGGCAGCTATTATTATTTGTTTGTTACGCATTTAAATTTATCTTTTTGACGAAAAAAAAAATACCAAAGATCCGTGTCACTGGATCACTGGTATGCCAAATTTTTTCTGATATATTAATTAACTGTAACAATGTGGCGGGCTTTGCATTTATATAGGTTTTTGGTTGCAGGGTTTATTTTAGTGTGTTATTTAGTTAGTTTAATAGTCTATCTATAGTATATTTAATAATAAAAACAAATTAAAGGTGATAAAAGATAGGTGAAAGAAAAAAATATGTGTGTTTTAAGCTAAATTACAATTCCCATCAAATTGTATTATAACGACAAAAGCGCTTTTTGAGGAAAAATAACAAAGTGTTTTTATATTCTCATAATTTATTATTATAATTATTATTTTTTGTTGGTTTTCCACACATAGGTTGTTTATTTGTGTTTCGATATTTATACTGAGTTCTAATTAAACTGTACTAAACTGCTAAATCTAAAAGTAACTTTACAAAATTGCCGAATTTTAATTCAAACAAATGTAATCAAGTTGTCAGATATTGTTTAATGTATTAATTTCTTCATACTTATTTAGAAACAAAATGTTGATTTAGTCAAATAAAAAGTTGACTAAATTGATTTATTAGCCCGTTTAGCACAATTTAGCATTAGTCGGAACACAATCTTAGTGTTACTCGGTTGCGCTGGTTTTAAACCGAAAAAAACTCGATGCTAGGTTCACTTGCGATTAGGAGTTGTTTGTGAATACTTATTGTGTATTAAATAAAATGGGGTAATAAATGGTCACTCGTCTGAAGTAATAAATGCAAATTAACACGATTTTTAAGTTCACAAGTTATTATATTTATATTTTGATTATCTTGATCTTGGTTGCGTGATCTTGAGATACAGACTTCAAACCGGTTGTTCGTCCATTGCAAAAACACCAAACTTTAATTTCTCATCGACATTGGTGCTGACGTATCAGTTATCCCATGTCGATCTTTTTCGAATTTAGTTCCAGACAAATACAATGTCCCCACAGCCGCCAATGGATCTCAGATCCATATTTATGGTTCAAAAATACTTAGCTTAGATTTGGGTCTCCGGAGAGAATTACGATACTCATTTGTCATAGCGTCAATTAGTAAACCTATTATAGGTGCTAACTTTCTAACTGAATTTGGTTTAATAGTCGACCTCAAGCAGTTGCTCGATTCAACCACAAACTTAGTAGTGACTACTATTTTGCGTTTAGATAGCACGCCATAACTACCGTTGTTTAACGTTCAGGGAATCTACAGAGAAATCCTTTCAGATTAACCAACCTTGACTTAATACCCCAAATTCAAACTCCCAGTCGAACACACCGTGTTACACAGTCTACACTACCTTTTTCGGGACCACGGCGACTGGAGACAACCAAGCTCAAAATAGCCAAAGAAAATAGCCTTGTGTTTCATCATGTAGTGGAGTTCCGAAGAAAGAACAAAATTATTGGAGACCCTGCAGGGATTATCGACGTTTGAATGATGTTGCAATTCTAGATCGATACCCCATACCACACATACAGGATTTTTCAATGCATCTTAATGAATACACTATGTTCTCTAAAATCGATCTTGTCCACGCTTACCACCAAATTCTAGTTCCTGAGAAAGATATAAACAAAACTGCAATCACTGTCCCTTTCGGTCTCTTCTAATTCCTTAGAATACCTTATTGTCTGAAAAACACAGCTCATGCTTTTCAGCGTTTTATGGACGAAGAGGTTTAAGAACTTAACTTCGTATTTGTGTATATTATCAACATTTTGGTGGCAAGTAATTCCCTTGAGGAGAGTTTCGATATTAAAATCAAACTTTCAAAGTGCGTATTTGGTGTACAGTCTTTGGAGTTTTTAAGTCATGAAATCATAAAGGATGGAGTAAACCCCTCCCCAGATCGAATCATGGCAATCCAAGATTTTGCTATATCAGATTTTTTCTATATCAGCTTGCCAAGTTCAACGATTCATGGGCATGGTAAAATATTAACATATAACTTTATACCCCACTTAGCTGAACTATTAGCCCCACAGCTATTGTGCTGAACTAGCCACGCGTAAGAAAAGTCCTCTTTTTATCTGGCCTCTCTAATGCAATGTAGCCGCTGACCTGACTGGTGAATGTAAACGGCACACTCTTGGCTCATACGTTATAAAATGCAAGGTTTTGTTTCAAAATGGATGCTTCCAGGTACTGCAACACTAGCAGTACTGGAACAATTTAATAAACAATTTGGACAACTCTTAAGATTTTTTCCAAAAAGCTCTCGCCTGCAGAGCAAAAATGTTCTATCTTTGACCGCGAATTATTAGCTAGTTTTCTAGCTATAGAAAATTTTCTCTACTTTGTATAGAAGCTCGTTTGTTCACAGTGTTCACTGACCACAAACATTTGGAACATCAATCACCTCAATGGCAGAGAGAAGTCCAGGCACGTCATTTTGTTTTTATTTCCCAGCTTACAATAGATATTCGAAACATCTCTGGTACGGATATCGTTGTGACTAATACAGTTTCACGAACTGAGAAAATGGCAATCAATTTTTTTCTCTGTTTTTTGGTTAGTAATGCTGTTAACTAATTTAATTTTTTTTTTTGTGTAATTTTGTTGCTTCAGTGCTCTGTCCACCATCCCTTTTCCTGTGTGTCCCTTTCCACTTACCTTGTAACCTTTGATCCTACATAGCCATACACACCTCGTTAACAACCTTGTTGTTGTATCATATGGATAGTCCTCAATTACTGGTAGCGAGTGACAATTCTATTTTATCTCGCACTCTTAGTGGGTTTCGTAAGTACTTTAATATTGGGAATTTTAACGCTCAGAGTCTGAAACCAAGTCCTAGCTCATCTAAATTAGAGGACGTAAGATCTGTCAGGTAACTACCTGGACCTGGTAGGTGTCTTCGAGACATGGTTTAAATCATATATCTCAAGCTTGGCTGTTGGAGTTGATGGCAATCGCGTTCATCGCCGAGTCCTTGAGACGAATTATTTCTTACCAAGAAAGTAGAGCAATCGCGAAAAATGGTCACAAAATGATACTTCTAGTCGTCAATGAATGTTGACGTTGGATTTTGGTACAAGATATGCTGATCATGTCAAAGATCCAAGGTTCACAGTCACACATTCCGAATTCGGGCAGATACCTGTCCCACGACCAGATTTGCGCATATTCACATCGATTTGGTAGGTCCTTTACCACCTTCTCATGGATATCGCGATATCCTGACGACCATTGATCTTTTTACCCGAAGTCATCGGACCTGAAGCCATTTGGTAGATGGAACAGCAGAAACAGTTTCAAAGTTTATTGTTAGCAAAGTAATCTTATAAAATAAATTATTGCTTAGCAAGCATACTTTATGATTTGGAACTAAATTATAGGTTGTTGCTTTGCGAAAACTCCGAAAAATGCGGACTAAAAATGAAAAAACCGTTCACTCAACCAAAGTTTTCGTGACTAGTTTAACAAGATTGAGCTTTTGTCTATGTTGAGTCAGTTCGTGTCAAGAGTAAGTTAAGTGTTTATGTTTTTGTGGAGATTAATTATTAAAATGTAAATATACTAATCCCTACATATCTATAAGTGAAAACTGTCAATGTGAATCAAACGGCTGGCAAAGAATTTGTAGATGTGTTTAAAGCAGTAATGAGACTACCCTTCCAAGCAAATTTTTAACGTTCACGTTGTTTTAAAGGCGCCAAAAAAAAAGAATATTTGGTTCAATTATGCGAGTTTATATTGTAAATAAATAAAAAGGATAACGAAAAAAGTACTAATTTTTTCTTCGGTACATGGAATGAAAAAAAACAACTATAATCGTCTCCGAAGGAGTGAAATAAAAAATAAAAATTATACTCTTAAGAGTAAGAACGAAATAAAAAAAAAATATTGACTTGTGAAGCTGCTCGAGTGATATCGAGGGTTTAGTTGTTGTCATGGTTAACACACTTCCTTAATTATTTTCGAATTTATGTTTGAGTAAAATGCTACTTTGTTAAATAAATATTTTCCATGCTCTTTTCTTGTGTTGTAAATATTATGATTCTGTTTTGTGATGTTCTATACTTGTTGGATATTGTTTTCTGGGATTCTTTTTAGTTTTTAATCACATTTTATTTTCATGCTCAACCAATAAAAATAACATAGATTTTCAACTTAAATTGATTACAACACTATATTAAATTAAAATAGAAAAAAAAAATTTAAAAGATGTCACAAGCATTTTCGTGTTACTTTCACTCAAACGCTTATGTTGTTGGTTTTTTAAAATATTTTATTATTATAATTTTTTTCTTACATAAATTTTGTAAATTTCTGATTTAATCTTAATATTAATTTTTTTCTTTTACACAGAACTTGTATGTATACGATAGCGGGTCATTAGGTTATATATATAAAATACAAATCAAAATAACAATAAATTATTTTACTAAATCGCAATTTTAATTTTTCGAAATAAATTTTGGGCTGGTGAGTGGTGACATTTATGCAATAGACTAAAAATTTCATCGTTTAAGTTTGATTATTAATTTTATGTTATCTAATTAATTACTAATATAATTTGAAACACTGTTTGATAATAGTCAATTAAATCATCATAAGATGCAAACAAACAGACAGCATTTGATAAATTATGAAAAATTGAGACTACTATAGCTTACGTTTTTAATTTATTAATTTTTGAAATTCGATATTGATACAAACAGTATTGGTTAAAATATTTAAATTTTACGTTAATATTATGAATAAAAGCGATTACAATTCCAATAACAAAACATAGTCACATCACATAATTTGTATACAAAAAATTATCTCTTTAGGTTATTGGCATATATTAAAAATGCATGTTATGCATACTTATGGAAACAAATTTAAAATACAAAAACAAACCAGTCATATTATATTTCTGAAAAAGTCAATAATGTTGAATTAAAGCTTTTCCAGACTCAGTTCAGTAACGATCCCTTACAAAATCCCCATTTTCCTCTCGAAAGAGATAGGTCATGGACTGCTCTAGTGATGTTTAGTTGATTTTATTGTAAAATTTTCCCTTAGTTCGCTTTATTTATTATATAAAACACCAAATAATATAGATTTTTTGCTATTATTTAGCTATGTCAGATTTAATAACGAAAAAAATCTAATACAAACATTGTTACTGTCACAGTTATTGTCTCATAAATATGAATTGCTAATTTTTAAAATTTGCGAATTTCATTTAAAAAACCAACATTATCACAAGATAAAACATCGGAAAAAAAATTCAGGGTTAATATTATAATTCGCTGTCACGGACTTAAAGACAAGCACTTTTCGATTATATAGACTTTAAATTGCAAAAAATAGCGTCAAAACCGTTTTGTTAAATAAACACAAGTTTATAGAAAACACATAAAATCACTTTATTTTTATAGATGCACAGATCAAATATTGTATGTATGTATTTTAGAAATTATGTAATTAAATTAAGCTTGAATTTATAATTTCCTTGTTGAGTTAATTGTACAGCGAGAACAGAATGAAACAGGTATCTGAGTGTAGACGTTTAAACCACATAAAATCATATAAAATGATTGCCATCAAAATGAATATTGATTTATCTTGATTACTCCATCCACTTTTTTTAATAATAATTGTGGTGAGAAGGTTTCTAAAAAACTACCAATCATATACTAATCTGATGTGTAAATTTAATTTAGGGAACTTTTTTCTCCTAAGCAAAACGTATTTTAGATTATTTTTAATTTATTTTATTCTTTTTGATCATTGAATGGTTGAACATTAACTTACTATTTGATCTCTATTTTAGCCAGAATTATGTTGTTATTGTTCACTGAAGTTAATTTTATTCTTTTATTTTCTTATTTCTGCTGTTAATAGCTTAGTAATTAACTATGATTAACTATAATATCTATATTAATTATTTTAATGTAATCCAAATATGAGCATAATCGTTTCGTGGAAAATGGGTCAAAAAAATCAGTTAACATTTGCATCAGTTAATATTATAAAATTTCAAGATCTCAAAAATTGATAAAAATTATGTTGATTTTATTAAATTTTTTTGTCTAGAACTATTGTATCTGATAAAATCAGAGTTTACAATTTCATTTTATTCCAGCACTCATTTTAATCTTTAAAATAGTATTCATAAACTAAAATGTTTATAATTTCAATATCGATCTTCTTCGAAGAGCAAATTTTTTAGATTTTTTGCGTTCACTCCTTTGGAGTTTTGATTTTTATTTTCTTTCATTCAATTGTTAAAGAAGAAAATGAGTACCTTTACGTCATCCTTTTAATATATTGTTATAGCAATACTTGTAACATTGAACAAAACATTTACAAGAATAATTTGTTTTTTGGGTTGGAGAACATCAATTTTGAGGTGCAAAATAAATGTTTGAGTTTTTTAATGAAAATATTTATTTTAATTTAGGAGTAAAACGATATTTTATTATTTTCACTCCTGTATTTGGGAGTATTATATTATTGTTAAGCTACTCGATCTGAAAAAACGGAGAAAAGGAGAATTGTAAGGAGCGTTTTAAACTCTGGATAAAATACTTCCAAAATAAATGTATAATTTTAGGAAACGTGATTGATTTTTCAAGACAATCTTTGTTACTGTCATGACAATTAACGTATGTTTGTTATTTCATTTATCGCTCTTCTTTTTGTTAGTAAATAATTTTGTTAGTAATATGCTATCGTTTGAGTCAACCAATTAACGAGTAGTGGAACGGTTTTTTGTTGCAATACATTTGAATCAAATATTCCTCATGCACAACGATATATAAAAAGTCGGACAAGTGCGAATAAAATTCGCTCGCCAAGGGTTCCGTGAATGTAAAAGAACACAATATCAAAAATAAATGACATAAAGTTATGTTGTAAAGTCTTTATATTGCCAGACTATAGATGCATAACAGAATAAATGTTTAATGGTAGACGTCAATAGTAAATGTCAATCACATCTACATTGATCAAAAATGTTACTTGAGGATAAATCTTATCCATAGCTGTTTATGTTGAAACTAAAGAAAGATTTAACCAGTATTTTAATGGTTTAAATTGGGAATATTTGTTCCATAAATCAGCGTCGAAATATAGGGTGGTATACATACACTTAAAATAGAACTTTTTTATCAATAACTAAAAAAAACTGTGCATCGCAAAATTCTAAAAAATATTGCAATGTTTCTTAAATTAAGTGCTCTTTCAAATGACACCCCACTCGCTTGGGTCCAAAAAAGTTTTTTTTTAAAAATGCCCACACCCATCCCCCAAACACACAGAAATATGCTTATTTGAGACCTCGCTATAATTGTCGTTTAAAGTTTAACAAACTTCATGTCTATATGCATTTTTCCAAATTTTTCTGTCAATCAGTGTCGAAACGTAGGGGGAGCACGGTTTGAAAGTTTTACTTTTTTGACAATAACTCAAAAACTGTGTACCACAAAATTCTAAAAAAAATTGCAATGTTTATGAAATTTGGTGCTCTTTTAATGATGCCCCACTCATTTGGGTCAAAAAAAGTTTTTTTTACCCTCCTTACACCCATTCCTAAACACACAGAAATATAATTATTTGAGAGTTCGCTATAATTTTCGTTCAAAATATAGCAAACTTCCTGTCTCTATGAATTTTTTCAATTTTTTCTGTCAATCAGTGTCGAAACGTAGGGGGGGGGGGGACGGTCTGGAATTTGCAAATTTTTGACAATAACTCAAAAACTGTGTACCGCAAAATTCTAAAAAAAATTGCAATGTTTATGAAATTTGGTGCTCTTTGAAATGACACCCCACTCGCTTGGGTCCAAAAAAGTTTTTTTTACCCTCCTTACATCCATCCCCTAAACACACAGAAATATAATTATTTGAGAGTTCGCTACAATTTTCGTTCAAAATATAGCAAACTTCCTGTATCTATGAATTTTTTAAATTTTTTCTGTCAATCAGTGTAGAAACGTAGGGAGGGGGACGGTTTGGAATTTGCGCATATTTTAGAATAACTCAAAAACTGTGTACCGCAAAATTCTAAAAAAAATTTCATTGTTTCGAAAATTTGGTTTTCTTTCAAATGACACCCCACTCGCTTGGGTCAAAAAAAGTTTTTTTGTACCCTCCTTATACCCATCCCCTAAACACACAGAAATATAATTATTTGAGAGTTCGCTATAATTTTCGTTCAAAATATAGCAAACTTTCTGTCTGTATGAATTTTTTCAATTTTTTCTGTCTATCAGTGTCGGAACGTAGGGGGGGGGGGGTCTGGAATTTGCACATATTTTAGAATAACTCAAAAACTGTGCACCGCAAATTCTAAAAAAAATGCAATGTTTCTGAAATTTGGTGCTCTTCCAAATGACACCCCATTGGCTTGGATCAAAAAAGTTTTTTTTCACCCTTCCCCTCCCCAATCCCTTAAAAACACAAAAATATAATTATTTGAGAGTTCGCTATATTTTTCGTTCAGAGTTTATCAAACTTCCTGTCTCTGTGAATTTTTTCAAATTTTTCTGTTAATTAGGCTCGAAATGCAAGGGGAGGGACCAACTTTTTGTGTCACTTTATTGATAATAATTCAAAAACTATGCATTGCAAAATTCTAAAAAAATGGCAATATTTTTAAAATTCAAGTGCTCTTTCAAATGACACCCCACATGACCTGGTTTTAAATGATGTTTTTACCCCTTAACATTCCCACCCCTTTAATAAATGTAGTTATGAGTGTCTGCCACTTTTCTATATTTTTCATTAAAAATCTACTCAATTTTCTATCATTCCAAATATATTTCAAGATTTTCGATGAAGTAGGGTCGGAGTTGATCGGCGCAATAAAACATCCCGAAAACGTCATTTTTCAAAATTATACAGAAAATGGTGAGGTGTAAAATTCCAAAATATATTTTTAAATAATGCTGAAATGAATCCCTTTCATATGTAACCCTACTCGTCTCGATAAAAAAATGTATGCTTTCAAAGGCTTTACATCGTACCTCTTTAAAACAAACGAACACAACTTTATTTATTTTTTAATCCACCATCTTGTGTGGATAGGTTGGCACCTAAGCACCTCAAATTTTAAGTTCATCGGATTAATGGTTCACGAGGTAATCGAAATAATGTAAAAAACACGTCTCACCAATAGTGTTCCGTATAAAAAACGGAACCCTAAAAGTAACGAGGATGTTGAAATTGAAGCTGTAGAATTAATTTTGTTGACCTGTTGACTGTTGTGAGCAATACATCGCAATACAACGTTCATCACTATAATTTGCTATTATGAGAAACTCAAGGAACCGAAAAGGACCGACGCTGTAGTCTTTGTGTTACTTTTCCAAAAAATGATGCGAGAATATCTTTGGGCTTCTGCCAAATAAACCATTGCTAGAACCTCAAAAAAGCGTTCCATATTTAATGGCTATAAGAGATAATATATTTTCTATTAGTACCTCAAATTTGAAATTATGACAAAACCATCATTCAACGGATTTCAACTACTATCTTTGCGGTAGTGATTTGTCCATCGTGAACGAAGGATTTAAATTGAACGAAACACTTCAGTGATGACCGATCGATCAGTAAGTGATACAAACATCGTTCATCGGTCACTAATCAATAATGTACAGTAATCCCTCCGACTGCGCGGGTTTTAACTGCGCGATTTCCACTGCGCGAGATGAGTTTTCAATACTAATTTTCGCACTGCGCGATTAAAATTTCACACTGCGCGACGTTTAAAATTTTTTTTAGAATATGTAGGTGAATTTCGTAAAATTAAAATGAAAAAAAAAATTAAATTTCCCACATGGGTCATTCTTTTACAAATCGAACAGATTTGAACAAAATCTGACCGACGGATTTGTGATTTGGCTTAAAAATTTTTTACTGGTATGATATCGAAAAAAATATACGTGTTCGAGGATTTTTTTTTGGAAAATAGAGGCGATTTAAATTTTGTGATTTTTGGTTTGACGACTTATTTTCAA
The DNA here is from genome assembly GCA_963693315.1 of Diogma glabrata. NCBI lineage: Eukaryota > Metazoa > Arthropoda > Insecta > Diptera > Cylindrotomidae > Diogma > Diogma glabrata. The sequence goes on along the minus strand of OY856187.1, from coordinate 375,669,382 downwards.
AAATTCATTACTTCGGTTCTATTAATGATAGTAAGCTTTTGTTTTATTTTATTTTAAAGTAAGAAGATGGAATTTTAATAAAAAGTATAGTCAATAAAAATTATTAGCAAATTCCTATTGTTATAAACAAATAAAATGTTAAAATCGATTTTTAGTGATTGCCCTACGTATTCTACGTTCAACTTTCAAGAAAAACGTGTTTTTAACTAAGGGAGAAATTAGTTTTACTGTTAGAAATATATTAATTTATCCAGCGCGGGACAACAAAAATTTATGGAATTTTTATCTTTCCGCGCTCGATAAATTGATTTATTTCTAATGCGACTCGTACACGAGAGAGCAAAATTGCAGATGTCAGAGAGAAAGTGTCTGACTTATTGCTAAACTGTTTACACATAGGAATTTGTTAATAATTTTTGTAGATAACAATTTTTTTTTTAAGTTCATCTTTTAGCTTTAAAATAAAACAGACAAAAATGTCTATCATTACCAAAACCGAAGTTATGAATCTTTGAAAATAAGTCTTCAAGCCAAAAATCACGAAATCCTCGAAATTTAGAACCGCTCCATTTTCCAACCCAAAAAAATTCTCGAGCACGTATATCTTTCTTTTCTTGGGAAATGAGAATTTGGAAGTTTTTCTATATAAAAGCCTTAAAATTTCAGCCAAATCAAATATGTGTCGGTCAGAAAGATGTTCGGTTTGTAAAAGAATGACCCATATATGTAGCAATTTGCATTACATATTCAGTTTATTTTTAACTGTGTGGCTGGAACGTTCAATATAGATGAAATTCAATTTCAAGCCAGTAAAGGTAGAATATTCTAAACAAATTCAGATTATTGATATAATTTTTGTAAATTTAAGTTGTTTTTTGAAATGTTATTTATGTTAATTTATCTGTTAACTTATGAAGTGTTTTCTTTTTTAAGAGTTGTTGAAGTAATACATGTTTTTCAGGCAGTATATATTCATTTTGGTTTAATTATAACTTTAAATTAATTTTTTTTTTCAATTTTTTTCAAAATTTGGAACCGAACCCCCCATTTTCATACAAAATAGAGTTCACATTGCGCGGTTTTGTACTGCGCGCTGTTTTTCTGGAACGGAACTACCGCGCAGTCGGAGGGATTACTGTATTAATGAAAATTTGTTATGGGTAATGAACTACTTTTACATTTTTTTCATTAATATCAACAACTTCTCACAAAGATGGGTTCTTCTAAATGTATCTATCTAGACAGATTTTCATTACAACATACTGAAAAAGCAACCCACACAGTTTATATTAAAACAAATCTTTTGTTTTGATTAGAATGGTAAAACGGATAAAACTTCGTGTAAAAAGACAACAAAAACTAAATCAAACAAAAGAAGAAAAAAAACTGAAAACTTGTTTTGTTCAAAACGAACGATCCGGTTTAAAATGAACGACTGATCCAAAAAGAAAAAAATTGACTCCTAAAAATAAATAGAATAAAAGAACGATGCAAAATGAACGACCGATCCAAAATGAGCGACTGATACAAAAAGAACGACCTTTCTTTTTCCATTTTTTCCATATTTGTTGTAGGATAAACACTTTAGTTTTAGAATAAAAAGTTTGTTTTTCTATATGTATAAACTAAACTTAAGGGGTTTTCTGGTCTATTGGCCTAAATTTCATTCAATTTTTTGGAGTAAGATATAAAAACTAGAAAAACATTTTTACCATCCATTTTTTTACAGAATATTTTTGAAATTTCGAAAATATACAAAAAAAACACGAAAAAAAATCAAAAATTCGAAAAGTTATAGGCTGGTGATGTTAGGGATATAAAAAAGAGGAGTCCTGGTCGACGTAGTTTCAGCCCTTGTAGTGTTCTGAAACAAAGAATTTTATCCCTGGTTTTTTGCCTTTTCGAAATTTTTATAAAATAATTAAAATTTTTTTTGAAAATTCAAGGTCCAAACTATAGAGGGAGAGACAAAGAAGAGTTCCACAAAATTTCAAGTGAATCGTTTGAGTAGAAGTTGAGATGTGAACCCAAAAATGTAGTTTTGAGAAAAATATATTTAAAAATATGTAATAATAATAATTATAATAATAATAATTATTATTATGTTTATTAAATAATATGATAGCCGTGTGTCTATCCCTCTACTATGACCGTAACGCTCAAAGGTAGCGAAAAGCAATATAGGTCCCGAGGTCGACTGAGGCGCTGTAGGTCGAGAGTTCAATTGCTGACGTGATACATTTTTTATTGTTTTTTTTTCAAAATAACATTAAAATTTTTGTTTTTTTTGTTCATAAATACATAAATTTCATAAAAATTTCGTTTAAGAATTTTAAATTGATCGAAAATGGAGTTTTTTAAAGTTATTGCAACTGTGTTTTCCCATTTCGTTCAAATTATTATCATTTCGGTTTTAACAAGAAAATTAATTATTTTTTTGACAGGCAGTGCTAAAAATCATATAATAGTTGTTTTCCGATCATTATTTTCCATAATTTCCTTCCCGTGAAATAAAATAAGGAAAAACAAAAACTACTATTTGAGTATGCATTGCTCTTTCAATATGAGTTGACATCTGCATCACAAAAGACTGATTTAAACACAGTTTAGGGCTGCGGACAATTTACGGTATTTAATTTTATGGATATTGTAGTTTTTTAAGGTTATTGCTATTATCTTTTAGTACAGTGTGACGTCGATACGAAGCAAAATTTAGAATGAATTCGGGGGATTTTTACGACATCCCAATATTTTCTTAAGTTTTTTAGAAGAAAAGGCTCATGGCTATTCTGTTTATTTATACTTTTTGTTGTTGTTTTCTTTTTTCATTTTTTACTATTTCTGTTGGTGATTGTTGTACAATTTTTTTAAATTTTCTTTTAAGAAGGAATGAATATCTTTTTTCTCAATATTTTTGTTTGTTTTTTAATAGAATTAATGTTTTTTTTTAATAAAAATGGTAATTTAAAATTTTTGTTTTAAATTTTTTTCGATTTTCAATTAGTCTCAAGATATGTTATATGTATAATGAAAAAAAGTTAGAATTTCGAAAGTTTTATTGAACATTCTATTTTTTTAGGAATAATTTATACATTAAATAGCAAAATTGGTAAATGGTATTTATAATAAGATTATTAATTACAAGATTGAATCTTCATTACAATTAATTGGCTGAAACGGATTAGATTTAATTTTACATAAATCAAGTTAAATGAATCAAAAACATATAGCAGCAGGAATAAGAACCCGAAAATTGTTCTAAAGAAGAAACATAACAGCATAAAAAAATATAGATTTTTGAAATTTTTTGAAAAAGAATGTACGTTGAAAACTTTTGATATTTCTGGTGCAAAAAACAGTTTGTGTTATAATGTACATTTTTATGAATTTAATAATTTAAATAGATTTATTAAAATGAAGTTCAAAATACTCAGTACAAACTTTTGTTTTCATTATCGACGTAGAGGGTTGTGAGAAAGGTCCGGGATTCAACGTGGATTCTATACTTATTTTTATTGTTATTGTTTATTATTTTTTTTTTAAATTTTAAATTTAAATGGACGGCATTAAAATTTTAAATTCATCGATAATGTAGTTTTTTAAAATTATTGCTATTGTCTTTTAGCCGTTTCATTCAAATTCAAATCATATAATATTTGTTTTCCATCATTATTTTTGCGTAGTTTCATTTTCTGTAAATAAAATAAGGAAAAACAAAAGCTGCTGTTTCGCATTCCCTCCTGTAATGGCCAAATCAGTTTTTTTCTTACCAGTAAATTATGGCTTCACTCTATGTTGACCGAGATGGCCGAGACTTTCATAAAATATTTAGTCAAATTTGTTAGTCAAATTTACATAAAATAGTAGAATTAAAATTTAAATAAAATTTTCAAATATTGTTAAAAAATTGTTCGGTTCTCTAATGAAAATTCAAAACTAGCTTTTCCATTTATATGGAGGGGTTTCATTCCCACAATTTGGCCTTGATTTTAATCAACAACGTTTACACATTTCAATTAAAACTTTGAAAAAAAGTTCCATGTTCTAGATGTAATTTTTGAGATGTACAATGAATTCAAAAATCCTGAAAGGAGCAAAGAAAGTCTGATGAGTACAAAACCTCAAAGGAGAGATCATTCCTGTATTCCCGAAAGTAGTACGTCTCGTCAACTTATTTATATACGCTGATGCTATAATAAAATGTCAAATGCGTCGAATATAATGTTTTGTTTTTATTTTATAACAAGACTACTTAGTAGTTTTTGTTACAAAACGCCAACAGTTGTAATTTATTATTTACGTTAAATAACGTTACGAAGTCTTACATCTAACAATATCTCGAATCGAAATTTTGTGATCGATTTGCATAAACCGTAAACCTAAATTAAGATGACAATTTTTTTATAAAAAGAAGATATAAAAAATTAAAATATAATTTTAAAAAAATATAATGATTATATAAATGATGTTGAAATTTTTTATTAATCCAAAACCGAACAATTACGTAGAACGAAGGCAAGAAACTTAAACTCCCGCATAATACTTCCATAATTTATTCAATTTGTATGACATTTTCATCAATTTTATTTTTATAGTACGATACTCTCAACCTCGTAAGTTACAAAAAATAATTTATCTTTTATTTATAAATTTGAGATTATAGTTTTTGTAAGATTTGCTTTACAATATATTAACATAAAAAGTGTTAGATAATAGGTTACAATACACCTGCGTTAATTAATTTTTTTTTTTTAATGATAAAATCACTAAAATTACATCTGCTGAAATAATTCAATTTTTACGAGATAATTAATTTATTTCCTTTTTTTAATATTATTTAGTTTAGTGTTATTTTATTTCATTTTATTCATTATATACATAGTTTTTTATAATGTTATTATCAATTTACTACCAAAATGTTAATGGTCTTAGAAGCAAAACAAATGATTTTTTTAAAAACTTACTTGCGTCTAATTATGATGTAATATGTCTTACTGAAACATACCTAAATGATAACATTTCTGATAATGAATTATTTTCTAATCAATACACTGTTTATAGAAGGGATAGAGATCTTAATCTTTTTCCTAATAAAAAAGATGATGGGGGTTGTTTGATAGCAATTAATTCCAAGTTTCAAAGCTTTCGTTTACCATTATGGGAAGTTTATTTGGAGGAAATATGGGTATGTCTTAAGTTTAAACACAAAAAATTATATTTGAACATACCTTATATTTATCCTAATGCAACTATCTTGGATTATGATGGTTATTTTGAAAATATCAACAATATTATAAATACACACAAAATTGATTCTAACTTTCTTATTGTTGGTGACTTCAATATACCTAATATTAAGTGGTCATTTGTTGCTGATATCTTGGAACCAAGCCTTTTAAGTGTCACAAGACCAGCTCAAGCACTTATCGAAACATTGAGTTTCACTAATATTACCCAATTCAATCATTTAACTAACAAATCTAATCGAATTTTAGACCTAGTTTTATCCAATTTGCATGTAAGCAATGTTACGGTACGCAATCCTACGGATGTGTTATCAAAAATTGATCAACATCATCCACCAATTAAAATTTAAATAAATCTTAAAAAATTTGATCTCTTAAAAGCCGATGAATCTGTACGCTTTAATTTTTACAAAGGAAATTATGATAAATTAACGTAGCTCTATCTGAAATTAATTGGTGTTACATGTTTGGCAATAAAGATGTTGATCAGTCAGTTGATGCTTTTTATGATGTTCTTTATCAGTTAATCAATCAATTTGTCCCTAAATTCAAAATTAAGTCTAGTAAATATCCCATCTGGTATTCAAAAAGTTTGTTAAAAATGATTGAATTTAAAAATCTAATTCATAAAAAGTTTAAAAAAACTGGTGATCTTGATTATTACAATATGTTTTCTTCTTTGCGGAGCTCTGTTAAAAGGGAAATTAATGTATGTTATGCAAATTATTTAAGTGATATTGAAAGTTCCATTTCGTCAGATCCTATAAGTTTTGGTCTTTTACAAAAAAATTAAAAAAAACTAATGCTATCCCAGCGTCAATGCGTTTTAAAAACAATATAGAAAGTTCAACCAACGGAATTTGTGATCTTTTGGCGACTTATTTTCAATCTGTGTACACCAGTACCCATCTTAATTCCACACCAACATTTGCAATAAGTGATATCTCTTTGGAAGATTCTTTATTTTCTGTAACGGAAGAAGAAGTACTAGCGGTATTAAATAAACTTGATCTAAATAAAGGTTTTGGAGCTGATCTAATTCCTCCTATTTTCTTAAAAAACACTTCTGCATTGATCTGTCAGCCATTAACCATTCTATTTAATAAGTCTTTTGAAAATAATGTTTTTCCTATTAGATGGAAAATAGCTAAAATCATTCCAATTTTGAAAACTGGTGACAGTACTGATGTAGAAAATTATAGACCAATTGCAACATTGAATTGTTTCAGCAAAATTTTCGAAAGAATTGTTCACAACAAACTGTTTGACTTTACTAATATTAATATTATTAAAAACCAACACGGGTTTTTTAAGAGTAGGTCAACTCTTACTAATATGCTTAACTATACGGAATATATTTATGAATCGCTTGACTCTGGCGCTGGTGTTGATGTCATATATATGGATTTTTCAAAGGCCTTTGATAAAGTTAACCATAATATTCTCCTTCAAAAATTACGTAATTTCGGTCTGAATCTAAAGTTTATCAGGTGGGTTGAATCTTATCTAAAACAAAGATCTCAATTTGTATGCATTAATGACTATGAATCATTTTCTTTCTGTCCTCATTCGGGTGTACCACAAGGTTCAATCTTGGGGCCTTTATTGTTTATTTTGTTTATTAATGATATTTGCTTACGCTTGGATTGCAAAGCACTCCCTTTTGCTGATGATTTGAAAATATTTAAATCAATCAAATCCATAGCTGACTGTATAGTGCTTCAAAATAATCTTAATAAAATATATGAGTGGTGCAAAAGTAACGATCTATATCTCAACATTAATAAATGTTTTACCTTTTAGCTTAAGCCTAGTTTTTTTTTAATTACAATTTATTTATAATATTAACAATTTAACTCTATGCGAAAAAGAAAGTATTCGTGATTTAGGCATTATTATGGATAACAAATTAAAATTTAATATACATATTCAAGACATTGTTAACAAAGCTTTCAAAATGCTTGGTTTTGTTATGCGAGTGTGTTCAAATTTTCGTTCGTCTAAAACACTTATTACAATTTTTAATTCAATAGTTCGTTCTTCATTAGAATATATCTCGCCGGTCTGGAATCCAAAATATCAAACTCATATTGATCATATTGAGAGGGTTTAAAGGAAGTTTACTAGATTTCTGAACTTTAAATTAAGCTTCCCATATCAACCATACAAAGATAGATTAAAACGATATAATATATTATCATTGGAACAAAGACGTACTATTGCTGATCAAACAACCCTTTATAAAATTCTTAACCATAGTATTGAATCAGATTTGGCTAGTCTAATTCGTTTGAATACCACACCTTGTTATAATACTAGGCATTCGTACACTCTGTATTATAATACTTTTCTAACTAATCTAAGAGTTCATTCACCGTTAATTAGATTACAGTACAGCCACAACATTAAATTTAATCAAATGAATTTGTTTTGCTCTAACTTAGTCCAGTTTAAAAGAAGCCTTTTACAAATTGTTAAATTAAATTAAATTAATTTTATTTTCATATATATATTTTAAATTCTAATATTTTTCATTTTATCTTGTGTTAAACATTCTTGGTTTATTACATTAACATTATCTTTTTATAAACTAAATTTAAACTTTTTATTGTAATTTTTTATGTTATTTTTTAAATACTGTCTTTAATTTGTATTACTTTTAAATTTAAGCTTTTTACTGTAATTTTTTATATAATTTTTTAATATTGTCTTTAAATTGTATTACTTCTATACTAGCATGTTATTGGAAATATTTCCGTTTGCTAGTATTTAAATTGAAATAAATAAATAAATAAATAAATAAATAAATAAATAAACCGAAATGTATCGGTCTACCAATATCTCACTCATAACATATTTTTGTCGGAGGCTATGAATAAGGCAGGCAGGATTTGTGTTTAACCCCCGATTGAGTCTATTTGTTATTTTAGATTTGTTCCAATATCAAAGTCCATTAAATTCCGAGGTAAAAGGCGTAAGAAAACATAAGAATTTGAACTTACGAGATAATCGATGTTAGAAAACATATAGTGTCGACTCATCAATAGAGTTATTTTATTTAAAATTACAAGTTCTAAGAGTAAACACACAATAAACTAATTCCACTGAGTGTATTAATTGTACTTTTTAAAAATATGAATGAAAAATAATCAGCACTCTAGCTGATCAGTTCGGATATATGTAAAATATGCGATCAAATAAGTTTTCAGGTAAGCAATAAAAAAATTTAAATGACATTGTTGAATTAGTAGAGGTGTGTTCTCTATATATAGAGCATTATACAGAACAAAAATAGAATCACAAATGTCCACAGTGCTCATGCATTGTATTTGTTCCCTACACGAAACACACAAAAAAATCTCAAATCACTCACAAAATCTCTCAAAATTTTATTTTTTACACCAAATAGTGTAAAAGTTTTGTTTATTTAACATTATGCATATTGCCACTATGTTATAAGAAGGAAAATTCGAGAAAACTCGTTGTGATAACATTTAATTTACATTGTGTCATTTTTATTGCAACTTAATTATTTTAATATGGAAAGAATTTCAAAATGTCGTTTTAATTCTATTTATTTATTCGGGTACTTGTGGGTACACTTTATTTTTTGTTTTTCCGCTTAACGGAATGGTTTTCCTAACGCGAAAATCACATACAGTTGTCCATGTGAGAAGCACAGATTCTCCAAATCTAGTCCACATACTTGGTGTAACTGTCCTTGTGATTTGTTGATGGTCATTGCAAAAGCGAGTTGCACTGGAAACTAAACGTTTGAATTCAAGTGCCATATCTATTGGAATCATTGGAACACGTGGCAACACTACATCTTCCCGTTCGAATATTCTATTTAAAATTGTGGCTTCACAGAACAATGTTCATCATCTTTTTTACCGAAAACTTCAAAAAAAATTGTGCAATTTCAAAGTATTTGGCATATTTAGAATTACAATGTGGGTCACAACAACACATAAAAACCTTTTAAGACCTAGGTTCCACACCATCATGTTTTTTAAGACGTTGATGGACACAAATTTCTATTTTTTTTTGGTTTTTTATGTTCTGTTTAATGAATAGAAAATCAAATAATAAATCCTTTCACATAATAATGTACGACATAGGGCAATATTTCATAATAGGATGGAGGAAATAAAAATAAAATTACTTTTTTTTCAAATTTGCAGGAACAAAACTATAATTGGGTTACTAATTATCCTAGTGCTAGAAGCATATACCAAGATCATGTAACGCATTGTTTTCCTCAATCCAGCATATATAATAGTTATTGGAAGTTCATTTCTTCGAGCAAGCAAAAAAGTTCAATATTTAAAAACAAATATAAAAAATAAAAAAATTGCGTCCATAAACACCTTAGAAGCATGTTGTTGTGGTACCTTGTTCTTAAAAGGTTCTTAAGTGTTGTTGTGACACACATTGTAATTCCTGCTACCGAACACATACATTTGATTAAAAAAAAGCTTGTCATCGTCAAAGAATATTCCATAACTATAAGACTAAGTGTACCATCGTTGACTGAGAAAAGTCCAACCGCCAGCACCCCTAAAATATCACTTATCCCCTTATATCAGTGATATCTTACTGCCATTGTCAGTGGTATCCGATATCTCGATATCGTTAACTGATTTGCCAATAGCAGGTACTAAAGTACGCAGGGTTGTCACACACATAGATCCAAAATTTTAAATTTTACATATGTTCCTGCGCACTGGAAGATATATTAAATTCATTGGTATGAATGCATTGTTACCGTTTGCAAATCACTATTGCAAATGTGTTGCCGGCTAAGTGCCACTATTTTTACTTAGTTTGTTCATCATGATTTCCATTCGTTTTTGATTACACATAAGCTATGCTTCTTTGTATAGTATTTGTGCGAATTCCATTTCGTAATTTTGAGCTTTAAATCGATAACAACATATTTGGTGTAGATCAAACAATTTGTAAGATCATGATGTGTTAAATTCCAATATATATATAATTTTGATATATAAACGTAATTGTTTGTCAGATTATACTTTCGTTTTTCAATTTCATAAAATTATGTTTAATGTAAAAAACATTGATCAAAGCAAACCAAGTGTATAAAACCCAATTCAAATAATTAAGGCAAAACCCCTTAAGTTAATTATAAGAGCGCTGCGGTTCTATTTATATACATAATATATAGCCTATGTCCATCTGGAATAATTTACCTTTCAAATACTGAAAAATCTTTTCAAATAGGTGCAATGGTTTCGGAGATGATCAAATACGAACAAACAAACAAACATTCATTTTTATATATATAGATAGATGAAAAATTTAATTTTTTTTCAATAACTTGAGTTGTAATGACTCTAGGCTAGTTTTTTAAACATGTTATTTATCATTAAAAAAACATATCCCAAACTTCAACATCATTCGACCATAAATACGGGATATTGAAAAATTCCGCCACCAGCGCCACCTACCGGTACCATACCTAAACGAAAACCATTCTCACAACTAATATAACATCAACTCTCATAAAATCAACTCCCATAATCAACTCTCATAATATCTCAAACTCATATAAAACAACTCATGTAAAATATTATTAAATTTGGTTCACGTGTTCTTTAGTTTTAGTGCTGCAAACATACATGTAATTTTTATATATATAGAGATGTATTAATCCTTTGGAAATTATTTGGAAAATCATCTGGTTTTCAGCCTGTTCCCGACTGTGAATCGGTCCTATAAACCAATTTTTGAGATTTTATAAAAACTTCAAAAATTATAACGAAATACTTGCAAATTTTAACTGAATTTTTGACCCATTTCCATTGTAGCTATTTGACTTATATTTTAAATATTATCATAATCGAGGTGCTAATATAGGCGTCTGTTATTTTTATATTCTTGTTTTCTAATTTGGCTAAATTAGAACTAATTAGAATAATAATAATAATAAAATAATAATAAATTTATTTTAATAAATGAAACACTTGTTTGTATTCCGCAAATTAATTTTTGTTTCTAACTTTATTTATTTTGAAAATAAAATTAAAATTAAAAACAGCTCGACCGGTTTCGGTTTTTACACCATTTTCAAGAGCTTCAAAATTGTTACAAAGAAAAAATAATACAACATGTCATTTATATACAAATAAATTTTTTTTTTTTTTTTTTTTTTTTTTTTTTTTTTTAATTTTTAATTTAATTTTTAATTTAATTTTATTTGTATATAAATGACATGTTGTATTATTTTTTCTTTGTAACAATTTTGAAGCTCTTGAAAATGGTGTAAAAACCGAAACCGGTCGAGCTGTTTTTAATTTTAATTTTATTTTCAAAATAAATAAAGTTAGAAACAAAAATTAATTTGCGGAATACAAACAAGTGTTTCATTTATTAAAATAAATTTATTATTAATAATGTTTCGCCAAGTGCCAACAGTAACCTCAATAAATACTAATAAAATAATAAATAATTTAAATATTAAGAACATAGCTATTCTATTGGTCTGAATTTTCTATTGGTCTATTCTAATCTGAAAAATAAATTTCTTACATAATATTAATATTTGAATAATGGTTTTCTTTCAAAGAAACACTCCCTTCCTCCTGCTCAAATTTCTTTAAATATACCGGGTGATTTTTTTAACCTGAAACTTTGAATGGCGGGGGGTAACTTTGAATTTAAAATAGGAACGCCATTTTTTATTGCAGATACGGATGCTACAGCTAAAAGTACGTACGATTTGACTAAAAAAATTTGTTCGATTCATGATAGATGGCGCTGTAATCGACGAAATTCAATTTTTTCGATTTCTTTTACTAAGAACATATGTGTACGATTTTGTATACATTTGAAATAAAAAATATCACGTTTTCATTGTTTAAAGTTTATTAATGTAAATGGCTGGTGAATAAAGAAATGTTAGCTTAAAATAAGTGTTCAAAATAATGGCCTTCGACTTCAATGCACCTATTAATCCGCTCTTCAAATGACTGTACACAACTGAGAAATGTGTCTGCTTGAATTTCGGCACAAGCATTTCTGATTCGCTCAATCATATTCTCGTGTTGTTGGTTCTTGTTTGTAAACTTTCTCTTTGAGATAGCCCCACAAGAAGAAATCTGGCGAAGTAAGATCTGGTGATCTGGCAGGCCAATTTACATCTATCATGAATCGAACAAAATTTTTTAGTCAAATCGTACGTACTTTTAGCCGTAGAATCCGTATCTACAATAAAAAATTGGGGTTCCTATTTTAGATACAAAGTTACCCCCGCCCACCTACAAAGAGTGGGGGAGGAGGACTATTTTTTTGCACTAATGTGTTTCCCCCGCGGAATGATTAAATTTTGAACATGAACATTTTTTCCGTAAAGTGCTTATTTCTCGAGATATTTGAAAGTTTCAGGTTAAAAAAATCACCCGGTATATTCAATATTCATTTTGCAGGACATCCTTTTAGAATAATTACACTACTTTTTGTTTTAACTAAAAATGGCGCAAGAAAGGCTATTCAAATATGTATACTACTCCGATGTGTGATACTACTCCTGTGTATAGTACTCCGATGTGCTTTTATCTTGTTTTTAATTTTTTTTATTCATTTTGATTTGCATAAATAATTTAATATATTTATTCCACTTAAATTCGAGTTTATTTTAACTATATACCTTGACGCTATTTAATTTCGATTAGCTTGACAGGGAACATAAGGAATATATAATAACACAGGGAATATAACACAGTGGCCCTATTCCCGAACACATATATGTGAATTTGGACAATATTGTGAAGTTTGTATTGCTCAACATTAAACGGTAACGGTAACGATTTTACAAAAACCGAATTTCAAAATACTGATCTAAATTGAATTAGGATAATATTGTGAAATTAGTTTTCCAGAAGATCGTTACCGTTACCGTTTAATGTTATGCAATACAAACTTCACAATATTGTCGAAATTCACATTTATGTGTTCGTGAATAGGCCCCAGATCAAAAGAAATTTTTAGTATTAAATGGTAATAAAGTCTTACTTCGTTCGTATCTTGTTATCCAAATTACTATTATCAAACATTTGCTATTAATTTGTCAACATATCAAACCAATAATTTACTATCTAGGGTATCGCAAACGACAATATAATTGTAGATACATTTTGTTAGTACCAATTAAAGTAATTTTTTAAATCATAAAAATAAATATTAGATTTTAATTTTTTAAATACATATTACAATAATCGATTAAGTTTGTTATATTGCGAATTAAATTAATGAATGTAATTTTTGTAATTTCATAATTCTATTCAATCCAATAATTAATTACTTTTGTATGTACATAAATATCAGAGGTGCAAAAGAATGAAAATTTATTAAATCAGAAGATGGGGAATTAATAAAGAAAAATATGGAGGGGCTGAAATCTCACAGCTCTGAGATATCAAGATTTCGGTATATCAAATATAACTTTTTGTTAAAGTACAAGTATTTTTTATCTCTGTTTGGATATGTATTACAAAACTAACACGAAACATCAATACGTTGTTGGAAAATTATAACAGATCATATATTAACATAATTTAGTGAAAAGATTATACAATCAGCAAACTACTCAAAAACCTCGCAATTTAGCGTTTCGAGAAAATATTTCAAAATCACAAATTCATATTTCTTTCAAAATTCCAAAAATATTGTAAAATAAAAAATTCAAACTTTTTTCAAACAAAATTCTAAAAATATTTCAAAAATTATTACAAAATCACAGATTAAAACTTTTTTCAAAAATTCTAAAAATATTGCAAAAATTATAACAAAATCAAAAATTGAAACTTTTTCCAAAATTATAAAAATTATAATAAAATCAAAAATTTAAAATTCCAAAAATATTCCAAAAATTCTTACAAAATCAAAAATTGAAACTTTTTTCAAAGTTTTAAAAATATGTATATATATAAAATTCAAAAATTCTATTTTTCTTCAAAATTCTAAAAATATTCCAAAAATTAGGATTAAAATCAAAAAATTAAACTTTTTCTAAATTCTAATAATATTCCAAAAATTCTTAAAAATTCAAACTTTTTCCAAAACTCTAAAAATATTGCAATAATTACAACAATATCAAAAATTGAAACTATTTCCAAAATTATAAAAATTATAATAAAATCAAAAATTTTAAATTTTTCAAAATTCTAAAAATATTCCGAAAATTCTTACAAAATCTAAAATTGAAACTTTTTCAAAATTCCAAAAATATTCAAAAACTATAACAAATTCAAAAATGTCCATGTCCATGTCCATGTAAACTATTCAAAAATCTTCAATTTAGCGATTCGAGAAAATATTACAAAATCACAAATTCATATTTCTTTCAAAATTCCAAAAATATTGTAAAATTTATAATAAAATCAAACTATTTTCAAAATTCTAAAAATATTCCAAAAATTATTACAAAATCAAAAATTGAAACTTTTTTTCAAAATTCCAAAAATTATAATAAAATCAAAAATTTAAAATTCAAAATTCCAAAAATATTCAAACAGTTCTTACAAAATCAAAAATTAAAACTTTTTTCAAAATTTTAAAAATATTGCAAAAATTATTACAAAATCAAAAATTATCATTTTCAATTACATTTACGTCATAAAAACAGCTACATTTTTTTCCCAAAAAATTGGCTAAAAAAATCAATGAAATCATTTTTTGACACGCTTGACATTATTTTTTTGACAAACTTATAATGCCATAATTCTCTATAATAATAATATATTTTCATGTCATACATATTATTAATTTTATTTTTTTTCCAAAAAATTGGGTAAAAAAATAACTAAAAATCTTTCTTTTGACACACTTGACAACATTTTTTTGACAAACTTATAATGCAATAATCTAGATTTTGGTCTCACATACCAATCCCGTCCATCAAGATTTCTCAAAAAATAATGTTCCTACTCTTATCACTTAAAATGAACGTTTTTTAAGCCAAAAATATGATAATTTGCTATTTTTGACACACATAATGATTTTTTTGACATACTTCCGGTATAGTTATCGAACACAGCGTCCTTTTGGCTCTTCCCGTTGAGTAAACCTATTTTGCGGACGGCCGGGCGGCCTACAGACAGACATACATTTTTTTTTTGCTTTTTTAGAATCAGTAGGTCCTAAACGTCGAGAAATGCCAAAAAAGTGGGGATAAGAATTTCACTTTGAGCTCATGAATGCAATACTTAGGTCTTTCAGACCGAAGTAATTGAAGATGACACAAAATATTTGTCATTTAAATTTAAATTGAATACGTTCGAGCGAAACATGCCCTATTGACAAACTGGCGTTTTTCTTTATAATAATTTTCACAACAGCTCGTTTCTCGGGTTCGATGAATACTTTTCCATGCTTTATTGTACTCATTTTCTTCATATCCCACAAGACACCACTTCCTTGCACATTGATAACCTCAATTAGTTGCAGGCAAAACATTTTCTTCTGAGTAGCACAACTCAAGGATAATAGAGCACAAACTTTTTTAAAAATTTTTTTTCAACATGGCGAGTCTAACTCCTGCCTAGCCTTCTGCTTGAAATTAAACTTCCTTCTGCTCGAAAAATATTTTAAACATTTTACATTGGTGATATCGAGTAGCACATGATACAGTGATACAATACAATATACAGTCCAACCTTTCTTATTAATTTTTTACAAAACTTGCGGAGCTAACTTCTACTCGAAAAACCGTTTCAGCATGTTTAAATTCTTCCGTTGGTGGTACGAAATTTTTGTTTTAGTAGCTTTTTGTTTTACATTTTTTCCAATATGGTCGGGCTAACTTCTACTAGAATAAATATTGTTAGCGTTGTAAAAATTTTCTATTAGTGATATGAAATTTTTGTTTGAGTAGCACAACTAGCACAACTAGAGCATAATACAGTACAACCTTTATTTATAATTTTTTTTTTCAAAATGGCGATGCCAAATTCTGCTCGAAAAGTCGTTTCAGCATGCCAACTTCTTTTCATGGTGAAATGGAATTCTTTCTAACTATAACTAGCACAATAAAACACAATCTTTGTTTTTCATTTTTTCCAAATGGTGGGTGGGGCTAACTTTTAATTAAAAAAATGATTTTAGCGTTATAAAATGTTTCCATTAAGGATATGAAATTTTTTTCTGAATAGGACAACCAGCTCAACTTGAGCACAATACAGGTGCAGCCTTTATTTTTAATTTTTTCCAAAATGGCGGGTCTAACTTCTGCGCGAAAAATCGTTTTAGCGTGTCAACTTTTTTTCATTGGTGATGTGGCATTCTTTCCCGCATTTTGTTTAATTGGTTTCGTTCATTAAATTTGGAAGTAACCTGAACAGAAAATATAATCATAGGCACAAATTCAAAAATATATAAATATCTGTGCGGTGCAAAATTCGAAGAAATCGCCAGCTTCGGGTTTTACTACAAAATCGGGGAAAAAGAAATTGTACTTTTTTTTCGAAATTTCGCCCCTCTTTTGTTGTTTTTTTATTGTAAAAGTCTAGGAAATGATAAAAATTTTTTTTTCAATATAAAGCCACAGCAATATGCATTTTGTAGCTTAGACAATGGCAACTATAATACGAGGAGTACAAGTGCGTCAGAAAATGCAATACATTTTTATAATTTATATCTCGTAAGCTAATAGTAATGTTTTTCTTGGAAATTTGGTGGCAGAGTCGCAAACAATCACAGTTGATGTAGACTGGAAGATTATAAAGAAAATATTTACTATCGGCTGTCGCATTGTCCTGGCCAACTACTGTTTACTTTTATTTTAAATTTTGCAGTCGTCAAAATAAATTGACTTTTTTCCGAATAGTTTTATAAATATCAAAGGAGTGGAAACTCCGTGTGAAATGTTTGACATATGTGGTTACCCTACTTGCATATCGCAAATACAACAACAAAAATAAGTCAGAATAAAAAATCTAAGATAACGAAATTTTTCAGAAATTTGTTATAACCGAATTGTATGTGTTTGTATGCCTACATGATATACATGACCTATCTCAACTTCAATTTTTGTACGATCTAAATGTGATTAAAGTTGTATATTTTTTTATTTTTCGTTTGATGAAGATGTATCGTTAATTTATTTCAGGGTTCTTTACGTAAAATACAATTTGTTAGAACCGTTATAATATTTTAATAAATAATTAGTTCATATGGATGTTATTGGATCTACTGAAAAAGAAAAATTGGGATAGTGTATTTTAGGATTCACCGAATTTTCTTGTTATATTACCATCAGCTTCAATTGTTTTTTGTTCGTTATCGGTTGCTGCACCATTAGAGGTCTTAACACGCATGACTTTCTTAGTTTAATAAATTTTTAAATTATTGTAATAGTTTTTAGAAAATGTTAATATTACATTAGCAGAGAGAATGTTAGTTAATATCGCAAATTGTGCACATCTGCACAAATATTTTCTTTTCTTATGATAAAAAATATTTTCATGTCACATATTTAGTTATTCACGTTTTATTACGAAAACAGAATATTTTTAGTTTTCCTATTTAATGATCATTTCATCTTTTCGTTTTTGTTTATTGTATAACAAAATGTAATGAATTATTGCAAAGAACAATTCAAAATAATATTTGTGAATTATGTTTTTTATTTGTTTATGATAACAATCATCGCGTCTGAAGTCATAATCAATTATATTAGCGTTATGTTTAAAAGGGGTGGATTTGGAAAATAAATTATGTTTATTAAGTTGTTTTATTACTATGATTTATTTTAAACTTTAAATACTATTTTTATTTTATTGCATTTTTTAATTATATCAGTATTACTTAAGATAAATGGTTTCAACCTTTCATATTCATTATGATGCAATGCATCTTAAAAATATTCTTATTTCAGTTAATCCAGTACAGTTTTTATGAAATACTTAAATTTTAATTCATCTGAAACCTTTTGATTTTATTTAGATAACACATTTATTTTAAAACCCCATTGGTCATTCGCCCTATTTACAAATTACTACGTATCAATTTATTTTGCACGTACCAGTATCAATCACTTTTAATGTGAAAGGCATCCCTGTGTTCCCTTAGATCATAGCAAATATATTTTATTTATTTCTATTTCATAAATTCGATTTTCAGTTGTTTTGAAACGAATATAAAAACCAATATCATACAATAAATCATACAACTATTAGCAATAATATTTTCCTTTCTACATTTATATTGACTCGTTACAATTTCATCAAGTTTAATTTCATAAACATAACGTAGATAATTTTTAATTAATTGTTAAAGTTATAGTTAATTGGCTATGATCAATTCCTAAATTTTTCGGTTGACTGATTGCTGGTGCGAATTGTTGACAAAGTTTGAAGAGGGTTACAACAAGCATGTTTGAGCTTAACAAACTAAAACATTTCAAGTCATGTGTTTTTAAACTTCTGAAACGCCTCTTAATAATGTCAACAACGTTTAACGGCCAATATCTAATAGTTTAAATATTGTACCTTTTGGGGAACTCGTTATCTATTTGTCATTTATTGTAGCATAACCGCTTCAGTTGAATTACGATATTTTGAAAAGTTGTATATGTTTTATGTTACGGTTCATCGAGTGTTAATATTTGTTTAGTTGTGGTAATGCTGAACTAAATGTAAACAACCAAATTGTATCATATTAGCCATGTTCGATTTGACTGAAGCAACTGATACAACTGAAAAATTGAATGCAATTGTTGTTGTTTTTTCAGTTGTTTCAGTCAAATTGAACGCACCTATTGGTTTTGATTAGGGTTTTAAAATCTTGCTAAAAAAAATTTGATAAATAATATAATTAAATTTCGATTTTCTGAAACTAATGTTTTTATGCTTCTGAAATTGTTTTTTGACGAAGTAAAATATAAACGCTGCTAGATTAAAAACCCTGTCATACGATATGAACTATGAAACTGAAAAACAAAAACCAACTGGCGATCTACCACATACAGTATGTCAACTAATACCACATTTCGCTCGGCCAGTTTGCAATTTAATTTAAATTCAGTCAACAAAAACGCACTACTAGTTACAATCCTAAGTGTAATGGTGTAAAAGTGTAAGTGTAATTTACAATCCTAAGTGTAACAACGCCCCAATTACCTTCGTTTCATTAAGGCGTTTTCGTTTTAAAAGGCATTGAATATTTTTCACATGTTTCTTACGAACTGACTTAGTACATCTTCCGCTATCATACGAACGTCCTTACCCAGTCATTAGTCGCAACAAAAAATTTTGTTATTGATCGATATTGTTATTGATTGTTATTGATCGAAGTCAAATGTGATATATTTTATAAACTACTGTACCAATTAACAGTCATTTCAAATGACACATGGGTAGTTGGTAAAAGAAAGTATAGAGTGTAGCGGTTCTCTAAAGTTAAGCTAAATTTACCTGCATTTTTTAAAAACGTTACACTGAAAAAAATATGTCATATTTCCTATCGAAATGCAATTGTCTCAACCTCACCGTGCGGTCACATATGGCCAATCAAACAACGAAATTGCTTCAACAACGCCACAATTATAAATCGATGAAGTTGAGACAATCACACGAAATTTAACGAAATTTAAGTTTAATTCTTGTTCTTGAGATATTTAATTTTAAAGATTTTTAGTACGACTGAAATTTGAATTTTTCTTCATTTTTTCAAACAACTTCCATTAGCAAAAAATTTTAAAATCAATTAAATTTTAACTTTTTCTATTTTTTAAATACAGTTCTAACCTTACTTTAAAATATATCAAATTTACAAAGAGGCATTAATTCGTGTTCTTGAGATATTTAATTTTAAAGATTTTTAGTTCGATTAAAATTCTAATTGTTCATTGTTTTCTCGGACTTCAGTGGTTAAAATTTTTTGATAATAAAAATTGTTCGAAAAAATAATGAACAAATAGAATTTTAGACGGACTAAAAATCTTTAAAATTAAACATCTCAAGAACACGAATTAACGCCTCTTTGTAAATTTGATATATTTTAGAATAAGGATAGAACTGTTTTCAAAAGAAAAAAAATTAATTAAATTCCAATTGATCTTCGACCCTAGCGCCATCTTTAAAAAAGTTTTTTAAACGACTAACTAATCATCTATCAAACAAAAAAAGTTTGACGAAATCGGTATAGCCTTTCTTGAGCAATTTAATTTCAAAGTTACATCGGATTGGCAGAGTTTTCATTTT
This sequence comes from Diogma glabrata, assembly GCA_963693315.1. Lineage (NCBI taxonomy): Eukaryota > Metazoa > Arthropoda > Insecta > Diptera > Cylindrotomidae > Diogma > Diogma glabrata. Next base: position 375,648,915 of record OY856187.1, on the reverse strand, counting down.
TCATGCATGTTGGGGTGCCCCCTATGCTCTTTAAACTATGCACTTTAAAAATTTTTAAAAAAGGACGTATTTTTTATTTTGTCCATACTACTTATATGCCAAGTTTCAGGAAAATCAAAAATGGTCAAGTTCAAATCTCGACTTTTTCACCTGCGTAGATCACGTTTTTCATCTATATTTATTTCGTTTTCCTCACTTATATTTTGTATGCAAAATGACTTAGGAAGATTTAATTTTTAAAGAAAACTACCAATAAAATATTAATGTTTTGAGTGAATCTAATTTTTGAAAAACATGTTTGACGGTCGTTTCCTAACCGTCGGTCATTTAAAAGGATTTTTATTTTACATCTTTTATTTATTAAATATTTTAGCATCAATTTATTTTTCAATGCACGTCCAAATTGTGAATGTTGTTATTTTTCACTGAGTTTCAATTCTTCAACTAATTAAAGCATTAACTTAAATTGAGACCTGTAATATACATTATGTGCTTTATGCAAAAATTAGATAAATAAATTCTTGTTTTAATTAAAATGTGTTGTGTAGTAGAAATTACAATATACATATTTCACAACACATAATAACCTTTTAAGACCTAGGTCCCACAACAACATGCATTTTGAGGTGTTTATCGATTTTATATTTTGTTTGTTTTTATTATATTTTTTTAAAGAACGAAAAACTAAACCATAATCACTTAAAAATTAAACATTAAATTAGTTTTAAAAATTTGTCGGATCAAAACTAAAATATAATTTACAATATTTCAGCTAATGACCTATTTCTTGATCATACGACGTAGTGTCTTCCTCAACAATTAAAGCCCATTTAAAGAGTAATGTGGAGGCTAGTTTCTTCAAGTACGCAATAGTGTGCCATCATCAAAGAATACGCCCTTAAATATAGATTGAGGGTCCTGCCGTTGACTGAATAGAGTTCATTCGTCAGTATTTCTAGACATTACTTTTAAGTGAATTCGTAGGATTGGTAATATTTCTATGCTAATTAACATCCTAAGTCACGAGTGTATAGTCATTACTCATTATTGATTGTTTCCAATCAGCTTGAAATCAATGGCTGACGCTTGATCAATTATTGTCATGTATGCATATTCGATAATATTATGCAAATTTAATTTGTTTGGAGATTTTTATGAGCTACACTAACTACACTCAAGTAAGTAAGGTAATAATTTGAATTTTTCAATTTGTAGGAATGGTTGGAAATTTCTAGGATAAAATTCCTGATTAGTGCCATGTTCGAATCCGTTGGCAGACACGTTATTAATTACGCCACTGGGGCAAAGACTATTTCGAAGTTGAAACTTCATCATCACTTATTTATTTACTTAAGTTAAATTTCTCTACTGTCATTATACTCCTTTATTATGGAAATGTTTTTTGCTTCTTTCTATTATTGTTTTTTTATTAAATAAAAGCAAAATTTTAAACTAAATGTATATCAATTCCAAATATTTTGACTTATGATTTCGAATAAAATATAAGAAAAACCACAAAATATTTATTTGAGCACAAAAGAACCAAGAAACCACATGATTTGCGATGTCTAAATTATTTTTCTAAAAATTATATATTATGTTAGTTGAACACGAGATGTTTTTCATGATGATATGTAACATATCATCTATTAATCATATTAAATATTATTTATTTTTCATTGACCAGTTGAAACTCTGTTTTAATTTCTTTTATAATAAAAAATATTAGGCATTCATTGATCTCAATATTGTGACTTGATGTTTTCAGGCAGTCGGCCTACTTTTATGTCAAAGTTGAAGAATTTGTAACACATATTTAGTTTTTAATTTCACATTTCAACTGCGATGAACTAACGCACATTTTATGTTATAAGAAAAGTGAATCTGATCGAGTATTTACAATTGGTATTGTATGCGACAACTGGTGATAAAATTTCAATTCTCATAAATTCCGAGGCTAATATGGATGAAGAGTTAAAGTTGCGACATTAACTTTAAAAGCCTACCTGCTTACCTCTTAAGTTTAGTAACTTTTTCTTTCTGCAGGCCATGATTACGCTACTGTGTTAAACCAAAACCAATATAGAAGCATATTATTTATTTCAATCAACAAAAATATTACAATTAAAATACCATCACCACTTAAACATATTTTCTGGCAAAAACTCATAAACACCAATTCCAACTGGTATTTTCTATATTCAATATTCAAGACTTTCTTTCTGCTTAAGTGCCCGTAACAAATAATCAGTCACATTAATAAAATATTTCAAAAGTTTTAAAAATTACTTTTTCATAATATTTTATTCAAGAGTTTAAACCTATTGCCAGTTTGTCTAAATATAAAAGTTATTTCGTTCATTAAAACACCATAAAAAATTTATCTAAAGCTCATTTGGGTATGAAATTACCTTATTACGTTTATTTTATTTTCCTCATTATTTTTGCATTGTAATTTTCCAATTCTCAAAACAAATTGCCGGCTAATGATTTTGAAATTAAAACATAAATTTCGTATTAGTATTATGGAAGTTATAGTAAAATCAATTACATATAATCGATTAAAAGTTATCGGAAATAAAATTTATTAGGTAATAAAAGCGATGAGTTGTGATTTTTCAAAATGATATTGACGTTTCCGGTATATGTACCAGCAAATTAAAGATTGTTTGTTTTTCAACTTTCCTCGTTCAAGTAAAAAAAAATTGGTCAAAAGCGAATCTAATTTACTTATCGAGGGTGTCGTAAAATTAAAGTAACCATATGTCCAAAATGCTAATTTAATTTTACCAAGTCAATTAGAGAAATTGCACTTGTAACAAATTATGCCTTTTGTATATGGGCTATTATTTTGAAAACGTACATTTTTTTGTTGATTTTTAAATTTTTGATTTTTAAAAAATCTGAAATTTTGATATATTGTTGGCATTGACAAAAGGAAAAAAGTAATTTCTGCTTTTATTTTTTGAGTACTCTGAATCGGAGTTATGCGCGGTTGAATTTTGAGGCTTTTTCACGTAGTTTTTGGTAATGGTGGCAATGTTTTGTGAATAGGTGCCACAAATTTCATCCGACTTACGTATATTTTTGCAAGTAAAAAGGAAAATAATTGAATAATTGAAATAATTAAGTTTAAAATTAATAACTTTTCTCTTTTCCGCTAGGCGGCGTGTAAAACCTTGATTTACTTCAAAGCTCATATCTCAAAAAGTAGGCTTTTTTTTTTTTGTTTTTCACAAATTTTAAAGTAAACATATGCAGCTATGAAATTGAGAAATAAAAAGTCAGCAATTCAATATGGATTTTTTCTTACGATTTTTTAAAGTTTGGTATATGAAAAATTCACATGTGTTTTTTTATTAAGTTAATAATCCTGTACTAAATGTGGATCTAATAAATTAAACATTTCATACTTTAACACCTGCAATAAATTTGAACCATTTTCTGTGCGGTTAAATGGTTAAAAAACTTATTAAAAATTAATTTAAGTTAAGTGGTAAAATAAAGGAATTTAAATTATTAAAAGGGTGTGTAAAATGTTTATTCATTTTAAAAAATGACTATTCAGCCCCTTTTTACTAATTAAAATCTCATTAGAGGCTCATAATTTTAACATTTAAAATTTCTAATGACGCCCACAAACGGTTTTTGACCAAATCATACTTGCATCCAATCAAAATATATTAAATTGTACCTACCTAATTTTACCTGATTCTACCTATGTCAAAACTATTTCAAGGGTATATATATATATATATATATATATATATATATATATATATATATATATATATATATATATATATATATATATATATATATATATATATATATTGATTGAATTGCCTTATAATCAATTATATTCCAAAATATTTAGAAGACATAACGTTTAGAAAAGATAATAATAGAAATGCCTTTCAAATTGTGCTGTAACTTGTACGGTCTCAAAAATCATCAGCGGACATCAAAAAATGTGAAACTGGTCACACCAGCTGTTATTCAAAAAGCTGCGACCCTAAATTTTACTTTGCTTGATGACCAGTTTATATGTGAAACATGTCGCACTTATATCTGTAAAAATAAGGTAAATTTAATTATTTTATTAAAATGAATAAAAATTCATATGCAACTAATATTTTCTATACAGCAGCTTTCATGTTCGGAAACTATCGATAGTGAAATTATTTCTATAAATCAATATGTTGAAAATGTTCCAACGAACGAAAATATTCAAATACCTCCAGCATCTTTAGATCCATCACCAGTTTCGGTTGATACTATATCTCCACCAGTTCCTGAACTACTTAATGACATTTTAGAAGATATTAACAATGTTCTTGGAAGGTTAGCCGAATCTCCTATCAAACAAAATCATATTACAACAGGAAGTTATAAAAAATTGCAAGTGTCACATCGGCAATAAGTCAAAGAATATTTCAAGTAGATTCAGTTAAAGTGTTATCACCAAACGAAGAATGTGAATATACATCATGGCTTATGAACCTTAAAAAAGAGTTTAAAGATGCCAGCTGTAAATCAAAACAAGTGCTTTTGTTGACAACTCTACCACGTAAATTTTGGTCAAATCAACGTATCCAGGATGAATTTAATGCATCAAGACGACTGGTAGAATTCGCCATGGATCTGTTGGAAACAGTAGGTCCTTACAGTTGGCCTCAAAGCAAACAAGTGCACAGTTTGTCACAAAATATAGTAAAACAAATTCAAACATACTTCTTATCAGAGGAAATTAGTAGAACAATGCCTGGCCTTAAACATGTTGTTACTATTACAGAAGGCTCGACAAAAATTAAGAAATCAAAGCGGTTGGTGTTATGGACCCTCACCGACATCTACGAAATGTTCTTGGAATAAAACAAAGAACTCAAGGATTCCACTGTTTTTTACCGGATAACACTACACCCGATAAAATAATTGCCAAAATGTTTTCTTTTTCTGATGATCATAAATATTTCAATTTAAAGGCAAAAAAAAATATATAAATTAATTTTTAATGTATTTATTTATAATATTGATTAAATTATAATGTTTATAGGAAAAATATTTTTTTAATGTTTTTTTCTAATGTTAGTGTTGGTGATGTTGAAATTATAACAAAATCTTCGATCATTGGGATCTCCAATTCTTATTCTGAATAAAAACCTGTTTCTCAATCAGAAATACACAGAAAATGGTTCAAATTTATTGCAGGTGTTAAAATATGAAATGTTTAATTTATTAGATCCACATTTAGTACAGGATTATTAACTTAATAAAAAAACACACGTGAATTTTTCATATACCAAACTTTAAAAAATCGTAAGAAAAAATTCATATTGAATTGCTGACTTTTTATTTCTCAATTTCATAGCTGCATATGTTTACTTTAAAATTTGTGAAAAACAAAAAAAAAAAAAAGCCTACTTTTTGAGATATGAGCTTTGAAGTAAACCAAGGTTTTACGCGCCGCCTAGCGGAAACGAGAAAAGTTATTAATTTTAAACTTAATTATTTCAATTATTCAATTATTTTCCTTTTTACTTGCAAAAATATACGTAATTCGGATGAAATTTGTGGCACCTATTCACAAAACATTGCCACCATTACCAAAAACTACGTGAAAAAGCCTCAAAATTCAACCGCGCATAACTCCGATTCAGAGTACACAAAAAATAAAAGCAGAAATTACTTTTTTCCTTTCGTCAATTCCAACAAAATATCAAAATTTCAGATTTTTAAAAAATAGTTGTTTTTTTTTCGATGTACGTTTTCAAAATAATAGCCCATATATACTACACCTGTTCTACAAAAGGGATTTTGAAAAAATTAATAAAATTATGAACTTTTGAATTTATTTTTAAAATATAGAATTGGCAATTAATTACCATGGTAATATGCATATGATTAATCATACCGTTAGGTGACAATGCACGTTTCTTACATATTCTGTTGTTTTTATTTCAGACAAATCAAATTGATTATTTCTGCAAATTATTCAAAAACAAATATTTATAAAAAAATTAAACAAACCGCAGTTATTAGTAATAGAAAGCATTTCTAATTTTTCGGTCATGTACGAAAAATATTATGAAATATTGACTTTTCTTTTATGTTGAATTTATTTATTTTTTTGCGTACAAGTAGAGTTATGCAAAATACTTCAAAGTTATATGAATTACAATTCAGATTATTTTCGTTAAGCGGATTAAATAATAAAATAAATAATAATTAAGATTTAATTATTGTCGTAGCATTGGTTCAGAATTATTTTTGCTATTGCGTTTATCCTCACACTTTTTCTAAATTTAAGTTGATGTTTATATTCGTACGACCATAGAGAAAAGTTACATATATCGTACTTATATATTTTGTTTAAATCACATTGGGAGCAGTAAAGTTATATATTTATTACGCACTAGTGCGCAATTTAATATTGTCATGACAACGGTTGTCATGAAAAACTCATCAAATTTCAACAAATACAAAACATGCGCATAAGAAATTTAAATTTTGTATTAAAAAATAAAACATGATTTGTATACAACATTTTCAAATCATTTCTTATGATTTTTATGATTTGTTTAAAAATTTATGAACAGCATGTTTTATTATAAAACAATCAAAAATAATGCCATGGTAACAGTTTATAAAAAAGGCGTTAACAAAAATAACCATAACAAATGCCTTCAGAAACTTCAACGAGTTTCGCCCGCTAGGGTTAAACAAATTATTTCTAGTTTATTTAGTAATCAATTCGTTTTTCGTTTTCTTTTCGCAAACAAATGCTCAATCAAGAAAAAACTGTGTTTTCATCTCGTGTTGCAATATACTATTTTAACACATATGCTTAAAAGCTTAATTAAAGCATAATTTCGATTTATCTATTTCAAAACTAATAAAAACAAGACTACAAAGCAAGAACAGAAGAGGTGAGAACCAGCGCCATTTAGACGAAAAGATTATCGGCTGTTCTTAATTCCATATTAATATTTGATAAAATTACTTTGAATTATCATGATTGGTTGCAGCTTCGAGCGACAATATTTTCAAATAGTTTTTTGTAAGCTCCTGAGGATGATGTAATAATCGAAATCGGATCGAGCACATAAATTAAATATAGTAAAATTAGTTAATTTATAAATAATAAAAAATTAATTGCGAAATACTACAACAAGAAATTTTATTTACAATTATTCATCATGTTTCGCCAAGTACCAGCGGTAAAATCCATCGAATTTATTTTTTTTTTCAAATAGCGTAAAAATGTGACTTATCGCAATCGCAATTTTATTAATTCGTAATGATTAAATACTTAATTTATTAATTAAGTGCTACCATGCGATTTCGCAACTAAAGGAACCTCAGTGTGCTAGAGAATAATAATTTTGATGTGTATATTTTAATTTCTACATCTCATCGCGTCAATCACATAGCAATTATTCGGCGATAACCCTTAGTTCTTTTCAGTATTTATTTTGATGATTGTTTCGAATTCTACAAACCATGATCACAACCCTACCTCCGATCCACATCGATCCTAGTTTCAAACACATCAGGAAAAAATTACAATTTTAAGCCTAATCGTCTGGTCAAAATTAAAAAGTCAGTGCGGGTGGGCTCAGTTTTAGCTACAAGGTTTTATTACTACTATTACATCCACCATTTTGACGTATCGCTCAATTATTTCTGTAAAAATATTATTATATCCTAAATTAAAAATTTGAAATAGACTCCAAAAAATATATAAACAAAATGCCAAAATTTAGCTAAATATTTGAACTTGATATGGTGACAAGACAATCTCACTGAAACCGGGTTTATGTGGCATAACACTAAACAAAAAATATCATACTGTATAGAAACATTATCTAGCTTTTATGATGTAGGCCTTCTGAATAGGAATGTTCAAATAAAGCTGTAAGTATGCTAAAAGTTAATGTTCAAAAAATATAGCCCCTTAATGTTGCTATACTTACAACCTATGAATCAATAAAACAAATAGAAAAATATATAGGGGCTAAACTCTCACAGCTCTGAGATATCATTCGGTCTGGGTTAAGGATTTTGATATAGTTTTCGGCAACAAACTTTTATGAGGACGTGGTTTTTAGTTTTGGACAGCGATGTATATCAAACATAACTCTTTGTTAAAGGACAAATATTTTTTGATCTCTGTTCAGAAATTTATTACAAAACTAACACGAAACATCAATACGATGCCGGAAAATTATAACAAATCATAAATTAACATAATTTAGTGAAAAGATGATACACTCAGCAAACTACTCAAAAACCTCTCCATTTAGCGTTTCGAGAAAATATTACAATATCACAAATTCATATTTCTTTCAAAATTCCAAATATATTTTTTTTTTTTGAAGTAAAACTTCTTTAGGCGCGTTTTAAGAATTTTGCAACGGAAAGACAAAAAACGAATATAATATTCGGCAAATATACGATACAATTCAATTATGACACACATATAAATGTCGACATATAAATGTCGGAGGTAGTCATTTGAACAGATATATAACCATATATTCATCTCTATCATACTACAGTCTGATTTTGAATTTTAAACATACAATTCCAAAAAAACTTAAGTAGAAATTTAAACACAATAAAATAAAAAAGAAATTAAAAGTATGCAACAATTCGATTATGTGTATTGTATTTTTTATACGCTTATTCAGTATCGTATTAAAGGTTATATGAGTTGGACGTGTCGATCTTAGATTTAAATATCTAATAATATAATATTCGTAATATTTTATTGAGTTTCATAACTTTTTAAATTTATATTTTAAATTGTTTTAGTTTTTTGAAGTAAAACTTCTTTAGGGCTGGTTATAGTAGTTATTGTGGTCATGGTGGCCATGGTGGTCATGGTGATCATGGTAGTCATGGTGGTAATAGTGTTCATGGTGGTCATAGTGGTAATGGTGATCACGGTATTCACGGTGGTTATGGTGGTCATGGTGGTCACGGTGGTCATGGTGGTCATTGTGTTCATTGTGGTCATGGTGGTCATAGTGGTCATGGTGGCTATGGTGGTTATGGTGGTCACGATGGTCATGGTGGCTACGGTGGTCATGGTGGTCATGGTGTTCACGGTGGTCATGTGGGTTATGGTGTCATGGTGGTCAATGTGGTTATAGTGGTTATGGTGGTCAGGGTGGTAATGGTGGTCACGGTGGTCACGGTGGTCATGGTGGTTATGGTGTTCACGTTGGTTACGGTGGTCACGGTGGTCATGGTGGTCACGGTGGTCATGGTGGTCATGGTGGTCATAGTGGTCATGGTGGTTATGGTGGTCATGGTGGTCATGGTGGTTATGGTGTTCACGGTGGTCATGATGGTCATGGTGTTGTAACGTTTTGACGTTTCATTAATTCGTTTAATTAATTTTTTCTTATCAAAATTTTACTCCCTTTTCCAAATTTCCCAAATTATTCTCATGTTGACTGTCACAAATCTAAGTCCCGTGTACAAAACTTCGATGTCAACTAATATTGTAATAATTTGATTCCTTTTCCATTTGTCTGGGAAAAGACAAATGTTTTCGTCATGATTTACAAATCATTTAAAATTTTCCTTCTACTTTCAGTATATATGAGTGAAATATATATCACATTACTTTTTCTAGTTAATTTGAATCGTTTCTCACAGTTAATTTTTTCGAAAAAAATAATATAAAATATAAAAATTCATTTTCTTGTGATAACAACAATAGTACATTATTTAATTAGGAGCTAAAGTGATACTTTTTGTGTTGAGTCTATAGTTTGACGGCTGACCGCAGGGAGGCCGACAATTATAGACGAAACACAAAAAGTCACTTTAGCTCCGAATTAAATACACTATTTTTTCGGCAAACGTTTAAATTTTTTATAAATATGAAATTAATACATCAAACTTTTTATAAATTTTAATTTGTATCGTCATAATTACTTCCAAAAAAGAGAAAAAAACATTTAAATTTGTATGAATAAAATTTTTTTATCAAAGCAGCCTATTCAAAATTTCATGATATGAGAATCAACTTATTTTTTGTTGTCATGGTTATACAATATGTTTGAAAAAATAACAAACTAACAAATAACAAATGCTACTTTACAGCCTCCGTAATATAAAATAAAAATGGCATTGCTTTTGCTGCCGCTAGACGTTACTTTTGCTGTCAGGCTAAAAAGTAAGACTTTAGCTAACTCCCTAGCGGCAGTAAAGTTAAACTTTACAGCCGTTTGCCGAAAAAATACATTAATGCTTTTGTGCTGATTCAAATTTTCTGGACTGCGAAATTTTTCCATTATCCAAGTTTGAGACAGTCAGTTTTGAGTTTGGTTTGAGAGATCTAGTATGGTGCTCGGGAGTGGTTGGGTTGTAGAATTTGGTTGAGGATGGTTTAATATTTTAACTCAACTCGTTTCAAAGTTTTTTTGGTTTTGTTGTGTTTTTTGTTTTATGTTTTTGGTTTAATTTTTGTTGTTTTTTATAAGTTTTTTGAATAATAATTGAAATAATTTACTACTTTTATTGAAAACCAAATATAATATTGAATACCAAATATAAACAAGTGTTTTTTCTATTAAGAAAAACAAGAATAGTGATTAATTATCTTATATTAAAAACACAATTAAAGATAGTTATAATGTTGTGTTGTGATTAGCTAAGTTTAGTTAAGTTTAATATGAAATCATATATATAAGAACGTTATATGAAGTTATAAGTTATATGAAATCATAAATATATATGTTTATTGTTTTTGTTTTTGTATTGTTTTGGGTTATGGTGTTTATTTGTAATATATCAATTAATTAAAACAAAAAAAAATATAATAATAAAAATTTAAAACTGATTGTGTGCAATTATTTTTAACACGACTGCAAGTGATGATGGGTTTTTAAACATAAAAATTTAGATTTTGGATAAGTTGTGTAGTCGAGTTGTGTTCAACAATTGAATATATGTACGAAAATTGGGTATGCCAGCTACTGTTAGGTATTGTGATGTTCTTTTAGTAGGTGTACGTACTAAATCTATCATAAATGGACGAATGGAAAACCAAGGTATCAATATTTATTTATATTTATAGGTTTAAGTTTTGTATTTTAATAATGTAATAGATCTACCGTACGTCAAGGTGGAGTACGGAACATTCATGTAGTTCCACTTGTTTAGCTTTGTTATTGTCTGGTTTGTGATTCCTGACGGGAATTCAAGATCCAGATATGCTCTGACACTTCACTCACTCCCATTCTTTGGGTTCTAGTCGGCCTTAGATACCCGTCGTCAGAGCCAATGTCTAGATAATACATTTTTGTTAAAAGCTGACTTCTAGGCCACTAGAAGCAGTATTTTACAGTGTTCACGGTGGTCATCATGGTCATATAGTTCATGGCGGTCATGGTGGTCATAGTGGTAATGGTGGTCACGGTGGTCATGGTGGTCATGGTGTTCATGGTGGTCATGATGGTCGTGGTGGTGTCACGGTGGTCATGGTGGTCATGGTGTTTAGTGTTTGCATCCCGGGCTTTACCGGGCGGGAAAAAATATTTGTGTTGATTAAATTTGTTTTGTTAAATAGAAAAATGAGTGGTGTAATCTTTGCACGCGGTTGAAATAAATTTCTTTGGCTACTGTGGCAGGTATTAATAAATAGATGAAATATAAAATAAATATGTCATATTGCAATTTAGAGTTGCATTTCTTGATAATATAATTTGCAGCATGTGTAATAAAAAGTAATATTTACATAATGTATTATAAAGTCAATTCAATTATTAACATAATTGAAATGTGAAATTAGAGGTTTATGACAAATTTGCTAAATTTTTTGAAAAATGCATCAATTGTTGTACCAATTGTTAAATTAAGTGGACATGTATACATCGTGAAATTTAATTTGTAATACGTTGTAAGACTTTGAAAAAAATGTAAATATGGCTTTTTATTACACATTGTTGCAAATTATATTATCAAGAATATTAGAAAGAAACTCTAAATTTCAATATGATATATCTATTTTATTTTATATTTAATATTTTTAGTAATGCCTGCTGCAGTGGCCAAAGAAGTTTTACTTCAACAGCGTGTAAAGATTGCACACTTCTTTTTTTTATTAAAATGTGTTGTGTAGTAGGAATTACACTATGTGTCACAATAATACATAAAAACCTTTTACGACCAAGGTCCCACAACAACATACGTTCAAAGGTGTTGATGGGTTTTGGTGTTTATATATTTTGTTAAAGAATGGAATAATTAAACAAAAAATCCTATCACTGACAAAATATGACATAGGCCAATATTTTATGATAGCATAGAGAAAATAAAAGTAAATTAAAAAGTAAATTGCAAATTTTTACAAAAATTTGCTGAAACAAAACAAAAATGTAGTTGCCAATAATCCAGCCGGTTGCATATTCCTTGATCCTGTGACGCATCGTCTTTCTTAAAGATTAAAGCCACAACATAATTATATGAAGGCTCGTTTCTTCAAGGAAGCAATAGCGTCTCATCATCACGGATTATTTCACAGCTAAGATTGAGGGTGCTACCGTTGACTGAATACACTTCATCCGCCACCACCCCTAAGATGTCACCTTGGCTAGTGATATCTCACTGCTATTGCCTGTGGTATGTTATATCTCACGTTAGCTCGTGTGTCAATAGCAGGGACTGGAGTACGCGGGGTTGTTACACCCGTAGGTCAAAAATAAAAAAAAATTTCAAAACAATAAAAACTGATCCCTCCATGCAGGTGTTGTAAGAATTAAATAAAATAAAACTTTTCCAAAATTCTAAAAATATTGCAAAAATTATTACAAAATCAAAAATTGAAACGTTTTTCAAAATTCCAAAAATTATAATAAAATCAAAAATTAAAAATTTTTCAAAATTCTAAAAATATTCCAAAAATTCTTACAAAATCAAAAATTAAAACTTTATCCAAAATTCTAAAAATATTGCAAAAATTATTACACAATCAAAAATACAAACTTTTTTCAAAATTCCAAAAATATTACAAAAACTATAACAAATTCAAAAATTTCCATGTCCAATTTCATTTGCAATTACATATACGTCATAAAAACAGCTACATTTTTTTCCCCAAAAAAATTGACTAAAAAAATAAATGAAATCATTTTTTGACACACTTGACATTTTTTTTTGACAAACTTATAATGCCATAATGTTCAATAATAATAAAATAAAATTTCATTTCAAACATATAATTAATTTTGTTTTTCCAAAAAATTGGGTAAAAAAATAAATAAAAATCTTTCTTTTGACACACTTGACAACATTTTTTTGACAAACTTATAATGCAATAATCTAGTTTTTGATCCCTACCATCAATATTTCTCCAAATTTAATGTTCCTACTCGTTATCACTTAAAATGAACGTTTTTTAAGCCAAAAATATGAAAATTTGCTATTTTTGACACACATAATGAGTTTTTGACACACTTCCGGTACAGTTATCGAACACAACGTCCTTTCGGACCTGTCCCTTGAGTATACCTATTTTTAGAAAAAATTTTTTTTTTAAATCTCTCGAGCGGTTTTCCCTGCAGCGTAGGTAATGACGGCCGGCCGGCCGGACGGACGGACGGACGGACGGCTGGCAGACAGATATACATTTTTTTTTGATTTTTTAGAATCAGTGGGTCCTAAAACGTCGAGAAATGCCAAAAAAAGTGTGGGGGTAAGAATTCCACTTTTGGCTCATGAATGTAATAGGGAGAAGTGGGGATAGTATAAACATGGGGCAACTGTAAAAAGTTTTAATTTCTCTCACAAAACATCAATCAAAAAATTCGACAAAAATATCACAGATGTCGCTTCGATCGACTACACACACCAGGAGAATTTGACAGCTGAAGTCAGTCTTGTTCAAAAGTTATTGGTGAATAGATGTTTTGGCAACCCAAAAGTAAATATTTTTCTTTTGTAAAACTCGAATAACTTTTTTTACCATCATATGTTTAAAAATATTCCAACATGTTTTGATAGCTGAAATATTCAAGAAACATAATATTTCTTTGTTTTAGCCAAATTTTAGATCTTGGAATATTTTTTCAAAGCATAACCCTAAAATCGCCACGTGGGGCACATATAAACAAAAAAAATTTTGATAGTATAAACGCGTTTATATATGAAGCATGGTATGGTTATATGGTATACGTGTGGTTTCCCGTTTCACTTTTGATATTGATTTGCAAAACCTAAACATACGATGAGATTGAATTTTTGCTTTTTTCTTTATAATTTTCTACCTGAATTTATTGAGGTTTTACAACAGTCGAAAAATATTGTTTTTTTTTAAAGAAATATATATGTTATATGCTTATATATATTGTTTGGAGCACAATAAATAATAAAAAATTTATAAAAGGTACTTTATGAATTTTATTGTGGTGTTTTTTGGGTGTTTATATGTGCCCCATACAAAAATGCTCATTGTTTATAAGTGCCCCACCAGTGGGGATACTTTAAACGAGAAACATAAATTTTTTGAAATTCAAAATTTTATACTTAATGTTTAGTTACGTAGTTAAAAAAAATAGTTTTTTGTAGTAAAGATATGAAATTTTACAATGAAACAGTTTTTAAGTAAAAATGTTTTATGGTTTTAAAGTTATTGAGCTTTAAGTAAAAACTGTTTATACCATCCCCACTTCCCCCTACCTACTTTTAGGCCTTTCAGACCAAAGTAAAATATTTTTTTTATTTTAAATACAGAACATCTATTAAAAAGACACAAAATTTTTTAAGAATGTAAATCTCAGATCATGAGTTCATCTGTAAAAAACCTATTGAACTTAAATGGGTTTTTATATAAAAAGTAAGCTCCTGAATTATACCATCTTTTCTACATCTAAATTAAAAAACTAAATGCCATGGAAGTCTTATAGAAGCCATTGTTACTGTAACTTTGATAGTAGTTATTAGGATAGTATTTTTAGCTTCTGCTTAACATTTATATTAACCGATTGGATAGCGTGTAGGACAAACGAACGAAGGACCATACCTTGAATCTTGATGCGACCGTAAGCAAAATCTTTAATTAAAACACTATATAATAAAATAGGAATAGCAATAATTACGTTAAAAGAAGTGTTGAAATATAAAAAAATATTGTAATATTGTTGCCAAATTTTTTATAGCTTCTATAAGACTTTTAAAGATTGCTTTAAACGATTTATTCATTAGAAGCACTTTACCGAAGTTATAACTTGTGAAAATCAGAAATTCTATTCAGTTTGCATAATTGCTTACAAAATACCGTCCCGAATTTATTTACGAAATCTTATACAAATTATAACTTTGTTAAAGGCGCGGAAATTTCTCCTAATGGCCGTCATTAAAATCACTTAGAAGTTTTAAAGAAACTATGAAAGTGGGGAAACGAGTTTCGGCGAGACTGTTTAGTAATTTAAAAGAAGTTAGAATGCTAGTTGGGGGTGAAGAGCGTTTGGTTCAGAATTGGTTATTTTGTAACAACTGTGATATCTGTCACACCAGTTCCCGTCTCACTTGGTGAAATGTGTTTAGGGATTTCCCTTGTTAATCGAACTTTGCTTAGACCATTTTACTGCCTTGTTAAAAATCATTACTAATTTAAAAACTTAACAATAAAAGAAAAAGCAAAGATATTATAAAATAAACAATTTTCTTTTGCATCACTTATTTATGAAAGAGTAAACGTTTACGTGTTAAATCAACGCATTAAGCCTCAATAAAAACCAGACAGGTCACAACTATATGATCGACCAAAACGTAGATAAAATTAATTTTCTGATTAAATTAACGATTATAGTTTTTCTATTTTTTATAAGATTAATAAACATTGAAATTGCTGAATTTTAAAATGAAATTAAAGAAAAATATGTACATCATCTTTCATTTGTTGTTTTATTCCGGCAACATAACAAATGTTTGATTACGTTAACAGACGTTTGAAATGTGATCATTTACCTAAGAGCCGTGTTTGTTATTTTTATTTTGTTTTGATAGTTTCTTCTTATTTGTTGACTTACGTTGCAATTTTACTTTCGTTTTATTATTTTGATTAGTTTTTATTTAGTAGTTAAGATTATAAATAAATGATTAAACGATCATTTACTCTATCAAAGACAATAACAGAAAAGTGTCACCAAGCGTTAACAGTGACAAAAAGAAAACATGTAACTAACGTAAATTTACAACAGGTAACTTAAACATTACAAATTCTCCAATGGAAGCATCAATTACTGTTTACAAATCTGACATTTTTTATTAACAGAAGTCGCCAATAGACAAAAAAAATTAAGCTCAGAATAATATTGAAAGTGAATGCAAATTTTTAACTTTGCCCAACAAAAAAAAAAGTTACAGACACTGTGACAAATTAATTCAAAACGATTAGATATAAAATTTATTACATATGTTGAAATTGGCCAACAAATCATAATTTTTTATGTAATCAGAGATAGTGAGAATCAATACAGATACATATTTCTATATCTCGATTATCTATCTAGATGATAATGTCCTATACATATAGAAATAAGTAGCAGAACCTCAACTATTGCTATAGCATAATCCTTTTACAGTTGTTTATCAGCGCGATCACCAACTTTAAACGATTTGTTCAATCCTACCATTGAAAAAATATTCACCAGGCATAAAATTGTAAATGATTATCTACATCATTTCAATAAAAATTGTTACAATTATTACAATATAATTTTTGATTTGCAATAAAATTAAATTATCTTTCAATTTGTCTGAATGCAAATAGATTTCCTTACAAAATTGAATTGCAGCGCTTGCTATATTATTTATCTTAATCATCATCATAAACAACAATTTAGATAGTGAAATAAAAATAATTTGAGTAATAAATTAATTTGATTGTAATTTAACTTATTAAATTACTCATATTGAATTGAAAAAAGAAAACGATTAAATTTACATTTTGACATTTGTATTTGTGTAATGTGTATATTTATATGCAAATAAATTATGTTTATTTAGATTCTTTATACATACACCTATAATTTTTTTACTATAGTTGTCTCTGTTCTGGAATATTTATTTTAAGCTAACCGTATTGTATTTTCAGAATTCGTTTTATTCGAATAGCCTTCTTTGGTAATAGACTGAGAGCCCCTTTTTGTTGTCTAAGAATATCTTGTAAGCATCGTCAATCTTCTCCGCCACCAATTTTTTTGTGAAAACCTTAGTTTTTCTCGATTTCATTCTCTTTCTTTCGGTTTCCTTTGAGTTACTATGGCTCCCAATCAACACGTCACCTTGGCCAACAGTAGCACAGGGTTACACACGTGTAACCTGTGCCGCCCGAAAATGGATGGGGTGAACGAGGCAATTATTTTTTTGGGTTTTTTTTTTTGTTTTTATTTTTTTAAATACAGATATTTTTTTTTGCATTTAAATTGCAAATTAAATTTTTCTTAATTTTGAGTTTTGCGATTTTTGTTTTATTGAATTTGTTATGTAATTTGATTTTTTGTTTGGTTTGAATTTTTTTTATGAGGTGTGAGTTGATTTTGTATGTGTGTTGTTCTGTGGAGGGCGGAGGACAAGATGTTCTGTAAGTCCTGACGCGCACACAACATCTGTGTTTTCAGGTTTTTTTCTCGATCAGTTTTGTTCTGTGGGTGAAAGGCAAGATCCTTGTAAGTCGTGACGCGCAGACAAATCTGTTAGCAACGGCCATGGTCGTTCAAAAATTCTGTTCGTTAGAGCGTAACCTGTTGGAGGGCACGAATAGCGCAGACCAGTGGACGAAAACTAGGATCGCCTGTCGTTCGAGACACTGTGACTGGCGCTTTCTCTACACCTACCCCAACCTATTATTCTCAACCCAGGGTGTTTCGGAGGCGTCTTTGGCTTTTCAGGAAACGGGGAGCAGGAAACTGCTAGCCCTTGGCTTTCTAAGCCATAGTTAGACCGCCTCTGTCCTTTGGTCATCTTTTGCCTTCATCAAGGCAACCTTCCAAAATCCTAAGGGTACGATTATTCTGCTGTCACTTGGCTTTTTCTTGTTTCCTCCTCTAGTTTTTTTAAAATTGGTTTTTTTGGTATATTTTTTTGCTGGTTATTAATATTTTTATGTTTGTCCTTAGTTTTGGTCTCTTTGTCTCTTTGTGTTTGTTTTGATTATGGTACATTTGTCTGGCTAGGCTAGACCGGTAGAGCCTGAGAGTCCATCTCGGCGTTTGGGATCGAGCCTGGCTCTAATTCTGCTTCTTTTTTTGCTATTCTCAGGATGACTATAGTCAGCCGGACTTCCTCCTTTCGTCATGTCCTGTAATGGGCAAGATATTCCTTGTCAATTGTACTCCAATTTCCATCCTCTTTAGCTATAGTAATATACTTTAGCATTTTTCAATAATATATATGTTTAAACATATATATTTTTCAACGACTTCTCAGCCCACCTCAAACACAATTTGTTAAAATATCCCCAAGTATATCTGACACTCTTCCGGTAACCCTTATTAAATTCTTTGATATTATTTTTATTCATTTTCATCCACCTATTTATGAAAACTTCAAAGAATTTTAGAATAAACGATTTGAATGAAAACGAAAATTTATGCTGACCGTTGAGTTCTTTCAGCTCGTGCTATTAGAGAGTTTTGTAATATTGCGTTGCTCGGTTTTGAATTTTTAGTTGGAGAGTTGGGGTTTTGTGTAGTGATGATATGAAGTCACTAATAACGTAGTTGAAATATGTCGGGTGCTTTTATTGTAAAATTATTTGCAATTATATATGCAGTGACTAAAGTTTTTGATTCGGAAATAAAATAATTCTAGAATGGTTGCAACTAATAAGTTTTTTGGTAGTTTTTATGTGAGGAGATTGAAATCTTTCGTTCGCAAAGATAACTCTGAATTCTGAACGGGTATAAGCCGCAATTTTGTAAACAAAAGAGAAGAACTATTACAACAAAGTTTTATTGTGAAAAATACTAGCCCACGACGATTTCATTTGATGATTACCACATATTTTATACTTCGTTAGGCGCCTGTTCTTGATGAGCCCGAAAACTATTGTGCTGTCGTTTTTCTCGATTCGGCCGTGTTTTCGTTCGGCAAGCTCCAAAAAATGGCGCGAAAATTTGCTACCACAATTTTTTTTTTTAAAAACTATGGGTGGTAAAAATTTATTTTAGAGCACGGGGGTAAGCTTGCCCGACACAAATATGTCAGCCCGACAGCCCGTTGAGTCTGACAATTGGCATTTTGAAATGTTTGGGTTGTTGGACTAGACAATAGCTGACAAATTTTTGTCGGACAAGGTTACCTTAATGTTTTAAAACAAATTTCCAACCCCTATAGTGAAGAAAAAAAATTTACAAGATCCCGAGCAATCGGCATTTTTCGGAGCTTGCCGAACGAAAAGCGGCAGAATCGAGGAATATGGCAGAACAAAAGTTTCCGGACTCATCAAGAACAGGCGCCTCACGAAGTATAAAATATGTGGTAATCGTCAAATGAAATCGGCGTTGGCCCAGGTACTATAAGTTTTTAAAAGCCAATTAAAAATTATTATATTATATTGTAAAGTGAAAACACCAAATTTGTAAAAGTTATAACATTCTAGTATTGTGTAAATAACATAAGGGTGTAAAAGAAAAAGAAAATTTTATGGTGTAAAATGGATAAAATATAAGAAATGAAATAAAGGATTTAAAAGCAATTTATACAGAAACAATTATGTGTGCAGTTTATTAAACCATCTAAGAATATTGAGAAATTGATACTGGATGCTACCCCAAGCCTTAGAAGGAAAACAACCAGCTCAGGAACTGATAGATGCACTTGTGGTGAAAATCTTTCTATTTTTTCACGGTTTTTTTCTCGCTGGAGCTTTTATTTTCTAAAATATTTAAAGTGGTATATGGTAAGTTTCTGTAAATGACTTTTGCACATCCACTCCACCCACGCAATTCACTAACGTTTCATTTTATTTCATTTAGTGAAATAATTCAGAAACATAAAAGATTTTGCTTCGAAAACAACTTAACCACGTAACAAACGAAATAAACACTCATAACAATAATTGTAACGTAATCGACAGTTCAAGTTAGTATATAATAAATAAATATAATTTAATTTAACTCGCGTGATTTATATCGCATGCTTAGTTGGAGAAAACCAATTATAAAGAATACATCCGTCTTAATCAATCATCTGAAGATTTAATTAAAACATCACGCACACTTAAATCTTTTATTTTGGTTAATAGATTAATTACTTTCCTAATAGATAATAATTACTGTTTATTAATTTGTTTTTGAATTAAATATTTTGGTGAGATTTGAAATATAAAAACCACACTTTCAAGAAATAAAAGATGTTACGAATAATTTCATTAACGAGGCTAGATAAATTATTAAAAAGTCGGTTAAGTGCGAGGATAAATCGCGGCATGATGGTATTTATAGTGAACAGTCCACGCTACTTATTCATAATATATATGCCACAGCATATAATATTCGGTTTTTATATGATTGGTTTTATCTCTTTCATAACATGTCAGATTAAAATGCATAAAGTAAAGAAAATGTGGTGCTTTCTTTTCTGTAAGGTTAAGGTTGTTGAAGGTAAACAATGTAATTTGCTACAACTATATTCTACAATGAAGTTTTTGTTACTTGTTATTATTACTATTGTTATTTAATTTTACAGATTATAAAACTATATCAAAACATATTATTTTTTTATTTAATTTTTACTGTGTTTTAACATTAGGTAATAGTTGTGACAGTAAGTTTAAGAATAAGTAATAGTAATAGTTAATGGAGAATTAAGAGTTATTGGTTTTAGCAAATTGTGGCCTTGCAGATATTGTAATTAAAATCTTAGCACTTTATATTATGATGTCATGTTTATGTCATCCGGATTAGATTTGCTTACTAAAAATCTTTTTCATCAATCAAATTTTGCAATGTTTGATGTTTTTCTCGGTTTGCTTAGTAGAAACTATTTTCACTCTGTTTTAAAAAAAACCTGCTTTATCTACCATGCTCTATTCTTAAAATTGATTTTTATAAAACTTGGTTTTTGGAAACACTACACTCTTTGCTCATCTAAAAATTTTGGCGAAAATTTGATCGTTTGAGAAGAACTTTGAATGGCAAGGAACTCCTTAGTTTCTAAGAGGTCTGCCGATGATCTGCGTATTTGAAATTTAAATGTTGTTTGTTGTTTCCGGATTGTTGTCGATTGTTGTTTTCCGGATTGTTGATTGTTTCCAGATCAGAGATCAAGTTCCCCAAAGATATTTTATTCAGTATGTGTGATGAACCAATATGTGAATGTAAAAACATTCGTTTATTGGGTGTCACAGTTTCAAATGACCTACTCTGGAACGAACACGTAATGGCGATGGTAAAAAGCGCGTCTAGAAAACTCGGCCTTCTAAATAGATGCAAAACATTTTTCACTCCATACCAATTGCTCCATGTTTATAAGTCCTATATTCGTCTCTGTGTGGAGTACTGTTGTCAAATTCGGAGTGCTGCTTCTGTTTCCATCTTGGCCCTCTTAGACTCGGAATATAGGAATTGTGGGTGATCGAGATTTAACATCAAAACTTGATTCCCTACAACATCGTCGCACTGTTGCTGACCTCGTTGTTTTTTACAAATCATCAACAGTGCTCAGATGAAATCAGCAGCTTCATGCCTCAAATTTATTCTTACCCCCGTTCCACTCGGCAATCGGCTAGTACAACCAGTAAAACGGTCGACATCCCGCGCTGTCATACTGGCAGATCGCAGAACGACTACTTTGTCCGAACTGCATACAAATGGAATGGTTTGCTGGAATCCAAAGTCTCTGGTGGTTTTAATCCGCAGAGGTTTAAAAAAAGTCCATCAACACCTTAGAGCGCAAGTTGTTGTGGCATCTAGGTCTTAAAAGGTATTTATGTGTTGTTGTGACACATATTGTAATCCCTATAACAACACTTTTCATTTTAAAAAAATGACTAATCTCTAATAAGTAGTTTTGCTGAAGCATGACCGTTTTTCACATTTATGATTCAACAACAAAATGCTTGTCTGTTCACTCACTAACGTTTTTATCTCTGGCAGAGATTTTTGATAAAAATTTTATATATGAAAGCCTATATATTAAGCCTCCAAATAATCGATTAATTTTAAAAAATATTTTGTATTTTGTAAAAATAATAATTTGTAAAGAATTTTTTTTAAAGCTTAGGTAAACTTCATTTTACTGCTGAACATTCTGTACAACTTCATTTTCTCCATCTTAAGCGATCAATTCAAGTAATGGTTATTAATTTTTCACCAACTTCTCACTATGGGATTTGTTTCCCTTAAGATTACCTGTTCTAATCAAACTCTGTTTGTCTTTGGTTTGTATCGTTCGCCCAACTCACCCGAGAACATAAATTTATTTTATGACCTATCTGAGAAAATAGATAGGTTGGCTGTGTATCCTAATGCTAAAGTTATAGTTCTTGGTGATTTCAAGTTCATAATAAAGAATGGCTAACACACAGCTCTAAAACTGATGAATAAGGCAAAGAAGCTGAGATTTTTGCTCTTTATCATAATTTCACTCAGATAATAGATCAGCCTACCAGAGTGCCTGACACTCCTGTCCAAAGTAGTAACTTGCTCGATTTGTTTTTGATAAATGATCCTTCGTTGGTTCAATTTAAAGTATCAGAGCCTTTGGGTGGATCAGATCATAATTTGATCTCCACACATTTAAATATGCAAATGCCTAAACAATTTAAAGCTAATCCTCGTCTTATTTGGGATTATAAAGCAACAAACTGGCAGGGGCTTAGAGATTTCTTTAAATGGTTTCCCTGGGATCGCAACTGTCTTTCCAGCCAAGATTCAAACCTTGCTGCTCTAATTTTTCAAAAACAATACTAATCGGTATGTGTAGGTTTGTTCCAAATAGTTTGATTGTTCCAAAGGTTGATCGATGGATTTAAAGTAAATGCAAAAAAGCAATAAAAATTAAAAAAAACCGTGAAAAGATTATTCAAAACAAAACTGATGAAAACCTTAAATTATACCGGATAGAAAGAAATTTATGGAGAAAACTAATAGATGCAGAGAAACATCTATTTATTAGAAAAACAGCTAATAAATTTGCTGAGCACTCTACTGGTTCACAAAATTTTTATAAAGCCGCCAAGACTGCACAAGGAAATTTTTGGAAGTCTTCTATACCTCCTCTTATTATATACCTGTTATTGACCCTAAAGAAAAAGCTAATTAATTAGGTAACTGTTTCTCGTTAAATTCTACATTAGTAGAACCCAATATCCTACCTATACCAATTCCTAGAGTTTCTAGCAAAATGGAGCGGATAATTTTTCGTAAAAACAATCCGCAAAATGCTTTTACAAGTTAATATTAATAAGGCATCTGGACCTGATAGTATTCCTCCAAGTATTCTTAGAACTTTTGCTAAGGAGCTCTCACCAAGCCTCACTAAAATTTTCTATTTGTCATATAAGAAAGGCATTTTTCCTGATATATGGAAAATGGCCATTTCCAAAGAAAGGTGCTAAAACGGATCCAAGAAACTACAGACCCATATCAATTTGTCGGTTGTTTCTAAAGTATTTGAGAAATATATTAGTTTTAATATTATGAGCTTTTTAGAGTCGTAAAAATTACTTAATGAAAGACAATGCGCATTCCGTAAAGGAAGAGCGACGGGCGATTTAATTTTTTTGTCACGCATATCTGGAACAAGTCGCTTGAAAACCATGGTGAGACTTTCGGCATTGCCCTTGATATTGCCAAAGTATTTGACAAATCCTTCCTTCGCCCATCCTTATACGGTTCGAGTAACACGATGTAGAACTGTCGCTTTTCATCCCGATTTTTTTAACAAAGTTTCTCATCTCTGGAATGCGAATTTCAGCTTCCTAATAATTTTAGTCCTCAAAACTTTGAGATCAATGTTAATAAATTCCTCAAAGAAAATTGATAAATACTTTCGAGCCCTAGTTTCCTAGTTAGCATAGTATCTTCGGATATTCAGAGACGTTAATCTATAATGGTTAACACTAAACATGCATAACATTGAATTAAAAAAATAGTTTCAATTTTATTTTAAAACTTGAATAAAAAATTTGCAATCGGTCTAGCAGTATTCGTGTAGTTATAACCCAGACCGTCGACCAGCCAGCATTGGTTGGTCTTTGATTCAATTCTAATTTTAAAAAACTGTCTATATATGTAATAAATATCTGCACTCTGCATGTAAAATACTAGCATTTTGATTGCATTAAACATTTAAAAATTTTGATATTGTCATGACAACGATTGCCAGGTAAAACCAATCATAAATAAAAAATTTCAATTAAATACATTTAAAGAATAAACTTCACACAACTTTTCAAACTTTTATCAAATTGTTCAAGATTTTTTTGTTTTTTTTTCTGAGATTTGTTTACGTCGAGCATTATCATCAAACAACATATAAGAACCAAAATTTATACTATTCTTTTGTTTATGATATATTTATACAAAAACTTTCGCAATCTGCAAATTTCTGCTAAAATACTGTAGGAATATTGTAAAAACTTTTATCCTTTCGACAATTATACCAGTAGATTTATTTTTTTATTTTTACAATTTATGATTGTGTGCTCTAATAACGCACACAATCATAATTGTATAAATACAAAAATAAATCTATTGGAAACAAGATAAATTATTAAAATAAACAGCTGTTAATTTTGTTCAGTTGCGCGAATCAGCGCAACACAATGAAACAATTTATTTGATGGTATTGAACTCTAAAATAATTTTTTTTAATTGTATTTTATAATTAATTTGATTGTATTTTATTCAATAATCGATAAAAACTCTCGAATAATAAAATGCAAAATTCTATGATTTTATTTGAATTAAATTTCTAAATTGAAAAAATTAGTTTTTATACGACTTATGTTTTTTTGGTTTCTCATTAGTCGTACATTTCAAAATAACAAAAAATCAAATAGGTATTGAACAAAATTGATTTAATTGTTTGGAATTAATGGTCCAAAAAAGAAAAAAGAATTCTTTGTTATTTCTTCTATTTAATCAACTTTAAAATAACTCAATTTAAATTAATACATATTAGTCTGTTGAAAGAATAAAACGCTGTATAAGGCTCATGGTTAATGAATTTCATTCTCTCGCCAATATACAATTTTCTCGAAAAGTAAAATAAATCATTAAACACTACTTCAATAAAATACTATTATACGTTTGTAAAACCTATATTACAAGCCTGATTATTTGACACCATATGCCAAAATAATGAACCTTTCAATATGCAAAAAGATGTACTAGTGTTGTGATTAAATTTTTTTACAAGGAGTTTTATATTTCAAAATGGCGCTATAGGTCCATGGTTTTTCTGTACGAAAAAAACAATCAATTTTGTAAATATAAAAGGTTTTGCTTTTTACACATATATATAAATTTTCCTTAAAATATTTAAACAGATAAAATGCTAGTGGAAAAAATTATTAATAACAGCATGAAATCTATTGGATAAGTAAGAAAATATTGCGCAAATGATGGGAAAAATAAATTAAAGGTGATCCGAGCTATGAGGCTAAAATAGAGTGAGCTTTTAGGGGTAGAAAATGGTTTTTCACGATTTTCAGCGAAACTAGACCTTCTATCGAAAAAAGTTTAAAGTAAAAGTTGTAGGTAATAAAAAGGTCTATAAGTCATTTTTTCACATAACCAAAAATTTGCCGTGAAAATAGAAAAAAACCGAGAAAAAAAAATTTTTTTCGTTTTTAATTTGTATCGTCGACAAAAAAAAATTTTTTTTTTCACACAATTTAGTGGAAACTTACTTTATTATGTCCCTAATACGATCTAATTTTTTGAAATCAAAATATTAATTTTACGTTTAACTTTTACTTTAAGCCGAAAAAGTGATCTCATTTTCACACGAAAATCCTCCTGTGCTGGAAACCGGGTTTTTCAAAAAAATCAGTTATCTTTATTTTTGTTGGAACGTCTACTTTTAGATGGTGAAAAAAGAATAAACATTGCCATGGATTATATTTTCTTATGACGGTAAATTTTAAAAAATAATAATATTTAATAATAATAAATTTTAACAATTAACTTTTTCAACGGTAAATTTTAACAAATAATGAATATTTTTAAACATTCATTGAAAAATAACTCTCTTAAAATCATGTTTATTCAGTTTTTTGCATTTCCTGGAAATGTGTTTATTTTATGTTATTGTTTATTTTTTTTTACACCGTCTAAAAGTAGACGTTTCAACAAAAATAAAGATTATTGATTTTTCAGCACAGGAGGGCTTTCGTGTGAAAATGAGATCACTTTTTTGGTTTAAAGTAAAAATTAAACGTAAAACTAAATAGTTTGATTCCAAAAAATTAGATCGTATTAGGGACATAATAAAGTAAGTTTCCACCAAATTGTGTGAAAAAAAATTTGTTTTGTCGAAGATACAAATTAAAAACGAAAAAACATTTTTTTTCTCGGTTTTTTCTATTTTCACGGCAAATTTTAGGTTATGTGAACAAAATGGCTTATAGACCTTTTTATTACCTACAACTTTTACTTTAAACTTTTTTCGATAGAAGGTCTAGTTTCGCTGATAACCGTGAAAAACCATTTTCTACCCCTAAAACCTCACCCCGCAATTCACCCTCGGATCACCTTTAATTTTTTCCTATCATTTGCGCAATATTTTCTTCCTTATCCAATAGATTTCATGCTGTTACTAATTTTTATCCTTTTTTTTGCATGTTTTTAAAGTATTTGCACTGGTCTATAAGCCATGGGTCATGCTTGATAAAATTTGATATTTTATAATAATTATTGAATAATCAATTAATTTATTTATTTTATTTATTCGTTTTCTTTATATACATATTTACGAATGGTTAGTCCATTGAACGTCCGTTTTAAGGAATAGGGAAAAAGTCCCGAACCCAAACAAAACCCCTATTTAACGTATATTTAAAATGTCAGTACTTTCTAGGTCAGTTGTCAAATATAACCTTAAAAAAAACTAATAAGAGGTTACGAATATCAATATATACAAACGTAGTTCTACCCATCGCGTCAGTGTCCGTAGAGTAAATACACAATAATAATTTTCTGGGCTGCATTGAACGAACAATTATGAATAAGGATTTTTTTACTGACGATATTGTATAACATTTCTCTTGAGAATGAACAATTTAGTAGGATTGTGGGCATGATTCTAAAAGAGGACTGTTTTCCCAAAATGACACGTGGTAACCCTATCACATACCTTACTTACTTAAAGAAATGCATTCGATGCTGTTTTTGGTGTTATAAAATTTTGATACCCAAAAACAGTTGTTAAATGAAAGCCAATGTGGCTTTGAGTCAATGAAAATCTTTCTGTTGGAGCGCAACAACTCGATTTAGTTTATAATCAATTTGCCTGTTAATCTTTGCCTGTTAATCTCTTTGCCTGTAAATTTTTTGTTGATAAACTGTAATATTCAAATTGCATTTCGTTCAAGAAATACTTTTGTGCGGAGCAAGTTGTTGTGTTCCAATTCCCAAAAGATGAAATCAATTTTTTTTTCAAAATTATTTTTTGCAATTTGTATTTGCGAAATGAAGATAAGTTTACACATACATAAAAAATGTATATATATATAACAACCAAAAAATTTTCATCTGAACGCGAAGTGTACTTGTGATGTGTTGCAGTGCGGAAGGCGGAATAATTTATTTCAATTCTATTTTAAAGATAAAGACATGGTGTAGAATTAATTATATGTCTCCAGAATATTCAATCATTTCTGAAATGGATGTTATGAAGAATATTCCGTATATTGTTAAATGGACCCGAATCTGTAAAAAAGTAAATCTTGAGGAGGTGTGTTCTTTCTTATATTCACAAATAAGAACAAATGATGATTTAAGAATTCATAGACATCTCCATTTCGTATAACGAAAGAATATTTGTGGCAATTCATGCAAGAGTTGAGCAGGCGAATATGGAAAAATACGAAATTAAAGAAGAGGACAAGATTTTATTAAGAGTTTAGCAATGGATCTCACCATTATGTTGTTTAGAATTCTAAGACACTAGAAATGAATGTATTCAATTGAATAACACAAACGTGTTCGTAGAATAAATAAATAAGACAAAAAATTGACATCAAAAATGAATTAAATAATTGTGATGTTAAGTCGATCGTCCAAAAACAAAATTTTATCTCGTCGCTGGTCGAGTTGGTTAAATGGTTAACCATATAAACTTTGATCAGAGGGACGCCGGTTCGATTCCCCGAACCGACCGGAATTTAGATAAAACTTTTGTTACGGATCTTTCACTTTTCAAAGCAATTTTTCATTCTATTCAATTGAATACATTCATTTCTAGTGTCTTAGAATTCAAGAGGACAAGAATAATTCCACCTCGTTATATCTCTGATTTTTTAAGATAAAATTAGATAAAATGATCAGGACATTCAGGAATATAGAGGATTAAAATACTTTTACTTTTGATCATGTGCATTCTTTATATAAGCTGTTGTAAAGAATATCTGTCGTATATGACTGTATGTTGCAATTATTTTTCAATTAATGTATAATAAATAAAACACGTGTTGTTTAAAATTCAATAACTTGTAGCCTAATAATACCAATGCATAACTTTACCATGTTTATTCTTGTAAACGGGCAAAAACTCCTACTAACAAAAACAAATCAAAATTCAATTCTGCAAACTCAACTATTTTTTGTACCACAATTTTTCAACAACTGTTATTTTATTTTGTACCATTTTACTTTTAATACAAATAAACAGCTGTAAAAAATAAAAATAATTATAAAACTGTATAAACTCAAATAGAAAGTAAATCGTAAAATCAGATTGTCTTTGACTGTTTATAAGTTAAGTCGAGCCTGGTCGATTAATTTAACTTAAAAAGTTTTTGATTTTGTTTTATCTTATTTACAATTTTCAATTCTTCATCTGCAAAGAATCTTAAATTATTCTTATTTGTTTACCTATTTTTTTTCTCAAGATTTAAACAATCCATAAAAAAACTCTTATAATGCTAAGTGTTTTATTAGAAATAACTATAAAAGTGATTTAAAACAAAAACTTATTTATTTATTTTGATCTTTTGAATTAATTTTTTAATATAAATTAATATTCAAAAAGAAAATTTATTTTTATTGTGAAGATAAAATTACAGTTAAATTTAGAAAAAAGGTGTAAGTTTTAAATTTGGATAAAAAGTGAAAAGTGATTTTTTATGTTAAAGTGAATTAATTACTGCTTTGTAATACTTAAAATAATAAGTGAAATAATTTTAATTAAATTCTGTTTTACAAGAAGGAAAAAATAATTATTTTAACATGAAATTAATTATTATTTGTGCTTTTTTTGTTATTGGATTAATTAACGGGATACATGGAATACCAACTGGGAAGCCGTTTGAAAAAATCACTGAATATAAACAATCAGGTAAATAAATAACGTAACTTCCTAAAAAAATTACTTAGTTCTTAATTTTGTGTGTTTATGTCTGTGCTGCTGTGTGGTACAAATAAATCAATAGTTAACTGTCATGATTTGTTTCAGTTATATGAAAAAATATTAAAAACTATAAATAAATTTTTTTTGTGTTCATAAGCTGAATAAATTTAAAAAGTTGTATTTTGGTATTTACTTTTTAAATTATTTTAACGAACAATGTGAAATGTCGATACATATAGTGTGAAACAATAAAACATTTTGAAACATGAACTGGGGTTTAAATCATTTTTAATATTTGAAATCGATGTTTGAAAACCAAAAATATGAAGGGGCTGAAATCTTACACCTCTGAGATATCATGACTTCGATCTGGGTTAAGGATTTTGATATAGGTTTCGGCAAAAAACTTTTATGAGGACGTTGTTTCTAGTTTTGGGCAGCGATGTATATCAAACATAAAACTTTTTGTTAAAGTACAAGTATTTTTTTATCTCTGTTTAGAATTTATTACAAAACAAACACGAAAAATTAGAACGTTTCCGGAAAATTATAACAGATCATAAATAAATATAATTTAGTGAAAAGATGATTCACCCAGCAAACTACTCAAAAACCTCCCCATCTAGCAGAAAAAATTACAAAATCAAAAATTCATATTTCTTTCAAAATTATAAAAATATTCTAAAAATTAAAATAAAATCAAAAATTTAAACTTCTTTTAAAGTTCTAAAAATTATTACAAAATCTAAGATTGAAACTTTTTTCAAAATTCTAAAAATATTGCAAAAATTATAACAAAATCAAAAATACAAAATTTTTTCAAAATTCTAAAAATTATAACAAAATCAAAAGTACAAACTTTTTTCAAAATTCAAAAAATTATAATAAAATCAAACATTTAAATTTTTTCAAAATTCTAAAAACATTCCTTCAAAATCAAAAATTGAAACTTTTTTCAAAATTCTAAAATTATTACAAAATTCTAAAAATATTGCAAAAATTATAACAAAACCAAAAATACAAACTCTTTTTAAAATTCCAAAAATAATTCAAAAATTATAACAATATCAAAAATTGAAATAATTTTTTTTCAAAACTTAAAAAATATTACAAAATCAAAAATTGAAACTTTTTCCAAATCAAAAATTCAAAAAACTTTTCCAAAGTTCTAAAAATATCGCAAAAATTATAACAAAATAAAAAAAAACAAACTTTCTTTAAAATTCCAAAAATTATAATAAAATCAAAAATAACGATCAAGAATTTAAACTTTTTCAAATCTCTAAACATATTCTGAAAATTATTAAAAAATAAAAATTTCCATGTCCAATTTCATGCTCGATAACATTTCATGTCAAACAAATAATTAATTTCATTTTTTCCAAAAAATTGAGTAAAAAAAATGAAAATCATTCTTTTGACACATTTGACAATATTTTTTTGACATGCAATAATCTAGTTTTTGGTCTCACATACCAATCGCGACCATCAAGATTTCTCTAAATTCAATGTTCCTACTCGTAATCACTTAAAATGAACGTTTTTTAAGCAAAAAATATACAAATTTCCAAGTTTTGACACACATAATGATTTTTTGACACACTTACGGTACAGTTATCGAACACATCCTCCTTTCGGCTCTTCTCATGAAGTATACCTATTTTTAGAAACATTTTTGAAATCCCTACAGCGGTTTTCTTGATTTCGTAGGTTGTGAAGGACGGACGGTCGGACGGGCGGCTGTCAGACATACATTTTTTTTTTGCTTTTTTAGAATCAGTAGGTCGAGAAATGCCTAAAACGTCGAGAAAGGCCAAAAAAGTGGGGGTAAGAATTTCACTTTTGGCTCGAGAATGCAATACTCAGTTTTTTCATACCGAAGTAATTGTTTTTTCCCTCTTTTGTTTCTGCCATCTCATCATAAATACAGCTGAAGGGAAGCTAAATAAATGTCATAAATATAAATTTCCCATTGCATTTCACAATTACGTATTGCAGTGAATTATTGTTAAAAAAGTACATTTTTACTTTCATAAATACCTTCAGTTTTATTGATTAAGACTTATTTGCAGACGTGAGGTCTGATGAGTTCACCATATGTTTTAATTTTTTAAATTTTTTGTGGACAAAAAATTCGCAAAATATGCAAACGGGTTAGGCTAACCTCTTTTTCTTCGAAAAAAATGAGTAAACGCAAATCTCGGCGAGTGACATATAAACTGAAAGGCCAAACCAAAATATTCACCATGCTAAAGATTGATCTTAATCGAGCAACGGGTTTAGGAATGGCACCAATTTTCGTTTGTATGTAAAATTTGTGAATTTTGATTTATGGCCAGTTTAACGTAGCAAACGTAGTATTGTGACTAATTTCGATTACATGGATATCTAGAGATTCCTGCCAGCATATTTTTTCATTTTTTTGGACAAAAATTTCGCAAAATATGCAAAGTTAAACTGTCAATTAAACTAACAGTTAAGCTGTGAGTTAAAGTGTGAGGACTGTAAGGTCTGATGGGAGATTTCCAAGAAAATCTTGAAAATTCCTTTTTCCTCTGACCGGGATTTGAAGCCGTTACTTTCGAGTTTTGAACAGACTTCTTTAATATTCACCTATTCATACCTCCCTCCTCCTTACTTCCGAACTCAATTGACAGATCAATTTGAAAAAATTTACAGTCATGTTTGGTAAATTTTAACGAAAAACAACGAAAAGTCAAATAATCAAATTTCTTTCCAGAGGATGGGAGTTATGTTTTCTGCCATCTTATTCTTAATTATTGGCCTATCATATATCCTATTCTATTTTGTGATTGTATTTATTGTTTAATTCTAAATTATTTAAAAAAATATAAAAACCAAAAAAAAATATTTGCGTACTGGCATTTTAAAAGTTTCATCATGTACGAGTACAGCTGTGGAATGTTTAAATAAAATTCTCGGGACTTATCTAGATATCGTTGTTGAGTACCGTGACAATGTGACATGATTGTCAGAATTAGAACTAGCTTAGCATTCTTAAATGTTTGTAAAAAAAAACAAACCAGTTACGTTTTGGCTTGTTTAATTAATTCTGTTTTAGAACACTTCTTGCGAAGTTTAGATTTGTTGTAAAAACCGGCTCATACAAATGTTTACAGCCAAATAATAGAGAGTCAGATGTACGATCTTTTAGTTTTCTTTTTAGACTGGATAAGAACTTGTCACCTAATTCGATGTGCTGATTATCCAATTTTGTGAACAATTATTTTAGAATGGTATCCGCAGTAAGATAGTTTACATTTTGGCGATTTGGAGCTTCAAAAGCGCAACATCGTATAGGTTTTAGAGCATTAATGATATTTCGCAATGCTTTTATTCTCTGTCAGGAGTGACCATAAACTTTAATTTAAATTGAGCGTGTTGAGTGCTCAACGCACGGTGCATATTTTACAAGAAGTTTTTTAGTTTTAATTTTAATTCGGTCTGAAACAAGTATTACAATATCGAGCCAAAAGTAAAAATCTTTTCTGACTTTTCTGGACGTTTTGCTTTTTTGGCATTTCTCGACGTTTTATTTTTTTGACATTTCTCGACGTTTTAGGTCATAACGATTCTGAAAGAGCAAAAAATAAAAATGTTCGTCTGTCTGCCAGCTGGCCGGCCGTCCACCCATCACATCCTACGAAAACAGAAAAACTACGGGAGCGATTTAAAAAAATATTTTTCTTTAGAAAATAAAATAGATTATGTTAATGGGAAGAGCCGAAAGGACGATGGGTTTGATAACTGTAGCGGAAGTATGTTCAAAAAATCATTATATGTGTCAAAAAAAGCAATTTTCCATATTTTTGGCTTAAAAAACGTTTATTTTAAGTGATAATGAGTAGTAGTAACTTTAAATCTGGAGAAATCTTGATGATCGGCATATCTTCATGTGAGACCAAGACCTTATAAAATGACTGGTTTCATTTAATTTTTTATGAGATAATATGACTTTCGTAACATTAAATCGATGAAGTTATGTGCGAAAGGAAAAAGTTTTTTGTGCAGGTAATGAAAACAAAAACAAACGGCCACTTTAAATAATTAAATTTAGTGATTTGAAAAAATTATTATCATATTTTTTTTAATATTTTTTGTATTCGTTGTTTCCTGTCGGCTAATATTTAAATTTATTTTTTACAATATTGAGAAAATTATGAAAAACTAATATTATTTTTTATATGTACCAAAGTCGAATATTTAAATATTTTGATATCTTATTTTTTTTTTCATTATATAAATGTAATCACAAACATACATTTCCAATTTACAACTTTACAACCGCTATTTTTATTTGTCGTAATGACCTTATCAATAATATTAGTCTAGGAAAGATTCATAACGTATCAGAGGATCCTAGTCATAAAAGTAATACGTCAGATAATTTTGTTATCAGAAGTTGTAGTTTTGTTATCAGAAGTGACAATTTCAAGTTTTGTCGCAAAATAAAATTATTTTTAAATTTAAAAAACTATCGCAACTAACAAAAACTTTACATTTTTTATAATCTTCTTGTTTTCCGGATCGTTAAGATTTTCGTGTTTTCTATTTAAATATTTAAAACTTTCTCAATCAACTATTCAAATAAAAAAAAAAACATTTCAATATCTCGTTTGATGGTTTTACATTTATTGTAATCTTCTTATTCACAAACGAGTATTTCTTTAATAAAAAAGCAAAACAGTGTTTTATGTTTCTTTTACTGTCGGCTTTCGTTTTTTTACTTTTTTTATGATATATTACACAGAATGAGAAATGTGATAATAGATAATGATGATATTGCATGGAAAACATTTATCTGTTATATGTGGAAAATGATAAACAAGAAAACTTTCTATTACTTAATATGCTTAAACTACTTATTCCAAGTATAGGAAAACTATTTATTTGTTTATCGTTTAAAGGTCATATAAGGATAGGAGTGATATTATTCTCCTTGTTTGAATTTAGAATGTCGCTCAATCAACATAATATTTAAAAGTATAACTGACAAATTAATAACAAAACATCTTAAATAGAAAAATCAAAATATTAAGACCTTATAAATTATAATTATTAAAAAAATTATAAAGATATTAACACAATCTGTCTATCAACGCCCAACACCAATTTCATAAATAATTCAGTCGATAAAAATCAAATTTTTTAATCTATATAACGTCTAAATACATAATGAAACTAATTTTCATTTATAATTAATGAAATCAAATCACTTGTCTCTCAACATATTATCACATGGAAACTGGCAGCATATAATAAAAAAAATCATTTTCTTTTGTTTGTTTTCGTGTGGGTATGTTTTGAAAAAAAATTTTGTGAGAAAAGTTATATTTATTTGATCAGTTATAACTCCTACATTCTAAATCAACGAGCAACTAAAGCAAGTAAACCAAGTTTTTTTATTTAGATTTATTTACCAGATATTAGGAAAAAAAACAATTTTCAACACAATTGAAATTTTATTTTTTGAATCAAAATTTGGGTTCGTCGCTTACCCCGCATTTAGGTTTTTTGTTTCATTTTAGTAATAACTTTAGAATGACAAAATTTGTTTGCATAAAACTGTTCGATAACTGTGTTCTTGGTTCAATGGCATTAATAACGTCCGCCACTGGGACCTTAAAAGATCTGTCGTAATACAGTCTCTTGACGATTATCCAAAACGTTCTCTTTTACAAAAAACAACATTTGATAGACCAGCCTCGTAAGAGCACAAAATGCGGTATTCATCCGGTGGTATTCATCTTAATCAACAAATCTTTAGTTTTATGAAAACCTTGGATGTTGCGGGAGCCGTGATATTAGATTTTTGCTGTGCAGAGATTTATTTTATGCCCTCTTCACAAGAATTAATCTACCAGCTTTACAATTCCTTAAAATAATAAAAATAAAAATATATATTAATAATTAAATTCCTTTATAATTCCTTATTTTATGAATGTGGCCAGCGCCTTTTAAGTAATCCTTTATAAAGAGCCTAAATGAAACTGATCAATCGAAATAAACAAATTTTACCTTCGTCGGTCAAACTTAATGAAACTAAAAGTGTGTAAAAAATTCAAAAGAAACGAATTTTTTTCACAAATCGACTTCTCCGTTTCCGTTTAAGGCACAACCGCAAATTATTCAATTATTCATTAAAAAACAAAATATCAATCAACATTAATTTAAAAATAAATGTTTATCTAGTTATTTATTATGTAAATATAAAATAAAAAATATAATTGTTTAAATGTTATATCACAACAAGGTACATCTACGCAAGATGAAGTTGTTGCAAACAAAATGTATAAATTAAAGTGAAGTATTGGATTTTTTCTACTTCAGATTTGAATTATAGCAGAATGTTTATTTAAGGTTGATGATGGTAGTATAATTTACACGACAATGTATCACAATGAAGTATTTCTGAAAATAAAAAATATAACCTCTCATGAAAACTGTAAATCGTATGGAAGGATTAGTTTTTGATGATTTGTAATTTTATTTTTATTTTTATTTTTGATATGTCTATAGTGTGATCACCCTAGTACACGGGGTGTACCACTGCTCAAGTATCTTAGAGGTTCTGGCAGATGAATTCTATTCAATCAAAGGTAGTACACTCAATCTTAGCTATGGAATATGCCTTGATGAAGGAGCGCTTATTCGAAGCAACGAGTCTTCTTGTAGCTCTATATGGTGGTTTTGAATCATTGAGAAAGATCTTTGGGCACATAATCACTAATCAAGCCATTTTTCTTTTTTTCTGCAAATTGTTTAAAAAAATTTGCCTTTTATTTTTATTTACTTAATCTGTTGTGAACACTGGACTGCTAGTGATGTCACTAACAAGAAGCAATGGGAGGGCTGCGTGCCAGGTGAAGTTTTGTTCCAGCGACTTTCAGCCATGTGTGTTCGAGAAGTAATTTCCCCAGGCACAAAAGTTGTGAATATGCACAACAAAAAAATCTATGCCCAAACCTTAAATCACAGCCAAAACTTTATTTATGTCCATTAAAACAATTTGTAATTTATTTATAATAAAAATTGGCATTAACTAACCGACTATCAATTTTTAAGTGCTCATATAAATTTTTTTCACTATACGTTTTACCAGTATAGTAAAAAAAATTCATATGAGCACTTAAAAATTGATAGTCGGGTAGTTAATGCCAATTTTTATTATAAATAAATTATAAATTGTTTTTATGGACATTAATAAAGTTTTGGCTGTCATTTAGCGTTTGGGCATAGATTTTTTTGTTCATTTTCAAGAGAAATAAAAAAAATTCTTAAAAAAACAAAAAAGAACGTTTTGCCAATATATTTCAAATTTACTTAGACTGTTTTAGTTCAATCTTCAAGAATTTAATTCAGCAAATCATTTTGGATGCGTATAATGTACCGTCGTACCACAATATCAAGTATTTTAATGTAATGCGAATAGTAATAATACTGTTTGTCCAAATTCCAATCACTTTAGTAGACAAAATGAATCATTATACTAATCTAATCCTGTTGTTTGATACCAAAACTAATACTGACGCTGGATGCAATTTTATTATCGTTTTTATATTTGAACATTTTAAATAAAATCTCGTCTAATTTTAAATGATCTCTCTCTCTCTCTCTCTCTCTCTCTCTCTCTGGCGTTTACATCCCATGGAGGGATTTTGCCGTCTGTGCAATCAGCTTCCAATTATCTCGTTCCATGACCAGTTGACCCCAGTTTCGACATCCTATATCACGAAGGTCTTGGATGATGTCATCACGCCAGCGTTGTCTAGGTCTTCCTCTTCGACGAACACCAGCTGGTTGTTGTTGGGACGCTTTTTTTATCATTCTATCCAATGGAGCCCTTCCTACATGACCAAACCATCTAATCCGGTTGGATTTAATGAATCCGATTACATCACAGCCTCCAAGAAGCTGCCTGATTTCGTGATTCATTCGGATTCTATACTGATTTTCAGCAACTTTACATGGACCATAAATTGTTCGTATGACCTTCCTCTCGAAAGTTGATAAAATTCTACAATCGGAGGAAGTCAGTGTCCAGCTTTCACTTCCAAATGTAAGCACAGGTCGAATTAATGCTTTGTAAAGTGTGAGTTTGCACGACCGCGAAAGATGTTTTGATCGCAGAAGTTTTGAGTATGCGTAGAAAACTCTGTATGCGGCAGAGACACGGGGTTTGATATCTGCCTGCATGTCATTTGACGATGTTATTACAGACCCGAGGTATTTGAAGTTTTCCACGCGTTCCACTTCATAGTCGCCAGTATCCAGATTTCCGGGAGGTATGTTCTTAGATGTTGTTAACACTTTGGTTTTGCCGGTGTTGATGCATAACCCAAGTCGTTTAGCATTTCTTTCAAGCTGAGAGAGACTATCCTTAATATCGCTTGTTCTACGTCCGAGAAGCACAATATCATCTGCGTAGCCAAGAACTTGACTAGATTTGTTATATATGCAGTTTTGTGTCTTAATTCGGCTTTTTCTTATCGCGTACTCCAGCGCCAAATTAAACAGTACGGGCGCAAGTGCATCACCTTGTCGAACACCTGATGTTATATCGAAAGGATCAGAAACTGACCCTTCGATTACTATTCTACAATTTGATCCCGATGTTGTGAGTTTGCACAGAGAAACAAGTTTCTCTGGGATGCCAAGGCATATGAGTGCGGACCAAAGGTTTTCACAGATGATACTATCATATGCTTGCTTGAAATCAACGTAGAGCTGGTGAATGCTGATGTTGTACTCCCAACATTTTTCTAGAATCATCCTTAAGGTAAAACATTGATCTGTGGTTGAACGGTTGGGACGAAAACCACACTGATAGTCACCGATGATAGATTCGGCGAACGGGATGAGTCGAGCAAGTACGACATTAGCTAGTATTTTATATGCAGTGTTCAACAGTGCGATGCCACGATAATTCGCACACTTTAGACGGTCACCTTTCTTATGCAGCGGAACAATGAGAGCTGTTTTCCATTCAGCAGGTAGTTCTTCTTGGTCCCAGATTGCAAAAATCAGATCATATATACGTGAGACCAGAGCTGCTCCTCCATTTTTCAGAAGTTCTGCGGGAATTCCATCGAAACCTGGTGATTTGCCATTTTTCAGTTTTTTAATGGCAGCTTCCACTTCATCTATTGCTGGGTAAGGGACAAAAATCTCTTCAGTTGATGGAGCAATTGCTCGAATAGGATGAACTTCGTTCGTCCTATTCAGTAGGTCTTGAAAGTGAGATCGCCACACTGCCAGCACATCGCGTTCACTTGTTGTAAGTTCATTGTTTTCATTTTTGATGGCTGTAGATCTTGGGTGGAAATCTTTTGTCAGATTCCGTGCATTGGCAAAGCACTCTTTTGAATTTCCGTTGGCCGCATGTAGGTCGATGTTTTCGATGCAGCTCTTCATGTGTTCGCGTTTCTTTTTACGTAGAAGTTTTGCTGAGGCTTTTCTGGCGCATAGATAATCAGCTTGGGAGCTTCGGGTGTTCCTTGTTAACCATTTTTCTCGCAGTTTTTGTTTATTTTCAACGGATTGGCGGCATTCGTCATCAAACCATTCGTTGTGTGATTTCGGTGGTCGTTTTCCGATTGTAGTTTGTGCTGCGGCTATAATGGTTGATTGAAGCGTTTGCCATTCTTCTTGTATGTTTAATGGCATCTCAGAAGAGATGTCATGCTCTTCTATGTTTTGTGTTATTATCTCCTGATATCTATTCAGCGTTTCCGGATGTTTAAATGCTTCGACATTCCAGCGCACGGTCTTTTTTGCTTGCCTATTAAATGTAGATGATAATTTGCACTTGTACTTAAAGATGACAAGCATATGATCGGTGTCCATATCAGCACCTCTGTATGATCGAACGTCAGTTACACTTGTAGAGTGTCTCTTAGAGATCATGACGTGATCGATTTGATTTCTGTTCTTCCGTCATTTGATTTCCACGTTGCTTTGTGAATTCTCTTGTGAGGGAAGAAAGTGCTGGAAATTACTAGATCATACATCATAGCCAGCTCGGCTGCGCGAAAACCGTTATTGTTGCTGGTATGATGCAAGCTGTTGGGGCCGATATGTGTTTTAAGTTCTGCAATCCTACCAATTTGAGCATTAAAGTCACCTACCACGATTTTTATATCGTGCCGCGGGATGTTATTGATGACTTCTTCGAGTTCTAGGAAGAACAGGTCTTTAATATCATCTGCTTTATCTTCAGTAGGTGCATGAACATTGACGATCGTTACATTGAATTTTTGCGTGCGGATTCTCAGTGTGCATAACCGCATATTAATTGGGCAGAAGTCGATAACATGCTGATTCACACGACGATGTATAAGAAAGCCAACTCCAAATTCTCCTCCGTTTTGATGACCGCAATAATAAAGAGTGTATCCTTTCGCTGTTTCATGGATTCCACTCCCAGGCCATCTTAGTTCTTGTAATGCCACTATATCCAGTGTGTAGCTCTCGACTTGTTGTGTTAGTTTTAGGAGATCTCCTGGTCTTCTGAGGCTTAGCACGTTCCAGGTTCCCATTTTTAAATCGTAGTCCGGGTACAGTTTCCGAGGTCGTTCCAATATTGAATCCGAGATATTCCGAGGCCTGTGTACAGAATTCATTACAATAATTTTTTTACGGAAATGGGCTGTTAGCCCTTCGCCCAACTCAAATTTTCGTGAATGGGTTCGTTCTGCATCTTAAGGTCACCAGAAACAACCTTTTTACAAGTTTGTATAGCGAGCCGCTTGATCCAAGACAGACGCCCGCTGCAAGCCGCTCCTAACATGGAGAACATACGCTTTCTACACATTTATATAGCGAGCCGCTTGATCCAAGACGCCCGCTCCAAGCCACCCCTAACATGAAGAACAGACGCTTGAGTTGCATTGGTTTTATGGCGCCAATGACTCGCTATGGTGCAGAATCATTGAGTATAAGCAGTATTTACTCTGCCCCTCTCAACTACACCAACCTAATTCTGTTAGCGTTACCCAGGTAGCACGGCGTGGACGTAGAATTTAGGATTTTCGCTACCCATTTTAAATGATCTAGCAAAACAAAATTCAAGCACTCCAATAAGAATATTTATGTTTCTTCAAAAAAAAAAAACTAAATTCTCTTGAATAACTAGATATCGTTATAACTTTATTTTCTCGTTTGGAAGACGGCTATTAACAACACCGACAAATAATTTCTTTTGTTTACTTTACATTCACTAAATTATTTTTTAATATTAATAATTTAGCTATATTTTATCTTTTCTAACAACTTTACTAATTTAATAACCCGAAAATTCGACTAAACAATTCCAACCGAATTAGATTTTATTGAAAAAAAAAAATAAACAACCAAAAAAAAATTAGCTCCATCCTTCGAGTCTCAAAATCATGCACCGAACTGTACTAAAAATTACAAATGTCCAAGTGCATATCTCAAAAAAAAAATCATGAAACAACCACATATCAAAAATGAGACACCACGCAAAATCATTGTAAACAGGGTTGAAAAGGTATGAATAAAAAACGATAAGTTGTATTGATCGCGTTGATTCATTCAAAAGGATGTTTTCCATACAGATGAATTTTTTCTTTTTTCGGGGACAACAGCCTCGTAACAAATCCCCATGAAGTATTGACCTTTGTCATATTTTATATATAAGAAGGTTTATTCTTTAAACAAAAACAAAAAATTGCATCTATTAAAACCTCAGAACGCATGTTATTGTGGGACCTAGGTCTTAAAATGTTTTTATGTGTTGTTGTGACATTTTTGTAGTTTCTTGTATAACCAACACATTTGAAAAAGTTTTTGAAATGAACTACAGAGAAAAAACAAACATTTTCCCCAACTGGCGGAATGCACTTTGGGGAAAAAGTAAAACCGCTATAAAATGTTTATTCCCTATTCCCCGGTAGTTCGTTTATTCCCTATTCGCCACCGCACTTCTATTACATGAATTCAGTTACAATTATTATGGTTTGTTTTGGGGATCTTTGGTGATGTTAACCGTTAACGAAGATTATAAATTCAAGATTGTCCATACACCACACATAAAACACAAGCAATTCCCTCGACCTCGGCAATTTGCGGAAAAGAACATGCAAATTAAAAATGCATTAATCAAATCAAACTCATTATAGAAATCATGCTGACAATCAACTTGATTGAATCACAACTAAAAACAAAACCTAGCATTTAACAAAAAAATGTCAATGGAGTTATTTTTATAAAATTTACTTCCTACATTCCTAAATTCCCAAAATCACAAAACAATTAATTGCATTATTTAAATAAATTGCTGCTAGGATTGTTTGCTTATTAAATAGATAAACAACTAAATCACACAAAAAACGTAAATTTTGATATACTAAAAAATTGGCAATGAAATTGTTTG
Organism: Diogma glabrata; assembly: GCA_963693315.1. Lineage (NCBI taxonomy): Eukaryota > Metazoa > Arthropoda > Insecta > Diptera > Cylindrotomidae > Diogma > Diogma glabrata. The sequence goes on along the minus strand of OY856187.1, from coordinate 375,606,959 downwards.
TTGATTAAATAAATAAAAAAAAATTAAATCACAAAAAAAGTTAATTATAATTAATAACTAAAAAAGATTTGCCATCATAATTGCTTATTGATTAATAAAATTAGAAAAAGGAATTAACTCGTAACATTATTCATAATTTTAAATCACAAATACTTACATCGTACCAGTTTTATTTACGTGATTCGGGAGTACATGTTTTCAGAACTATTGCTCCTATAACTTTCTCCGGATATTAATTCTCTCTTTTAAAGCCAAGACTAAAAGTAATGTAAGCTAGCTTTGTTATGCCGAGTTATACATACATGCCCAAACAGGCCCAAAATCTTTGGGCGAAACAATTCTGAAAAAACCATTAAATGAAAATTCTTGCTTTATTTAAGTGTCCTGCGGGGTATAATTTTTAAATATCACAGATGGAAATATATTTTGTCAGCTGGCATGTACACATTAAACTTCTAAGTACTATATAGTACTAAGTACTTCTAAGTACTATATACCATATACTAGCTGAAGAAAACATCTTAAAATGAAATATCGACCTACCTCAAACTGTCCAAAACCGTTTTTTATCTTTTATCTTTCGTTTTCAAAATTAGTGTAAATTTTTTCGTTGAAGTTAAGATGTTGCAATGTAAATCATTAACATTTTTGGCAACTTATCAGAAACGTCATCAATCGAAATATTTATATCTCACAGAATATTCATCATTTCCTCCACTTAGTTGTTCTTCCAATATTTTACTTTTTAACTAAAAGGCGCCCAATCAAATCGATTGTAAGCTCATTTAATGTATATATTCATGTTCTGTTTTAGGTAGATTTCATAGAAAAATCTACCTTTTTTAAGTTTTATTTTTATTTTTATGTGTCACAAGAAAAACCACACGCTAAATAAAAGTTGTTCTTCGTTAATAGAATGCCGTAACTGTGTGTCTGTTATAATTTTAAACTCAAACCCAGAGCTCAGTTAGAATGAGTTTGCGTTATATTCATTGGAGAAAAGTATATCATTATTGATGGAAAATCGAATCAAGACGACAATAAAATAAAGAATTTGTACCCGACTATTTCTGATTTTCTTGAAACTTTAGTAATAGTGTTTTTCTACTAGTTATACGACAGGGGCAGGATTGTCTCCATGGCATCATTAATCGGTGGTGGTGTGACCTTGGCTTACTAATCATCTAATTACACTGATTTATCAACAGGGTCGGTGCAACCCTGGATATTTACATTCATCATCACCTGTGTTGATACAACATCAGCTTATTTGCCTCACTTGTACCAGAATTATCCCCTGGGTCGGTGCAACTGTGTATATTTAAAATTCGAAATCGCCTGTGTGTTCTCACCATTATCCAACTCACTACGGTACTGGTACAATACTATTGTTTAATTTGGATCAACCAACATTTTATTACAACCAAAGCTGAACTTCTGAAGGCTCTATTATGAGGGACTAGAGCCGGGTAGTAGGGAGAGTGGGATCTGGGCAAGCTATGGGGTGAGTCGTTTGTAATGTATATATGTGAGGGTGTGTATGTATGTATGTATGAATGGGTGCGTGAGTGTGTGTACATGTGCGGGTATGCCCGGGATGTTTTATGGAGGGTGAATGTACCTATAATTAAAGCCTTGATTATTGTTTCTTTCCGTAAATAGATCTGCAGGTTTTAAATTGGCATTGTAGGAGTAGACACATAATATTTATATGTTTCCTGTATTTAAATTTTAAATAGTGCATTATTTTGGCGTGATTTAGGCATGCAATAATCTGTTGTTGGAACATATGAAGGACAACAAAGAAAAAAATAATAACTAATGGGAAGATTTAATATGTGTTTTGAGTTGATAACAGGATTAAGTTATTTCCGTTACCCGGTTCCGGATAGCACCAATAATGGAAGTTTAACGGGAAAAAAAAATGCAGCTTCTACAAAAAAAATGTCAATAATTTATTTGAAAAATTAAACAGTCAAAAATTATGTGATAAATCCGAAACGACGGACTTAGGAAAATTAATTTTATTCGATGCGAATTATAAAGCGATTAATAGTGAAAATGAAATCAAGAATAACAAACGGGTAAATTAAAGAAGTCGGTTTTTGAACGTAAATTGGTCGATCGTCGGTACAACGAAAGGAATTCAATGCTGACGGAAATGCGATAAGTGAAACATATAAGAGCAATCTATAATATGGTTGTTACATTTACAGTATTTCTGGTTTCATATACGATTTGTTATATTTTATCCGAGCATAATTTTCATTTTTATAAGCTGACAAATGAATTTAAAAATAAACTCGACATAGCTTTAATGAAATGGTTCCCATCGTTGGCATGAACATTGCTGAACTAACCGTTTGTTTTTTTTTGTTTTGGGCTGAACTGTGCGAAGCTGATTCTACAAATAAAATTTTAACTTATATTTTCATCTCTATTTACATAAACTACTTCATATTTGGTGGTTACACTTCAACAAATCAAATTAGTTGTTTAAAATCTCCCATTGGTAACATATATGGCATTATTGAAAAGAATAATCGGACTGTTGATGAAAAGTTATGCATTTATATGAATAATCGGCCGTTGTGTGTGTGTCTGTGTATATGTGTGTGTATCTGAGTGTATGAGGTGTGAGAGCGTGTGAATATGTGCTGTGAATGGTAGGGGTTGGACGTGGTGATCGTGGTTCTTGCACCTAAGGGGGTCGCCAGAGTCTACTCATTTCAATTGTGTTTTTTTTTCCTATCCGTTTATTTGGTCTCGAAATACGCGTACAACACTGTTATTTATAATGGAGCAGCAGGATTCCTTTCTCGACCCCATAGGCTGAAGCTAGCTTGGGGCTAAATAAACCTCATCCAGGTGCGTGACCTGCTATGCCACTTCGTTGCTATGCCACGAAGAAGCTCTTCACTACAAATTGGCGAAACGACAATACGACAAAATTTGTTACGAAATCTAGAGACAAAGAAAGTTTGAAGTTAAAATGTGTTCGATCGGGTTAACTGATTTTAATGAATTTATTTTTGTTTGAAAAGTACTCTGTAAGGCTTTATAAAAATATTAAAATAAAATAAAATCGTATAAAATAGTATATTATTTTATACGGAGGAGAAGTATGACTTTTCATGGCGCGCCTGAGTTTACCCACCGAACGCAGTGAGACGGGCTAGAAGGCAGGCCATGAAAAGTTACTTCTCCTCCAAATAAAATATGTTATTTTTTCTTCAAACGCTTTAAAATGTGCCATGTTTTTGTGGTTTGGATACGCAGTTCTAGGTTTAATTTATGCATACAATAAATATTTAAGAAGGCGAAATTTATAAATATGAGTAGTTTCGATTATTTTATCAAATCCAAAAGATATTTAAATTTAAATTTTGTGTGTTATTATTTACATACTATTATTTTTCCGGTATCATAGTAACACTTTTCCCTACATGTTCGGAAAAGGAAAAGTAAAACTGTTGCCGGCGGAGAAGTTGCATTTCTCCGTAGCCAGATCAGTCAAATTATGACGTAATTATTTGACGTTTGAAGAAAAATGTATTTTATACTATATTTTTTAATTTTAATTTTTGAAGCATGGCGATTTAAAAAAATACCAATTTTTCTTTTATTTTTTACAGATTTATTATTTAACCAAAACATACTATAATTACAGACAAGCGTTATTTTTTCGAGAAAAAGGCATTTGAATATATATTGTCACGTTTTTCTATCTTCCTTCGAATTGGCCTTACTCTCAAATCGATAAACGTAATTCCTAACTCAACCTATTTGCACTACCGCAGTTTAATTTAAATTAATTTCTTACACTATCGCAGTCTAATTTAAAACTAATTTCTCGTCCTGCAAAAGGAAGACCTATTATACATTTTTTTATTCCTCAAATATTCTAGGTAAATCAATTCTTTACAAAGAAAGCTCCAGAAACTCTTATGAAATCTATGTTATTATATCATTTCATGTTTTGAGACTTTTTCTTGGAAACAATGTGGCGTTGATTTTAGTTTTGAAATATTGTTTAGGAGAAATTGAGGTTGAACACAATTGTATTTCCTTGTGATTATGTAGAATCGTAACATTATCTTCCAACTAAGCCTGTTCGTTCCAAACAGATTCTAAATCTCTCCTCCAATCGTTGAATCTCAAATGTGTTTCCTATTTATCATGTTATTTAGAATTAATTCCTGTCCTTTTATAAGTTCATGGCCATCACTTTAATTTCATTTTTCAAGATGAATGAGTCTGGATTTTATTACTTTTCCTATTTTTCGAGTTTCCAGCTGTGATGTGTTTTAGATTGAAGTCCTTCCACTCCATTTAAGTTGCTCACATTTTCTACTTTGTTATGCATCCGCCTTTGTTTCCTATTAACTTTCCCCATTTGTTTGAACATCTGCGTCGTTGACGTCTCTTTTCCTCATTTCTTTGGGTTATAGTTCGGGTTTGGGTTTTATCATCGCGTCCCATATCTGTGGACTCTGTTTCTTTCAACAGTAGTAATATTCCAACATTATTAACCTTTAGGATCCCATATACAAAACCGAAGACGAATCCATTCACCTTCATGAAGTCCATTTCCAAAATGATTTCGTTCATAATGCTATCCCTAGCGCTTCTTGCTGATAGATGTTGTCCAGTAGCTTTATTTCAGTGATCTTTTACCTGCTATATCAGCAAATTCTCTTGTTATTGTTTGCAGTTTTAATCTATCTGAGGATTCCAAAACGCCAATAAATCCTTTGCGAACGGTAGTCCGAGCGGAACCTGTATCTAGTGTCATGAAGCAACTTTTACCGTCAATTTCTCCTTCGATACCCAAATTTTACTACTTCCTGCCATTCGCAAAATTCGGATGTAGGCAACATTCTCCTCCCATTTTGGTTTTACAGTTTTACCTTCAACGGGCTTCCGTTGAATAGAAAACGCAGATCTGTCACGCTTTCTGTTTCAGCAGTTTTTTTTTCTACATATCCAGACCCGATTTTCTCCATATATAACCATATATAAGGAGCTGCCTACTATTGCTCCGGAACCTCGCGTGCTTCTTTTCTTCTAGAACTTTTCTTCCAAAACAGGATTTTTAACAGGAACTGATGTTATTAAAGCTTCAAATAAACCGGTGCTTCGGAGGCCGTTCACAACTTATCCTAATATCGTCCAAAAATTAATCAGTTCCGTGTAATTCTGATCTCAACCTTTTTTAAAGTGTCATCAAAATTGATTAATGAACGAAGTCGGTATGCGATCAAGAAACATTAAAAACAAAGTGTGAAAAGTCAGCAGTTGTATGGTGAACCACCGACACTTTGACTGGAGTGCCCAAAACCAGATCATTATTTTCTAAAACATTATCTTTATCTTATACATCTAAAACATTGTAGTGTGAATAAAGAGACTAAATAAATACAAAAAATTTTTTTTACGGGAAGTGATACGCTTGGTTTTGGATATATTATCGAGATTCAGAATTAGATATAAAGATGTTTTTTAGATGGGGAACATTCTCCCATTAAACATATCTTTGTAAAAGGGAAAGGAAAAGTAAGCTCTGGTTTTTTGGTATTTTTTCCTAATTTCAAAATCAACCATGAACGGATACGAATCGTTGAAACATTTCTGAAATTTAACGAAATCCGTTGAGTGTGAAATATTATTCAGTATAGTTGCCTACTAGTTTTTCATTTACTAGTCTAGCCATTCTAGTTTTGAATATTTTGTTAACTACAAAAAGCAAGTTGTGTAAAGCTGCGTTTTTCTGAGCTGTGAAGTTTATCGAAATATAGATATGGAAAACGAGTTGGATCGAAAGATGGAAGTAAAGTGTTGAATAATTATTGTTTTAAATAATTTGTATATCCCAAAGGAAACTTTGGAAGATTCCAATCCATCACAATTCTACAAAAATTATTGCAATCCGTTCAATATGACTGACCCAAACTCTTTGTTAATCTAATATGCCAAAGGAATTTCGAATAGATATTGGTAGATAATTCAAATTTTGCAACTTTCATCTATGATATTAACTATTTTTATTCAATTATAAAATAAGTTTCTGTTATTATAAAATAAGTCCTTACATGGTGACCTCGACGTAATTCATTTCTTATTGAACGCTATGAAAACTATGCTAAACAAAAGAATCCTTGAACTAAATATCTGAAATAACATATACAGCTAATGACATTTCATTTGCATCAACTATATATCATAGATACATACAATAGATCAATAAACTTTGAAATATATTGAGAAGAAACAAAACATCAATTTAATCGAGATAAAAAAAATTTCTGATTTGTAAAAAAACTTTCTTTCTATTCAGACAGAAAAAAAAGAAATTTCTATAAAATCTTTATTTTTCTTAAACTTAATTACGTTAGATGTATGGAAGAAAGTGAAACCAAATTCACTCTTATTGACCTATCACATAATAATATGTACAATGTACATATGATGTCTACAACGTAAGGAAGGATGTATGTTAATCATTTACATATTTTTATGTAATTATTTGAATAAGTTTTTCTTTTCTTGATTCAAATGGTTTTAATACTAAAATACTCTTCTAGCTGTCAGTTTCAAGCTAATGCTGGTTTCCTGGTTAAACTTTGACATTTGTAAAACAAAGATAATCGGTTTTCCGGTATTTATGTTCTGTTTCATAGCTTGGTAGTAAAATAAATCAGCACTTAGAATAAAACTTTGATTGCTCTCGGGTCATGAAATGAATAAAAAATCATCGATTTACAATAATTTAATTGTTTCAATTTACTATTCATGGCGCAACAGCGATCGTAAAAGAAAAATAAATCATGATGATTATAAAAATTTTTTTTTTTACACAAATTGAATGGCGTAAAGTGAAATTAAAATAAAATAATATTTTTATATGAGAATAAAAGTTGATTTTTTAATGTAAATTATGCTAATTTGTACCCGGCTTAGATGACATTGAAATGATTGATATTATATGACTTTCTATTGTATTACGATAATTTCCTGATGCTGACGAGTTAATTGATTTTCACAATAAATGAATATTACTTACCAGAAGATTGTTGAAAGGAAGTGTAGGTACGAAACTAATATTCTATAAGTAAATTGTTACATAAATTGGATTAGATTACAAAATTGTGAATTAGTTAGGGAACGGCACCAAAACAAAATATGTTTACAATTTTTTGATTAATCAGTCTACAGTCTACACGTAATTTTTAATTTATAACACAAATCAGTGTTTTAAAAGAAAACATCGAAATCAAAACCAAAACACCAATGAAGTTGAAACTTTACATTTTGTCTTGTTAAATCGATTATATCCAGTAGAATCAATTAATCATGTCAGATATATTTCTGTGACGGTAAAAGTACAACGAATATAATAATTTAATAAAATAATTTCGTAATTCTTTAGTTATAAAATAAATTGCTTTATACAAGCCGGAAGTTGTTTAAATTCAAGAATTATATGTTGACATAGTATGTAACTTTTTAGTTTCTACGTTCTTAACAGCATTTGTGTCCATTTTTTTACAAAGTTGATTTTCTTTTCATAATTTTTCGTTATAAAATTTAACCGATATCAGAGGTCAATTTTATAATTTAATAAAAATGTGAACGCAAAAATAAATGAAACGTAACAGTGACAGTTTAAGTTGACGCAATAAGTGGATATTCATAATTTCGTAATTAAATATTACAAAATTAATAATTTGACTGTCCTTTTAATTATAACTATGATTTATGATCTGGGTTATCACAAGCGGTTTAAAGTTAGTTATTAATATAAACTAGTAGTGAAAGCTTTCTTTTAATTTTAATTAATTTGAATCTTTAACTTGTTTTTGATTCGTAATTAATGTGAAGACGTATCGCATAGTTTTATTTATCCAACAAGAAATGTCATATTTGCAGATCTTCATATGAATTAATTACTCTCAATAGAAATTGGTTATGTGGTTATATGCAAAAACCGATTTAAACATACAGCATTTTTTTCAGTGCTTCTATAACCTTTTGGTAACAAAACCTTATAGTTCTACTTGAGAAGGCACATCTCCAATTGTTATTTTACTTAACCTTCCAATAAAAATTTTCTATACCATCTTCGTTTATATTCTACAGAAAAAAGTAAAAATTAGAATCATCAGAAAATGGAATATCTTTTTCCATTCAATTTTATCTCCTGGACTTTTAAGACTTTATTTATACTTCCGTTATAAATATATGTAAAGCTATCTGTGTTGTATTTCAAGGATGGTGTACGAATGATGGCATATGTGAATAAAATCAACCCGGCAACAGGACATAAGAAAATAACCTGCAAAGTAAAAACCGTAAAAATTTGCTTACAAAACTCCAGGTCCTGACTGGATTTGGAATTTTATGATGCAACGGTATTTTGAACATAGAAAATAGGCTCTCGAGTATCTTCATGCCTGCATAGGTTTTCGCCTTGTACGTGCAGTGCATAGACTTATCGTTGTTTGTTTGTTTGTTTCCCTTTCTTTGTCTCTCTGAAAAATAAGTATTTCTTCCTATAGACGTGCATAACTTTTTCATTTGATTCAAAACTGTACAATTACTGTGAGTTTTTTTAAGTCTATAAGAAAAAATTCTATCACAAAAAAATAATCCCACTTCACTGTATAAAAAGAAATGAAAAAAACTGACATTTTGGCGTTTATTACACTGTGCGACAAATGGTAGGGGTCAGTGATCCGATGGGGTTCTGACTACCGGGAAAAGTTATATCGGTAAAAAAAAGTTATACGTGTACCGGCGTTGCACTGGTCACGTCTAGGAATCGAGATATATCGATTTGAAGTTAGTATGTATCATATAGGGGAAATTGTCACGTTTTGGGGACATAACTCGAGAACGACTACTCCTATTTTACTGAAACAAATTTAGAAAAATTAAAAATTACAATTCCTTTAATCTACTCATACATTATTTCTTTACACAATCAACAGTTTCGCAGTTATAAATAAATTTATGAAGAAAAAAAATCATTTTTTGCCTAAAAAATAAAAAATTTAATTTTAAAAAGTCATGAAAAATTCAAAATGGGAAAAAGTGTCAAGTCTTATTACTTTGACGTAAAGTCATATAATCTGTGCACAAAACGAGACATAGATCATGAAAATCTATGAACGCATTTCGCTTTTATTCACAATTAAGTAAAGGTATCTCATTTTGACAAGAATATTGATTTTTCATAGAAATTTTTTTTTAATATTTTTACTGGAATAAATACCAAAATTTATTGTTTTAAATGTATTTGGACATGTGTCTATGTGTCTTTGTGTATTAATTTTATTTTTAATTACGTTTTTATTTATTATTTTCTATTTTTTATTTTTTTATATTTCATTTATTTATTTTATTTTATTATTTTATTTTATTATTTTTAGTATAATTTTATTTTATATTTTTATATTTTTATTATATTTTATTATATTATTATTATTATTACTTATTATTATTATTATTATTATTATTATTATTATTATTATTATTATTATTATTATTATTATTATTATTATTATTATTATTATTATTATTATTATTATTATTATTATTATTATTATTATTATTATTATTATTATTATTATTATTATTATTATTATTATTATTATTATTATTATTATTATTATTATTATTATTATTATTATTATTATTATTATTATTATTATTATTTTTGTTTTTTTTTCTCGGGCTTTATCCCGGTTGTACACAACCGTCCGGACTTTCGTCAAGGTGCGGTTGTTTCGGTATGACAAGGCTGGTGCTAGGTTCGTCGAGGTCGTTTTGGCGGAGGTGGAACTAACATTTCATCTCCTGTCCTGATTTTTCGTTTCATTTGTGTTGTGTTTGTTTCAATCGTGGTGTGATATTGTATTTGTTCTTGTGTTAGTGGTGTGAGAATAATTTGTGGATATCTTATTATGGGTGTGCCATTGATTGGTTCTGATGTTGTGGCTATCTGTGGTTCTTCCAAGATTGGATTAAATTCTGCATTTTCTATTGTTTCTATTTCTTGTGATGGTAAAGGAATGGGATTGAGAATAATACTTTGTGATAGTTCTGTGATTGTGCTAGGATCCGATTCTGTGATAATAGTGTTAGTGTTTAGGAATTTTCGGACTATGTGACATGTGTTAATAATGACTGCCTTCTGCATCTGTTTGTAGGTGTTTGGGTGGAGATCTAGTGTCTTAATGTTTGTATGTAGTGTAATGGGCATGACCCCAGTCGAACTAATGATCAATGGAACCACTACTACTTTGGTCATGTTCCAAAGACGTTGTAGCTCAACTGCAAGGTCTTTGTATTTTGCGTGTTTTTCTGTGTTTGTATTTTGTATGTTGTGAGTGTTTGGAACCGCTATGTCGATGAGATATGTAACTTTATCTATTTTGTTAACTAAAACAATATCCGGTCTATTGTAATGTATAGTTTTATCGGTCATGATTGTTCTATCCCAGTATAGTTTATGTGTGGTATTTTCTGATACTATTTCCGGTGTGTATTTATAGTATGGCGAGTTGTCAGTTGTGAGTTTGTATTTGAATGCAAGTTTTTGGTGTATGATTTTTGCCACTTGATCATGTCTGTGTTTGTAGTCTGTGTTTGCCATGTGGTTACATGATCCTGTGATGTGTTGTATGGTTTCTGGCTTATTGTGACATCTTCGGCATGCATCTGACAAAACTGTTGGATCTCTTAAAATGTATTTTCTGTAGTTCTTAGTTAGTACAGTTTGATCCTGTACAGCAAACATGAAACCTTCGGCTTCCGAGAAGATTCCGCTCCCACTCAACCAGGAGTGCGACGCAACTTTGTCGACATAAGATTGGTTGAGTTCGTGCGGAAACCTTCCATGGAGAGCCTTCTGTTTCCATGCCTGCACTTTTTCTGTGTTTGGTACTATGGTTTGTGTATTTTCTTGTGTACTATTTAAGTTTAAAGGTGTGAATGATTTGTCTGCTAAAGTTATTGCTGTGTGTAGGTTTGAAGTGAGCTTTTTGTTGTGGAAAAATCTATGCAGTGTGTTTATTTGTTTATTGTGTAAATTAACTATATCAGTAACTCCTCGGCCCCCTTGGGAGCGAGGTAATGTAAAACGCTCTACCGCTGATTTTGGGTGATGTATTTTGTGTTTTGTGAATAATGTGCGTGTTTTTGTTTGAAGAGCTTCAAGGTCTGTTTTTGTCCATTTCATGATACCAAAGGAATACGTTAGTATTGGAACAGCGTATGTGTTTATAGCTTTGATTGTATTGCTACCATTAAGTTGTGTTTTTAAAATGTTATTTACTCTATGCGTGTATTGTTTTTGTAGTGTTTGTTTGATTTTTTTGTGGTGAATGTTCCGTGATTGTTGGATTCCGAGATACTTGTAGTAATCTCCCTCCTCAATGGGCTCTATGATAAGTCCATCTTGAAGTTCGAATCCTCCAGGCATTCGTTGTCCCCTTTCTATGTGCTGTGTTTTGCATTTGTCCATTCCAAACTCCAGACAGATATCATCCGAAAATGCACTTGCCATTTTCAGGAGCATATCTAAGTGCTCTTTCGATGACGCATACAGCTTCAGATCATCCATATAGAGGAGGTGCGATATTTTGTGTTTAACTTCTTTTTGGTGTTTTATTTGGAATCCAAGCCCAGATCGATTTAATAAGTTTGACAGTGGGTTAAGAGCGAGGCAGAACCAAAGGGGACTTAAGGAGTCTCCCTGGAATATGCCTCTTCTTATATGTATTGGGTTGGTTTCTATATTTATGCCGTTTATGTTATAAACCAGCGTTGTTTTCCACATTTTCATTACATGGCTTAACAGACAAATGTAACGTGGGTGGATCTTATATAAATATAGCACCTCCTCTAACCAGGAGTGTGGAGGGGTATCAAATGCTTTTCTGTAGTCTATGTATGCTGTATGTATGTCTCTGTTAGAGTGTTGCGCTTGTTCCATTACTACCGAATCAATAATTAGCTGCTCCTTGCAACCTTGTGAGAATCTTCTGCATCCTTTCTGCTCTTCTGTTATAATGTTGTTTGTGTCACAGTGATCGTATATTTTGTCTGATATGCATAGTGTAAGAAGTTTGTACGTTGTCGAAAGACAGGTGATTGGTCTGAATTTCGAAGGGTCTATTGTGTCAGCGGTTTTTTGTTTTAAATAAGTTTTACCCTGTGTTAAAAATATAGGTATTGTTTGTGGGTTATTTAAAAATTCTGTGAAGTGATATGCTAAGTGTTTATGTGTGCATGTGAAGTGTTTGATCCAAAAGTTTTGTATATTGTCTATACCTGGAGCTTTCCAGTTGTGCAATTTTTTTATTGCCTTATTAATGTCATCAATAGTGATGCCAGTGTATGTTATTATTGTAATATTATTATTATTATTATTATTATTATTATTATTATTATTATTATTATTATTATTATTATTATTATTATTATTATTATTTCTGTTTTATTTCTCATTTTACAATGGTTAGTATTATTTAAACTAGACGGATCATAGAGATCAAGTCTAGAAAAAATTCTATTATTTGTTAAGGAATGTTCTTGCAATAGAACATGTTTTTAGTATGACGGCTTTTTGAGATTGTTGATGAACATATCCTGGAAGATTTAAATTTTTAATGTGTTCGATAAAACTGAATGGTGTAATTCCTGTAGTTGAAATTATTAATGGAATTACTTCAACGCTTTTCTGTTTCCAAATTCTTTTTAGTTCTATTGCAAGCGGAGCATATTTATCTTTTTTTTCTTGATATTTAGTTGTTATATTGGAGTCAATCGGTACAGCTATATCTATTAGATATGTAATTGATTTTGTTTTGTGCTGCAGAGTGATATCTGGCCTATTACAAATTATTGTTTTATCCGTATGAATCGTAACATCCCAATATAACTTATATTCATCATTTTCTAATATGCTGTCCGGGATGTATTTATAATATGGTGTGTTATTTTTATTTAAGTTACAATTTTGAGATAATGCGAGATGTATAATTTTGGCCACATAATTGTGTCTTTCCGTGTATTCTGTTCCTACCAACATTTTGCATCCGCCTATTATGTGATCTATGGTTTCTTGAGCTTGATGACATTTTCTACATTTATCATTAATCACATTTGGATTTTTAATAATATATTTCTGGTAGTTACGTGTTGCTATAACTTGATCTTGAATAGCCAAAATAAATCCTTCTGTTTCTGGAAACAGCTCACCAACTTGAAGCCATTTGTAGGAATGTGTTTTACTAATATTCTCATTGTTAATCACGTATCGATGTTTGCCATGGAGTTTTTTCTGTTCCCATTTTTCAATTTTTTGTTCATCGGTAATGATTTGAGGCATTTGAAATGCCTTGAATTATTATTATTATTATTATTATTATTATTATTATTATTATTATTATTATTATTATTATTATTATTATTATTATTATTATTATTATTATTATTATTATTATTATTATTATTATTATTATTATTATTATTATTATTATTATTATTATTATTATTATTATTATTATTATTATTATTATTATTATTATTATTATTATTATTATTATTATTATTATTATTATTATTATTATTATTATTATTATTATTATTATTATTATTATTATTATTATTATTATTATTGTTTATTATTATTATTATTATTATTTATTATTATTATTTATTATTCATTACTTGTTATTATTATTTATTATTAATATTTATTATTCATTATTTGTTATTATTATTTATTATTTATTATTATTTTTTATTTTCTATTTATTATTTATTATTTATTTATTATTTATTTATCATTTTTTTATTATTTATACATTATTTATTTATTATTTATTTTATTTATTTATTAAATTTCTTTTATTTTATTTTTTTATATTTTTATTGTATTTTATTTTTTATTTTTATTATTTTTTTATTTTACTTTATTATTTTTATTTCATTTATTTATTTATTTTATTTTTTTTGTATTTCTTATTTATTTAATTTCAATTTTTTTATTTTTTCGTTACTTTTTCAGTATAGTATATCAGTAGATTAAAGGAATTGTAATTCTTAATTTCTAAATTTGTTTCAGCAAAATCGGACTAGTCGTTCTCGAGTTATGTCAAAAAAAGAACCCCAAACGGGACAATTTTTCCTATTTGATACTTACTAACTTAAAATCGATATATCTTGATTCCTAGACGTGACCCAGCGAAACGCCGGGACACGTATAACTTTTTTTTTACCGATATAACTTTTCCCGGTAGTCAGAACCCCAGCGGATTTTGGCTGTCGCACAGTCTTATAACTAAACGTACAATTTTTGATATATTTTAAATGAAGAATAAATTTATCCATATGAAAACAGTTTGCTAGCAAATTTTCATAACATACTTCGAGAACACTTAAATTCAAATATTTGTTCGCGTGGTTAAAAAAAATTGTTTGTCCCTTATAAAATATGTGAGTTAAATAATCACCGGAAATAACACAACAAATTTATACCGCATTTACAGCGACATAGCAAATTAGTAGATGTAATTTAAATCTGCGCTGTAAACACTTTTTATTTTAAAAGCCTGCAACTAATTTAATATCTAGGCTTACTACAATTACAAACGATTCAAATACTTACGATTCAAATTACGATGTGCGTTGTAAACTAATATTAAATATGACAATTGATGCAAATTAATATACCATCTACTAATTTGCTATGTCGCTGTAAATGCGGTATTAAATTGCTCTCGTAATTATTTTCATTTATTTTAGTAAAATTAGCACAACTATAAGTCCTGTATTCGTTCCTTTATGGAGTATTGTTATCAAATTTGAGCGCTGCATCTGTTTCCATCCTGGTTTTTGGACTAAAGCGTGCTATACAAATTTTTAGTGATCGAAATTTAACATTAAATCTTGATTCCCTACAACATCGTCGCACTGTTGCTGATCTTGTTATTTTTATAACTATCGTCACCAGCAGTGCTCGTACGAAATCAGATCCATCATGCCTCAAACGTATTTCTTCTCCGTTTTACCCTTTAATCGGTTTGTTCAAACAATCAAACTATTGAGATCAACCACTGTCACGTGACCAAATGCAAAGAGACTTCTTTGTCCATACAAATGGAATGTTTTGTCTGAATCAATAGTCTCGCGAGCCTTCAATCCACAAAGATTTAAAAAAAAGGTCCACCAACACCTCACGACGCATGTTGTTGTGGGATCTAGGTTTTAAAAGGTATCTATAAGTTATTGTGACACATATTGTAATCCCTATTACACAACACTTTTTATCAAAAAAAAAAAAAATAATGAAGAAAACATTTAATATTTTTAGGCATTTTAAATTTAGAATTGGTTTTAATATATAATTTAATAAAAAAGTTTGTGGTTGTACATAAAAATACCTCAAAATGAGAAAAAAATTGACTTAACAATGTCCTTGACAACTTAACAACACCTATTATTTATATATACTCCAAGACTTAATTTAACAATTTTCTTAAATATATTCCTAGGTTATTTGATCATCATTTAACTCTACGACCACTTGACAAGACCGTTCAAAACTCTCTGATCCAACTGTCTGCTCGAAGATTCCAAAACCAACTAACTAACCAAAAAAACATAATGCTATTTCACGAGCCAAAAGAAAATCGTCAGCATAAATTTTTTTGCCTCAAATTATGTATTTCGTAACTTTGTTAATCTTTTTAGTTTTCCATAACTAGGCGAAAAAATAGAAAATGAAAAACAGAATTTAATACTGGCTTACCGGAAGTGTCAGATTTACTTTGAATTATTTTAAATAAGTATGTTTTTACAAAAAAAGTCGGTGAGAAATTTTTTACATTTCATACATTTTCGAATCTCTCGTTACCTATAGTGTACTATAGGTAAAGAGAACGATACATGAAAGTACGACTGACACAGAATATCGTGTCCATTACAGGACAGGACGAAAGGAGGAAGTCTGATTAAATACATTTGTCTTGAGAATCATAAAAAAAACTAAGAATTGGGAGTCGGGTTCGAACCCAAGCCCTGAGATAGACTCTCAGACTCTGCCGACTGAACCAGCCGGGCTAAACGAAAAAAACTAAAGCCGATGCCCTAATAAAGGTTGCCGATATAGTAAATTAGAAAGATGGGAGGAACTTTTTGGACAGTACGAAATAAAATGAAACTAGAGGGAAACATTTATCTATTGATGAACGTTTTTAGAATGGTATACTTCGAGTTGTCGGGAAATAACGTCTTCCAGTTCGTAAGACGCGTTACCAACTAGCCTTAAAACTTTGGCCCTCATGACTTTTGGAGCCAATTTGGCTCTTAGCTGTTTTCTGGCGTCGCTTTAAACGAAGTTTAAACGTGGGACAAAGGTACGTGCCCGAGCAAGAAAACTATAGCGAGCCGGGTTTTGCATAAAGGCTTCAATGGTCAGCTCTTTAATTCGGGAGAAAATCCTGAATTATTGATCTGGACGATCAAGGCTTGCTCCGCTTTTGTCCAGACAATTCAAGCGTCGGAGAAAAGAATAACACCTACCATGAGTGATTATGGGTGGACCAAAGGAGCCATACAAGGCAAAACATCCTAAAATTTGATGCACAGAATATTGAAGAGCACAAGAAATTTCACTAAGATGAACTGCCCACCGAATATGGTCTACGTATAGGTATGCACGTAGTCCAGCGATGATATTTCTGTTTACTTGCTCGCGTTACCTTATGAGCAGTATAAATCTGTAAAGGTATGATAAATCCCATACCTAGAAATGAAGGTTTCAGACAATTAAGATCTAAATTGACACTTTATTTTAGACAATTGTTTTCGAACAACCAAAAACATAGAATACATTGGTTTCGGTAAAGCAAAAAGAATCGGAAGCCTAGTGAGATGGTAAGGACCGATTATATCAATGAATACAATGAATAATCGTTGACTGGGTCTTTCCGATTTTAGGAAATCATGGGAGCACGTAGCACGGCGTTAAGTGCTTTGACTGTTTTACAGATGTTAAATAGAGCAACATAGGATTTAATTAGCATGGCCATCCGGGTTTTGTAACTCCTCCGTGTGCAGAGGTAGGAGGATCGTGGGCCTGGAAAATCAACTTGTTCGTTAACTATTCGGAAATCCACAATGTTCAAGTTTCACCTTCCGGTGTAACATTACTCTTGGAGAAATTAAGTTTTTATGCACAAGTCCATCGGACGTTCGTAAATCGGGTAGAGAACCATTGGAGTTAGCGACTATCTCTACTAATTTAAGATAATTATCACTGTAGAAAGCAGGAGATTTTAGATGAAGATTTAAAATATTAGTTTTGTCCTCGGTAACCGCATCGATGGAGAACATCCTCGAAAAAATATTTGAAACCACGTTTAGCTTACCACACCGATGCTCAATATCAAAAGTGAATCCATCCTCGTAGCTTCAATCTACATCATGCTAGAAAACCTAACAGATTTGCTGTATCATCCACTTGAGTTAGGTGTGATCGGTAATGATCTTACCTAGGAAAGCAGCAAGGCATTCGTTTTTGCTAACGGAGTAATTACGCTGAGCTGAGTTCAGTTTTTTGGACATATATGCAATAGGACGTTCAATGTCCTTTTTGTCCAATAGTAACAGTGCACAGACCACACCATCATTATTCGCGTCGCATTGTAGAGTAAACGGTTAGGAATAGTTAGTATTCACCAGAACTGGTGCTGAAGTTAATACCTTCTTTAACGAGCTAAAGGCCACATCAGCCTTGGAGGTCCACACTAATTTGTTAGGAGATTTTTTACCAAATCCGATGTTGGTGCCGTTAATGAGGCTTACACAGAAATAAACCAACGATAGTAACCAGCCATTCCTAAAAATCTTCAAATCTATTTTACCGTGGTCGGCACGGGAAACTCAGCAATCGCGGTGGTTTTATCTTCATCGGTTTTTAATGCATCTCTACGTAGCCTAAGTTTTTAACCTCCGGAATTAAGAAATTGCTCCTCTCAACATTGTCTTAGACACTTGACGACTTCTTTGAATACATCAATATGGTTTAAAAAAGTGTCAGTATTGATCAGAAGATCATCTAAATATACGAAGACACAGGACAATAAATGGAGCGAGATCACCTGATCCATTAACTTGGTCATCGTCTGAGCTGGAATGCATAGTTCGACGGCCATCCATACAAACTGGTACAACAGCCGACCGTTGGTTCTCTCTGGCCAATTTTCCCAGGGCGATGTGCCAGAAAGTGTCTCCCAACTTCAAGCTGGAGATGAAATTGGCTTGAGGTAATCGACTTAGAATATTGTTTATTGCGGAAGGGGATATGCCTTTTTCTTGGTGTGGGTATTGACCTTACGGGAGTCTAAACACAGCCGCACGTTGCCAGCTATCTGTACCAGGACAAATGGTGAACACCAACTACTGACACTTTATTCGATGACACCCAGTGCCAGCATACGATCTATCTCATCTCCCATTATTTTATTTTTCTCTATTGCTGGTGATATGGGATAGTATCTTTGTTTGATTGGTCAGCGTTGCTATCATCAATTATGTAGTGAAGCACATGCCTTCCCCCCTAACGCCCATTTTAGAAAATGACAAAAGAAGATGTATTGAATCCTGCAGCTGTTCATCTGGAAGAATTTGGGAATACACCAGAAACGACTTATTCAAAGAGTGGATCTCGATGGAGATTTGGTATTTCTATTAGCATCAATGAATATTCGGGATCTGGCAGCTAAGTAATCTTGAAGTCGTTGCTTATATGTTGCACAAACAGAAGAACAGGTGAAATTTTGACGCTACTTGGATCTCATTTGAGAATGGCTATTGACGGTTTAGTTTCCGTTGTGTTTGTCGAAAAGTTAAGAGCGGTTGTTTTCACAGGAGAAGCAGTTTCCTCCACAGTTGGGGTAGATGTATGGTGTGATAATCTTCAGCTGGGAGAGCTAATGAACCGTTGTTTTCTTGAACTGGAGAGGTAGTATTGGAGTTTAAAATTTGAAGAGGGGTTATGTTCAAATCGGGGGCATGTTCAGGTTCTAAGTGTTTTGGAAGCGAGGAAGAGACTTCGACTATAATTTATAGTTTGTTACGGTGGTTGTTTATCGGTCCATGTCCTGTCTCACACCATCTTAATATCTTCAGATATTTTTTTCTCTAGATCGATTATTTTTAGATGGGAGATGGGGAAATTGCCCAGAAAGTTTTTAGAATGCAAAATATCCTTTTACCTCCTACATAGTTGTCTATTTGGCTCCTGATCCTGGTTTTGGATAACGCCAGTTAATTTTTTGCTGACGCCTTTCTTTGCTAGTCTACTACTACTTTGCGGGGTACTCCAGTGTGACCAGGTACCCACACAAGTGTGCGGTTAATTTTAACGCTTTTTTGTATATTTTGGTATCTCATTTCCATATTAGCTTTGAATTAAAGCGCCTCGAATTCAAAGTCCATAGTGCCACCTGACTGTCAGAAATATTGTGTGTATCTGTGTTGTTCTATTCCTTCTCAAAACATTACATAGCACAGTAGTTGATGGGGAAGGTTTCGACTTAAAGTACTGTTGCAAAGGCACCCAGCGCTAATGTCCGTTTAGTCCAGCGACTAAATACTCCTGCACCAGTGCATTCATTGGTGCCATCCGTATACCAGATGCTGGATTTGGATGGTGGTGATCGTAAGTTGCTCTTATGTTCCTATTTTTGACAATAAATTGCTTAACTAAATCAGTGGTATTTGGTATATACAGTCCAAAACGACTGGCATTAGAAAAGTTTGTCTGAAGGAAAAACTGCTAAGCACAAAACACATAACTTCTTTGTCCCTTTTGGAGGCAGTACAGAGCTGTAATGCCATCGATAGGGTACCACTACCAAGGCAGTGGTCACCCGCTTGTTAGTGAATAAGCTATAGTTATCTAGACAGATAAATCACAAACTACAAATTGTGTAGGAGATGCAATTTGCTTCAGAAATGAAAATCTGCAATTTTTACATGGCAAATACTACATAGTCTTACAGGCTGAAGTATTCATAATAAATGCAGCATCGAAGCGAGCGAGGGAACTTAAATGATTTAGCTAGAAAATTAACGACTGCTCTAAAAGGATAATAGCCAAGCTCTCTGGAAAGTAAATAAAGCTAAAAATATTGCAAGAATGCTCTTTGAATTATTTCCCCGATTTGAAACTTGAATGGATTAAAAGAATCAGTTTTGGGTTAAGTGCTTCATGTTGCTTTGCTGTGTTAAATAGCAATGTTACGTCAAAATAAACCATTTTCTCTGCTTGGAATTAACAATCTCTCTTACTCTTTTTTTTGACAAAATAGTTTTCACTTAACCTAAATACTTATATTTCATTAAAATCAAATTCCAATTAATTTTATATGTCATTGCCAATACTTCCGTCCATTGATTCGAATTAACATAAAATTTCGATCACATAAAATTGTAATTATAATTATTAGCTAAAATAAATAATAAAATTATTTAATGTCAATTAAACTTATTAATTATTTGAATAAATATTCAAGTACAACGAATAAAAAAAATATGTCAAAACTTATGATCGAGTAATTTGAATAAATTCGTGTATTACGTCCAACCTTACTTCATACCAAATCTAATTAAACCGAAAATTTTAAATTATGTCACTAGAAACAAGGATTTTAAAATTAAAAAAAAATTAATTAGGAAATTATTAAAGTTAAATTTTTAATAAAAGAACATAAAAAATGAAATCAATTAAAAATATGATTGATTGATATATTTTTGGTAAGTGGCACAGTTCATGTTCATATTGATTTAGTTTTTCGGAGGTGTTGAGTAGTTATGTGGATTTTGGTAATTTTGATGGGAAAGGTGTGTTAATTTTTATTAATCATTTTACAATACCACCTACATGTGTGAACCTTGTTCTTTTTTCGTTATTTTATTTACATGTTTTTTTTATAACTAAGTCAGTTTAATGTAAGGTTTTGTGTTGTAAAAAGGTAAACAGTAATTTATTATTTCCTAATTTTAAATGATTGATTATAAAGTTTTATTAGTTGTGAAATAGTATTTCTTTCTTATCATATACATAATTGTGATTTGAACTTCTTTGGGAATGCCTGGGGCACAACAATGTTGGTTCTTGTCTGACGAACGACAATTATTGATATAGAAAAGAGAAACGCTACTAACAGTTGAGTTGGTAACTATGAGAAATACAAATATTATCTATTTTATATTCCAAATAAAATGCTTCCACGATTTATGGAGGGATTGGATTAGTTTTTGTTGATTTGTAAATTTTATTTAATTTTTTACCTACGGAGGTCCTTGTTAGTCGCTACATACAAGTTAACGTGACGAAACAGTGTGTCACATAATCAAAGAACATACCACTACCCGGCTTATCAGCAATTTTAGTTTAGTTCTTGTTAATTTTTAAAAACAATTTGCTTTTACCTCTGATTTTATTTTTACTTCTTCCATCCAATCATGAAAAACTGGCTTATGTTGCATTTTATTATGTCATAATTCTTAGGTTTTACGGGGGTATTCTGGTCTAGAAAAGAGATAGAAAAACATTTTAACCATCAATTTTTTAAAAATTTCAAAAATTTCAAGAATACAAAAAAAAAATCACAAAACAAACAAAATTCGAAAAGTTTTAGTCTGTTATAAAAAGGTGCGTCCTGGTCGAAATAATTTCAGCGTGTTCTGAAACAAAATTTTTCTAAAAATTCTTCATTAGAAAAGATGTCGGCATGGTTCGGCAAAAATTTAGCAAGATGATAACTTCATCAAGAATCATAGGTAAAATGTAGTAGTGAGATTATGTTTGAATCGATTTTAAAACTTTCAATGAAGAAGAAAATTACAGTATCGTTTAAAAATGACTATCGTTTTTAATGACTTTGTCGTAATTAAAACTATAAACTTAAAAAAATTCTTTGTTTATTTTTTCACAGAACAATAAAGCCACGTCCGAAATTCTATTTGAAAACATGATTCATTATTTTCCCATAGGTATTGTTATATCTGTTAAATGATTTTATTGCCCTTGTGCTAATCTCAAACCATTTTATTTGTTAAATATGTTTCCAAAAAATTGTCATTAACATCAAATAATAATGAAGACCATGTACTGAAATCATGTCATTAACAAATACTTTATTTCATTAACTATAATAAAAAACATAACCACATATTTAAACAATCCTTCTTCATACTTAAATAAATTAAAATGATAAATATTAAAATTAATAACCATCTTGATATTTTTAAAATTATGTTCTTATATATTCAATAAACAAAAAGGTGAGGCTTCATGCTTATATTCATTGTATCAACCGCATTAATTTATTGCCAAAAATTTTCATTGAAAAAGAAATGTAAAATTAATAAAAGAAAAAATACTAAAGTCATAACCAAACGCATATGTCAAGGTAAGAGACGAGAACCTACCTTTGATTTATTGTTAAAGATACAAATAGAAAACAAAACAATATCGTATTAAACAATTAAGATATGCTTTTCTAATTAATTAAAGTTTTTAATTGTTATAATTAAGAAAATTGATTAACAGTTAACTGTAATAACTTAATAATAAATACAATAAATACATTTCGAGGTCACAACGGAAATTAATAAATATAAAAGACATTATCATAAAATATAATAATTAATTACGATTACATTTAAAACTATCCGATACGGTTATTATTTAATCTGATTATAAAGATAACATAATGCTGATAAATTAACTAGTAAATAATTAATGTCAACTTTCTTATGGGCGATTATTTATCTACTATACTTAGTAAGACTAAATCAGTTAAGCAAAGTATGTAATTTCATTAGGTTATTTTGAAATAATTTCTAGAATTCTGTTAAATGCATGTTATGGAAAAGTAACCTGTTATCACTAAGTTTTGTCAAAATCCTTAATAATTGAAAAAAAAACTCGAATCTTGTAAAAACAAATATGACGAAAAGGGGTACTAGTCTTGATTTTTCTTTTCACGATTATATTTTTATTCCATAGCAGAAGAAAATTAGTACTTTTTCGTCATCCTTATTATTTATTTTTTTTTAATCAGTTATGAAATTTTTTTTTCAAAATATCATCCGAAATATACGTTTGAGACAAAATATGACCAGGAAGTTTTTTGTAGAAAATTAAATTTCCTACAAAAATGTTAACATAATTTTTTATCTGCATATTTCATGAGATATTTAAAAAACAATTACGATTTTATCAAAAAATCAACTTCGATGATTTTGCGGCACCGGTTCTTTTTATTTAAAAAGAAGAAACAATACAAATTCTTCTTGATGAAAAAAAACACGTGAGTATAACCCACGTGCTTTTTTCACCAAGAAGTATTTGTTTTGAGGGGGTCTGAACAAATTTAATTTTTAACGACCAGTCTAATCTATCAACATTGTATTTACATAATATATTGAATTGAACGAAAATACCTGTGGATGAAATTTTGAATTTTGAAACACGTATTAAAGATTATTTTGATTAAATAAATTTTATTAAAAATATTTTGAGTGAATTAGTGCGAATAAAATTCGCTCGCCAAGGGTTCCGTGAATGTAAAAGAACACAATATCAAAAATAATTAACAAAAACTTGTGTTGTAATGTCTTTATATTGCCAGACCATAGACGCATTGTGGCGGATCGTCCAACTAATAAATTTAAATATATTTTTAAAATATAGTAGTTTTTGAAATAAAAGGAAAACAAAAATCATTAGCTTTTTCACAATTAGATTAGATTCACTTAAAAAATGATTACAAGAAATTATTTTTATTTTGATTAATTTAAGTTTCATATATTTAAATTCCAAAGAGCCCAAATGATTTAAAATTATATATGTGAATTAACGAAAATATATAGCATGGTTATTGTCTATTGAATTAATTGAATTTTTATTATTGGTATATGTTTAATACAAGTGCAAATATATGTGATGTTTCAATTCATTAAATATAAAAGCTGTTGAATTCATCTCCTGATACTACATCTGTAAATATCAATAAATTTATAATTAGATATAATAAACATCATTTTCCGAGTGACATTTAGTTTATGAATGTCAACAACAATTTATTATTTTGATTGATGGATCTCATAATGGTCAACATCCACTATAGAATATTTGAGCAATTCCACGTCATCGCAACAACATTTGTTCTAGCATGAGACCTGACCCCCTCTGATTTCGATAAAATTTCATTGTATATGCCAATGAAAAAATAAAAATACCATTTCTTTCAAAAAATTAAATTTCGCTCTAGGGATGACACAGGGTGGCGGCAAAGTTTTAGAGGCTTGCGAAACATGAATATCTTTGAATATCGATTGCTACTGATTGACTAAACCGATTTAAATCATTTATAGCTCATTGGAAAGGTAATTGATAGGAAAAAAATTACTTAAAATTTTTTATTATTTTTTAAAAGTGTGTTAAACTAAAAAAAAAATTTGAAAGATGGCGCTGTTGGGGGTACCCTCACTTTTACCACAGTTTTTTCCAGAAAAAAATGTTTAATTAGTTCGTAATCTAAAACGAAAGATTCTCAGGTACATAATTTCTCGTTTTAAAAATAAAATTCTTACAAAATTTTAATTTCCGTTTTTTCAATTTTTTGTTTTTTAAAAAATGCATTTTATTTAACTAAACCGCCTGAATTCTTGTTTTATAGAAATTAAATTATTTTGAGGATACAAGCTAAGTATTTGAGGGTGTGGATTCTTTTTACATAATTCACTTTTTCTCCCATTTCTACCTGTCCGAAATTAATTATAAATGAATGTACCTGAAATATATTAAAACTGATGCTGAGAAGTAAATAGTGAGAAAAATTATGTGAAATAAAATGCATGTTGTATAGAATTCATATAATAATTAACTTTTTATTTTTATTCTAAGTTGTGTAATAAAAACAATATACATTTATTAATAATATAAAATAATATAAAAGAAATTGAAAATATAAAATAAATTTACATTGCATATTAACGGCTTATCTTAAAAATCGTAGTTTTAGCTGAATTAGAAAATATTTTTGTGAGCAATGTTTTTTCATCTTTGGGTATGAACGCATGAAATGATTGTGTAAAAGTTTAACACACTTTTAAAAAATTATTAAAAAATTTTAAGTAATTTTTTATATAAGTCCTATTAATTATCTTTCTAATGAGTTATAAATGATTTAAATCGGTTTAGTCAATCGTTAGCAATCGATATTCAAAGATACTCATGTTTCGCAAACCCTTAAAACTTTGCCGCCACCCTGTGTCATCCCTAGAGCGAAATTTAATTTTTTGAAAGAAATAGTATTTTTATTTTTTATTGGCTATCTGTATATGAAATTTTATCGAAATCAGAGGGGGTCAGGAACATCGATGTTGCGGTGACGTGGAATTGCTCATTTGTGAAATAAGTTTCACTCATTTGTGAAATAAGCTCATTTGTGAAATAATATGTTACCTCACAAAGAGAAGTTATAATTAACTAGATGATAGTTTTAAGATACTTATTTAATATATATATAGCGCGAATGACTAGCTATAATTGGTGACCCCGACGTGATCAACACAAAGATAAAATATTGGATAATCAAGAAAGCGAGAAATACTACTGGCTTTATTTTAAAAAGGAAATCAAGTAATTATTCAAGTAACAAATATCTACGCGAACTATTTTGATTATTATTATTATTATTTATTGTTTTAATTGTTATTTCTATTGTTGTATTCTTACACTTGAGGCTCAGTTCAGTAACGATCGAGTTACGAGCCAAAAATATAAATTTAGAACATTTTGTCGCGTTCTTACCCCTGAGTTAGCCCAACTTGTTAGCGATATCATCGCACATCCAAATCCTGATCATCCTTACGATTCAATTAAACAAGCCATTCTCACGCGGTTAGGAAACTATAGCACTGACCGCATTCGTACCGTGCTCCGTGGGATGGATCTTGGCGATAAACTCCCATCCGAATTGTTGCGAGCAATGAGAGGCGAAGCTAAACAAAATTTTTCTGATGACACACTGAGAGTTGTATGGAGCGAAAAACTTCCTCGTCTCATTGAAACCGCTATTGCTCCTAGTAATGACGTTCTTGACGCTGTAGCTGTCACTGCAGATGCTGTATTCAGTTCTTTGATGACTCCATGAATTTTTAAAGTTGCACAACCTTCGCAACACTTTGAATCTTCCAATGATAATTCTGCTAAATCAAATTTGGAAATCTCCTTATTGCAACAGCAATTTAAAAATTTAGAGCTTCAAAATAAAAAGCTGGAAATTCAATTATCGGCAATTAGCCAAAGTTTATCTAACTCTTCTAGATCAAGATCTAGAACTCCTTCTAGAGGTAACGATCACAGATTGCGATCTAGCTCAAGACCTCCACAATTTTTTCAGGGCATTTGTTTTTTTCGTCATCGATTCAGTGACCTTGCTAAAAAATGCCATCCTGAATGTTCTCCTTATGCTTCTTTCTCTATTAATTCAAAAAACTAAATGGATCGCTGCATTTAGCGGAATGCGGTGACTGAATAATTACCGTTTGATGGTTTATGATACCATCACAAATCTCAAATTTCTTATCGATACTGGTGCCGAGGTATCGATAATTCCAGCTCCTTCCGCTCAGAAAATCAGTGTGAAATCAGACTTCACTCTTATTGCTGCGAATTCTACTACCGTGTCTACTTATGGAACGAAAACTTTAACGTTGAGTTTAGGTCTTCGACGTTCATTCGTTCACTCTTTTATCATCGCCAGTGTCTCTGTTCCGATAATTGGCGCAGACTTTTTAAACAAATACGGTATTCTGGTTGATATAAAACAGAAACGAATAATCGACCCACTGTCTGATATTTTCACATCAGCAGTCACAGCTCCTATCTCTGCTCCTTCATTGTCTGTTCTTATCGATGATAAATTTTCTCGTGAAATTAAAGAGCTTTTAAACGAGTTCAAAGAATTAACCTTTGACTCGGGTCTCTGTTCAGCTGTGAAACACAATGTGACACATGTCCATCACTACTGGACCACCAGTCTCCTGCAAAACTCGCAGACTAGCAGCTGTCAAACTTAAAGCTGCAAAGACTGAATTTGACTATATGCTAGAACAAAGAATCTGTAGACCCTCTAGTAGTCAATGGTCCAGTCCTCTTCACTTGGTCGAAAAGAAAACAGGTGGTATTCGTGTTTGCGGTGATTACCGTGGCTTAAATAAAGTCACAGTCCCTGACAAATACAACATTCCTTTTGTTCAGGATTTTTCGCAACAACTTGTAGGTTGCACTATTTTCTCGACTATCGACCTAGTGCGAGCTTACCACCAAATTCCTATTGAGCCGTCTGATATTCCTAAGACAGCTATCTCTACACCATTCGGACTTTTCAAGTTCACACCAAACGTTTCAGCGACATATGCACACCATTTTACGTGGTTTAGATTTCTGCTTCGTCTAATTAGACGATCTATTTGTCGCATCTAAGTCCTATGTCGAACATTTAGGGCATCTTAAGATCATCTTTCAAAAATTGCAAGATGCTGGTATGATCATCAACCTTAACAAGTGCAACTTCGCACAACACGAAATTAATTTCTTAGGTCATACCATCGATTCTAACGGAATTAGATCACCGAAAGAACGAGAGGATGTTATTTCCGATTTTCCCACTCCTCAAATGGTCAAACAACTACGTTGATTTCTCGGAATGATCAATTTATATTGATGTTTCATTCCTCACTCTGCCGGTGATCAAGCCATTTTAAATGATTTCTTAAAAGGCTCAAAGAAGAACGACAAACGACCTATTAACTGGTCGGATTCTTCTCTTCAAGCTTTTACAAACTGTAAAAAGCAACTCAGTGATGCTACGATGCTCGCTCATCCTTCGTTAGATGCCCAACTTGCTATTATGGTCGACGCTTCCGACAAAGCAGTTGGTGCCGTCGTTCAACAACTGGTCACCGATTCATGGCAGCCTCTCAATTTCTTTTTGGTTAGACTAATCAAAACTCAACAGCGCTTATGATCGTGAACTTTTGGCAGTTTATTTAGCCATTAAACACTTTCGTTACCTTCTAGAAGGGTGAAATTTTATCCTATTCACGGATCATAAACCTTTAATTTATGTACTGTCGCAAAATCCAGACAAAGCTAGTCCTAGACAATTTAGACATCTGGATATATTAGCCAGTTAACAACTGACATACGACATATTTCTGGAATTGACAATGTTGTTGCTGACGCCTTGTCACGCATTGATCAAATCCAACTACCTGAGAGCATCGACTATTCGGCAATTGCTAATAATTCAGAGTTGAAGGAACTACTTTCGGAAATAGCACGACGCTTAAATTCCAACAGTTTCCTCTATCCTTTCACTCTAACAAATTTATTTATTGTGACGTTTCAACGAGGAAACTACGTCCATTTATTCCAAAACAGTTTCGTCAAAGTGTTTTCGTGTAAATGCACAACATTTCTCATCCCGGAATCAATTCTTCTATTAAATTACTGACTGACGCCGTGGTCTGGCCGTCAATAAAAAAAGATGTCCAGAAAATGACTCGAAACTGTGTCAG
The DNA here is from genome assembly GCA_963693315.1 of Diogma glabrata. NCBI lineage: Eukaryota > Metazoa > Arthropoda > Insecta > Diptera > Cylindrotomidae > Diogma > Diogma glabrata. The sequence continues at coordinate 375,578,282 of OY856187.1, read as the reverse complement.
AGTCAGATATCAAAAGTTTCAAGACACACTCGATCTCCCTTATCTAATTATTCTTCAACTTCAGAACAATTTTCCGAAGTTCATTTAGATATTATTGGACCGATGCCTTCATCTGAAGGACAACGGTATTGTGTAACTCTGATCGAAAAATACATAAGATGGCCCGAAGCAATCCCGATTTCAGAAATTATGGCTGCAACGTAGCCAATGCTGTTTATTCTGGGTAGATATCTCGCTTCGGGGTTCCAAATTTCATTGTGACCGATCAAGGGTCACAATTTGAATCTCAATTATATTCAGAACTTTCAAAGCTGTTAGTTTTAAAACATCGACGAGCCACAGCTTATAATCCTAAATGTAATGGCATGATCGAACGTTTTAATCGAACATTGAAAGCGGCCATAATGTGTCACGATTGACAAGATAGGACACGTACTCTCCCTACAATACTTCTTGGACTGCGTACAGCTTTTCGGGAAGATTTTAAATCTACCTCCGCGGAATTAGTGTATGGATCTACCTTACGCTTGCCGGGACACTTTTTTTTCGGAACAAACGACATTGGTTCCACAGTCGGATTTTGTAGCTAACCTCCAGCTATAGTTCAACAATCTCCGACCTGTTACTTCTTCTCGTCACTCGAATGATAACGTTTTTGTTTTCAACGATTTTAAGGCCTGCTCACACGTTTTCCTCAGAGTAGACACGGTCCCAAAGTCATTGCAGCAACCCTTTCGATGGACTCTATCTCGTCATCAATCGTGATGACAAAACTTTCACTATAGATATTAGAGGAAGAATGGTTAAAGTTAGTATCGACAGATTGAAACCCAGCTATCAGGATAGCACTAAATCTAAACGATCCCTGAATAACCATTGACCGATAATATCTAGTTCTCCTCAGCACTGTTCTTCGATACCTGTTTCGAATTCTACGGAACAGGATCACATCTATAACTCCGATCCTTCTTCAATTTCAATTTCGAGCACTCCGATCAAAATTAAAAAAATAGTGCGTTTAACTTACAACCTCAAACTTTTGTTAGTAGGTCTGGTCGGATCACACCTCCACCATCTCGCCTTATTACGCAATAAGTCTTTATTTGCAATAGCATAACAAAATAAATGTTTTATCGTAAATGTCAATAGTAAATTACAATCAAATCTACATTGATCAAAAATGACTCCAAAAATGTTACTTTAGGTTAAATCTTATCCATAGCTGTTTATGGTAACTCAAGAAAGATTCACTTAACCAACTTATAAATGGTTTAAATTTGATAATTTTTTCGGTCAATCAAGTGTCGAAATTTAGGGGGGTAGTAGCCTCACATGCTAAAAATATTTTTTTTTAAATAACACAAAAGCTGTCTATTGCAAAATTCTAAAAAAAATTGTAATGTTTTTTAAATTAAGTGCTCCTTCATATGACACCCCACTCATTTGTGTCAAAAATGGTTTTTTTTACTCTCCTCACACCCATCCCCTAAACACACAGAAATATAATTATTTGAGGCTTCACTATTATTTTCATTCAAAATTTACCAAAGTTACCTGTCTCTGTGAATTTTTTAAAATTTTTCTGTCAATCATCGTCGAAACGTAGGGGGCGGAACGGTCTGAAAGTTGCATTTTTTTGACAATAACTCAAAAACTGTGCACCGCAAAATTTTAAAAAAAATTGCAATGATTTCTAAATTTTTTGCTCTTTGAAATGATACCCCGCTCTCTTGGGTGAGAAAAGTTTTTTTTACCCTCTCTATTGTCGTCCCCTAAACACACAGAAATATAATTATTTGAGACTTCGCTATAATTTTCATACAAAATTTACCTGATTTTCTAGCTCTGTGAATTTTTACAAATATTTCTGTTAATCAGTGTCGAAACGTTGGTGGAAGAAGGGCGCGGTCTGAATTTTGCACTTTTTTGACATTAACTAAAAAACTGTGCACCGCAGTCCACAAAATTCTAAAAAATTGCAATGATTTCTAAATTAGGTGCTCTTTCAAATGACACCCCACTCGCTTGGGTCAAAAAAGGATTTTTTTAATTCTTTATACCTCCGTCCCCTAAACACACAGAAATATAATTATTGGAAACTTTAATTTTAATACAAAATTTACTGAATTTCCTAACTCTGCGAATTTTTACAAATTTTTCTGTTAATCATTGTCGAAACCTAGGGGGGTAACGGTTTGAATTTTGCACTTTTTTGTCCATAACTCAAAAATTGTGCACCGCAAAATTCTAAAAATAATTGCAATGTATTCGAAATTAGCTGCTCTTTCACCTAATGACACCCCACTTGACCACGTATTAAATGGTGTTTTTAATCCTTCTCATATCCACCCTCTTAATATATATAATTTTGAGTATATGACACTTTTATATATTTTTTAGTAAAAATTTACTAATTTTTCTATCATCCCAAATACATTTGAAGATTTTCGATCAGTTAGGTTCGGAGCTAATCGAGGTAAGAAAACGCGAAGGAAACGCCATTATTCAAAATTATACAAAAAATGGTAAGTTGTAAAATTCCAAAATAAATTTTTAAGGAATACTGAAATGAAGCCCTTCCATATGATACCCTACTTGAATCTATAAAAAAATGTATTTTCTCAAAGGTTTCACATTGTAACCCTGTAAACCTAACAAAAACAACTTTAGTTTTATTTGTATCTGTCATTTTATGTGGACAGGCTAGTTTTATACGCACTTCATATTTCAGGTCCATAGCATTTATAGTTTACGAGATAATCGATATAATGTGAAAAAATTGTTTTACTCTCACCAATAGGGTTTGTTATAAAAAACGGAACCTTAAAAACGATAATATATGAAATACACAAATATAATATTCGAACTCAAGTAGGTTTATTTGGTGAACTTTCAAACACTTAAAAAATTGTATTTAGGGCAAAGTTTTCTAAATGTGCTGTTTTATCCATATGGTATAGTGATGATTTTTTACCGTTTATTGCACATATATATCCGTGTAACGCAACCACTCGCGTTTGGATAAGGAGCTCGCGGTAGTAGTTGTACACAATAGTTTTTGTACCAAATGTACAAAATTTAATAAATATATTGTTAATTAAATAATTTATATAAACAATTTAACAATTTATTCAATAAATATATAAACAAATTTAAGAAATTTAAATCTAAACTAAAGCACGCCACATTGATTGTAAGCTTTAAACTCAAACTTGATTCCAGAAAGTAGATTCAAATACTAGATTCCAATTTGATGCTCAATAAAACTAATTTTATTAAGCAAGCTTAGTACAATCTAGCATGAATTTGAAGTCTAAGTAATATATTTTAATACAAATCTTACAATGAAGACGGCGTGCGTTACTATTAATTTAATTTTTTTTATAAATATTTTGATACTTTTTCGCGTGCAATAAACATTTTCGCAGGAGAGATCTACTACTTGGAAGAATAAAAATATATTTTTTTATTTGCATGTGTAATATATGCATTTTTTGGTTAATTTATTTTATATTCTACTATGCTATAATAGTAGATTGCATACCAAGGGAGAAAAGTGCATGTTTTTCTACCTAGGTGTGTTTGGAGCCCGAGGGCGAAGCCTGACCGCTACTTATTCCTAAGGGAAATGACATGCACTTCCCCGAGGTGTGTATACTATTTTGTTAACGACCACAATATAGTTATGATATTAAAAAGATTTTACTTTTCATTCATTTAAAGAAAATCATTTAAAGAAAATGAAAATTAATAAATAAAATGGTTTGAATTTATCTAAAATATTTCTGTTTCCATGAAAACTATCATTGTTGTCATGGTTTGTTATTTTTTATAACCTAGGGAGAAAAAGATGCGATTTGCTCCCGCAAATGAGGGACCGGAATTGAACCTTATATACAACTCGTGCAAAAACGATATTAACTATAGATGATTGAATTAGAAACAACAACATTTGACATTCATATTGTATTTTTTATGATTGCTTTGATTTACAGACTTTGTAAAATTACTTGAAAATATCATTGCAACTACAATTTGTTATTTAGTGAAAGTATTTGTCCACTAAAGAGAAAAAAGACCACTTTCACAGGCGGTTAAACCTGTATAAAAAGGGTTTTTCGTATACTGCCGTAGAAAAATATCTATATTCAAAATATTTTTTTCTCTTTATCTCCACTTTAAGATCATATGGTGTCTACTAGACAGAGCCATCCAACTCTGTTAGAGGCAATCTCTCTTAGCTCTCCCAATGATTTGTCAATTTTTTTCGCTTCAGATACCTCGCACCCTTTTCTTCCACTTCATTGTTGGTTATCGTACCTTTCTTTTGTCTTGTGAATTTCACTCTAGGTACAACCTTCAACTAGAACGCCCACCCTGCGTTTTATTTAAATATAACGCCTAGGCGTTATGTATTAAATTATGAATACAAACTAATTTTTTTAAGTCATTCAATACATGTATGATAAATTATATCATACGTATTTTGATTTTTATATGAAAGCAATTGATTTTTGACAGAGAAAAACTCGAAATCTCTTTTTGACTATTTCAAAAACTTCAAAATCAGTACATGGCTTAGTAGTATTATAAGCGATACCATCCTAGAAATTGAAGCAAATCTAAATGATCTTATCGACGAAAATGACAACGTCAAGCTCCATAAAGAGTATTCGACATCATGTGGTATAGAGATTGTAGCTTTTTGCAAACTAGAAGATGTCAACATTACTGTTGTGGAAGTGGAAAACAATTGTATAATGTTCGATTAATGTTTATGGGTCATTCTTTTACAAACCGGACACCTTTCTGACTGACACATTTTTGATTTGGCTGAAATTTTTCGTAGGGGCTTTGTATCGAAAAAATTTTCTATTAAAACGTATATTTAATTAATGGAGAAATGAGTTTTACTGTTAGAAATAAATTAATTTTTCCAGCGCGTGACGCCAAAAATTTATTTCAAACGTTAAAAATACTAAAAAATTAAATCTGTACATTTTTGATTGTGTCTAAATTTTGGTTATGTATTTTTTAAATGCCAAAAAATCGCTTTTATTGTTGTTTTGACTCTACTTTTGATGATTTACTGACTATTAGACCAATTGGCTACAATCAATATCTTCAGCAATTCAATCGATTGAAAAGCGGCTAATAACACCGGCACAAACTCTATTATAATTGAATAAATTTTTCGGTTTAAAATTGGATACAGAATAAAATGGCAATGTACAACACACACAAAATCATATAACCATATACAGATTCCTGAACTACTAACTTATGTTTTATTTATAACAAAAGTTTTAATTAAATTTAAATTTTTAAAAAAATCGCTTACTTCGAAAAGTGGCGTTCTATTCGAGATATCGTTCTATTTGAAACAGCATTCTTTTCGAATAATTATATCACTTTTTAAGAAAATTGAAAAATTGCTCCCCTCGAACACAACACCTAGGCGTTGTTTTCGGGGGAAGACGGTAGAAGAAACTTTATATATTTAGCAAAATGGCGTTATAGTCTAAGATCCGTGTATAGAACGACCTTCACCGAACTGTTTAATGGATGAAAAGTATTTTATATTAAATTAAATATGTTAACAAATATATTTCAAGAGTTGGTTGACTAAAAAATTTTGGTCCAGTATATGATTATTTAAAGTTTTAAAAATTAATTTTTTTTAAACATTTCACCGTTTCGGTTAATAGACAAATGGCATACCAATCAAAAGTATGAAGCCTTTAGAATATGCAACCGATCGGTTGACTATTTTTTTCCCGTCATAACTTTTGGGTACGCATATATAAACAGGTATAGTCTAAGAGCCAGTGACCGGCAGACTTACGGTATTTTAGCAAACTCCATATTGATGCTAGGTATAGTTTTTCACCTGCCGTAGTTGAAATGGGTATTCACTATCCCCGCCGATGGTTCCTTTGGGCGTGTCCGCAAGTCAAAAAACGTAAAAATTGACTTCAAAAACGTGATTTCAGCAAGTCTGCCGTTTTAATATCTTAAAGTATACAATCTTTTTTTAGTAAAAAATCCAATGGCAGACACCTACTCCGGTTCCAAGTAATTTTTTTTAAATTTCAAAGTTTCAAAATTTCATGAAAATTTACTTTATAGTCCAGTAACTTTATACATCACAGTATGCGTCAAATCCGGTAGTTCTGATTTTTTGCAGATTTGTTTATGATGTTGGCCTAATGAATAATCCAAGTTTGTGACCTCGAGCGCCGAACGCAACTTTGTCAAAAGTCGAAAAAACCGCGAAAAAATCGTTATTTTTTCAAATTTTGGCGATTATAACCCTAAAGGACTAGTTTTTTCTTTATACTTTCTTAGGACGGTTTTAAAGTAGACTAAATTTTCTACAATATGATACTAGAACTGTCTCTGTAGACCCAATAGTTTCCGAGATTAAGCAGTTCAAAGTTTATCATTTTTTCGAAATTCGCAATTTTTTGCAATTCTGTCGTTCTGAATGAATTTTCGAGTGACTAAAATAATGTCTAAAGGCTTGAAACCACATACAACGGAAACAGAAACCGAAACCGAATTTCATACAAATTTTACAGAAACCGAATTTTTATCTGTCAAATTTGTATGAAATTCGGTTTCTGTTTCTGTTTCCGTTGTATGTGAATGCCCGGCTTAAGATATTGCAAAATATTGCGAAGTCAAAAAAAAGGATAAATTTTGAAAGGCTCAACCTCGGAAACTATTGGATCTACAGAGACAATTCTAGTATCATATTGTAGCAAATTTAGTCTACTTTTTTTTCAAAAACTAGTCCCTTAGGGCCATAATCGCCAAAATTTGAAAAAATAACGATTTTTTCGATTTTTGAGGCTTAATCTCGGAAACTATTGGGTCTACAGAGACAGTTTTAGTATCATATTGTAGCAAATTCAGTTTACTTTAAAACCGTCCTAAGAAAGTATAAAGAAAAAACTAGTCCTTTAGGGTTATAATCGCCAAAATTTGAAAAAATAACGATTTTTTCGCGGTTTTTTCGATTTTTGACAAAGTTGCGTTCGGCGCTCGAGGTCACAAACTTGGATTATTCATTAGGCCAACATCGTAAACAAGTCTGCAGAAAATCAGAACTACCAGATTTGACGCATACTGTGATGTATAAAGTTACTGGACTATAAAGTAAATTTTCATGAAATTTTGAAACTTTGAAATTTAAAAAAAATTACTCGGAACCGGAGTAGGTGTCTGCCATTGGATTTTTTACTAAAAAAAGATTGTATACTTTAAGATATTAAAACGGCAGACTTGCTGAAATCACGTTTTTGAAGTCAATTTTTACGTTTTTTGACTTGCGGACACGCCCAAAGGAACCATCGGCGGGGATAGTGAATACCCATTTCAACTACGGCAGGTGAAAAACTATACCTAGCATCAATATGGAGTTTGCTAAAATACCGTAAGTCTGCCGGTCACTGGCTCTCAGTCTAGTAAATCGATAATAGTAATTTGCACCGGTCTGGTTAATGAATAAACTTTATGTCAAAATAAAGATTATTTTATTACAAAGACGGTGATATAGGGTTGTCTGCAAAAATCAGTCCTGAATCCCGGTTGCCGAGTTTTAAAAAGTGCAATATTCCTACGAGTGAATACGTGCGACAGAGAGGTCCCAGCGAACTTTTTGTCTGTGAAAATAAAAAGAATAGCGATAGACTCGTAAATGTGCGCATTATTTTGGAACAGCTTGCCACAACATTCAGAATTGAAATACATTCATTTCTTTATACATTCAAATAACATCTAAAATTATTATTCACAGTTAACGTATATTGTATTAGTTAGTATGTATAACTTATTTACATTTCAAATACGAATTAAATAAATTTAGAATACAAGATAAAATGTTAGTTTCATTTTTATCGCTGCAGCAAATAATTTGTGTTTAATACAGGTGCGTAATAATCAAAGTAACTCGAAGTTTTAAGGTAATTTGCATTATAATGTCATACAACAACAAATGTTGCATCTTGCGATATTATTTAATGCAAATATGCAATAGAAATTTTTAATACAACACGCTTTATGTTTTAATGAAAACTACAATAAATTTTATTCCAAGTACTGTGTTAAATATTAATGCAAATAGAATTAAATTTAACTTTAAAGCAAGCTTTGCAATATTTTATAATAGAGGCTTCCGTAGGACCTATATAATAATCCTATATAATAATCCTATATAATAATATACAATAATCCAAAACAATAGTAGTTTAATCAATGAGTGAATAATGAAGTAGTTTATTCTCAAGCAAAAGTTTAAAATTTGAGCGAGGCACGAGCGAGAACTTTAATTTGCGAGAGAATAAAATTTATTATTCACGAATCGATTACAATACTTTATTCTCTGACAAAGAATTGGGTATTATAAAAAATAAATAGTATATTCTTCAACGATGCCGAAAACAACATATTTTGAAACGAGAGACAGTTGGTAATGGTCGCGAGATTCAAAATATGATTTTCGGCGAGTAGAAGACTATACTTTTTCTACTACTATTTTAAAAATTATTATTAATTATTAAACATTTTCATTTATAATTATGGACATACAATTCACATTTTAAAACATACACTGTTACAAATAAAAATTGTATATGTGTATTTATATTTCTGCCATTAAAAAATAGATGACTCAATATGAATAAATTATCCAATTTTTATGTTATAAACATAGCTGTCTTTAATTACAAGCAGTGTTCCGATTTTTATTTTATTTTGCCCTTAAAAAGTTTTTGTCTCCCAAAATAAAATACATATAAATTAAAATCTGCACTCAAAGAGCTAAATTTTATTTTCTTATTTTTCGCCCTCAGATATTTTAATTTTACTTTAGAAATAAATTTTTGTACGTTATAGATTTTATTTTTTTTTCATTTATTTCGTTCAAAGAAAAGAGGAATAAAATAAAATCTATTTTTTTTAAACTATCCGTTTACGGTTACATATGTACATATTTTTGTTTGTTTTGTTTTATTCTGGTTAGTTTTCGTCCTATTTCGTTATTTTATAAGAAAAGATTTTAGAAATTTGTATCTCTGAATCGTAATTTTAGATAATGATCTCCATTAAGGTAAATAATTTAATAATGAATAATTTTTAATATGTTATGCATGAATACAGATGTAAAGGTAATATTACCCATGGTAAAATTACCGGTAAAATTGGTAATATTACGTAATATTACTTAGGCTTGGTAAAATTGGTAAAATTGCAGTAAAATTTGATTAACCTTTGTTTAATAAAAATCAAAGTTTGTGCTTTTTTTGTGGAATTATAGAATATTTATTACAACAAGAATATTTATCACAACAAGATGCCTTTGAAAACCTAGATCTTAGACCAAAATGCATCTGAGGTATTGAACACTTTTTCAAACAGTTGTAGATTGGCGCTAGCCAAGGTTATTGATTCCAGCAGATCATTTCATTTCAGATGATATGCAGTTTGGCTCAGCAGTATGTCTTTATGTAGTGGCGAGCAATTGATATGAAAAAAAGAGTAAATCTTATGCATTTCATCGGTACACTGCGGTGAACGGTTTTTCAATTGCAGTACGTATTGTGACAGATCGAGTGAATTAAAAACATTATGTTGGAAAAACAAAATGCTTCATTTGGCTCTATAGCAGAAGCAGTGTAGACGGATTTCTATATTATTTCTTCGCTTTGAATGTTAAATTGAATAATATTTTGAAGTTAATAGATAGATGTCTTTATTGTTGGCCGCAAGTATAGTTCGTTTTCTCACAAATCGTGATTCTTATAGTAAGTTAGAATGCTTGGAAATATTGAAAGCAATTTCGTTCGCGTTGCAATTTTACTTTAAACGAACCAGCAACAGCAGCAGATCGATGGAATTCTCAAACGGTTAAGAACACACAACGCAACGAAACATTATCAGCCCTTCATTATAAATTTTGGTTTCGAGTTTGAGAAAAAATTTTTTTTTAGCCATTTGCCTTTTATATTTTTGCCATGAATGAAACAATGCACGAATTAGAATTTGGTTGTTACACGCGTAATTAATGTAACCATCCCACTGTCGGTTGTGGGACATCTGAAGTGACACATCACACGTTTAATGTCGTTGAAAATTATCAATGCTGAAAAAAACGTTGAACCAGGCTTACTTTCAAACCACATGCGATGAAAGTAGCATTTATCTAGATTGGGATGCATCGCTTATAGTTTGAACATATATTAAGTTTCAATGAATATGCTTGGTTTTCTGTAGACTCACTTTTTGAATTTGTGCCCCCCGTTCAAATGTTTTTATATTTCCATTCCATGTGTAATACTAATACGTAAACATTTACGAATATAGTATTGTCCTTACAAATACATAACTTCGACATATAACAGTAAAGAAATCTGTCATCGTTGTAGCCAGTTGGTCCAGGATTTGTTCCATTTTTTTAGATGTGCAAAAAACCTATATTTTACCTATTTTACCAATTTTACCAATCTTACCGGTAATTTTACGGTAAAATTACCATAAAAATATTTTACCGGTAAATTTACATCTGTATGCATGAATTAAATTATGAAGTATATAAAATTATTTAATATTATTTATTTAAAATGATTTAATGAACGGATTTCGTTAAAATTAAAATAAATAATAGTCGAAAAAAAAATTAATTAATTTATATTCATATATGAATTAATTTTTTTTCGACTATTATTTTATTAATTAATTTTATTTCTATCTATTCCAACTGATAAGGGCAAATACACGTTTTCTTTCTTTTATTAAAACAGTAAAAAAACATAAGTCGCATTGGATTTAAATGAAGTAACTGTATTATCTGGAAAAACTATCGCTTTGTTGTTCTTTTTTTTGTAAACTAAGCTATTTTATATTCAAATCGACGTCACTTATTTTCATACATATTTTAACCAAACTAAACCAAAAGAAAAGAAAAATAAAAAAATTATTATAAAAAAAATCTCTGAGAGCATTATATTTATTTTTTTCAAATAACTATCTGCCAACAAAATCTTTTCTCGTAAATTTTTATTTTGCCTATAAAGAGCTTTTTTGTAAATTTTTTCATATTATCCTAAGTGCAAGAGCGAAAAATAAATTATAAAAATAAAGCCCGCATGGTTTTATTTTGAAAATAAGTGCGAGCGCCCTTAAAAAATAAAAATCTGATCACTGATTACAAGCCTTATTGTTTTTTTCGCGAATTTTTTATTTTAGTTATTCATGATGTTATATTTTTATTCTATTTACGCTACAAAATCCTATACATATTATTATTCTATTTAATCTATAAAGTTCTTAAAATCATTAAATAACACATCTTTGTAGGTTTATTGTTTTTTTAATTTCGCGTCTAGTAGGCTTATAAGTAAAGAAGGGTTGTACTTTGTCATAAACAAAATCAAATTCAGATTTCAGATTTCTAAAATAAAAATATCAGTTTTGATTTAGTTTTTGAATGGGTATGACGTTACGTAAATTCTTGATATATTTTAACACAACCTACATTATAAAATAAATAAATATTTTTTAAAAAAATAAATATTCTTTTTTCATTTTTGTTAAATAAATACGTGAAATAATATTTTTTAAAAATATCTTAACACCAACTGTTTTTTATCATACTGTTTAAAAAGAATATATGAATATTATGTATTTAACTATTATTATTTTTACAGTTTTAATGTAAATTGTCCGTAAATAATTCAAAAATAAATTAACGTCATCCTCCAAACAGAGACAAATTAACACTAACAAAATTATTTCATTCAACCAATTGATTAACGTTTATTCTAGGATGGTTTATTTTAGTTAAGAAATTAGAAAATAGATGGCTTTTAAAAAATTACTTTCGTCACTAGGTACGAAAGTAATTCGTATAGGTTTTTTTTATCACCGGTGACGAAAAAGAAGTTTTCTATGCAATGAACAAACATCGAAAGTAGATTTTGTATGTTGGGTAGTAGAAAAAACATTTTCTTCAATTAAAACAATAAATCTTTATTGTTTTTTTAATTGATAAATCAAATTTCTTGAAAAACGCCCATCTCATACAATCAACCAAGTTCAACTAAACGAAATATGAGAATTTTGCTCAAAATTTGATTTTTGAACAAAACTTATCAAAGCAATTGTGATTATAATTTGAAAATAATTTTAATGAAATCAAAACAATTTGACCAATTGGAATCATACCAATTGAATAATGATAATTTTTTATAGGAAAATTTTCATTAGACAATAGTTAAGTTTATTAGGCTATAGGTTAGAAAACAATACAATAATACATACTATTATTATCGAAAAAACATACAAATAAAACTGATATAATTAAATGGAAGAGAATAAAACAATTTTTTTAACAGTCGACCATTAGTGCTACTCTTATCAAGTATTAACAAGCAAAGTTCCATAAAAAAACTGAAGAGGGTAATTATGAATGTCATCACGAAGAGGCAGATACGATGATTATTTCCCATGCTTATAAAGCGGCAGGCTTAAGAATTTTAATAAGAGCCTCTGATACTGATGTTTACCGATTTTCAAGAATTTACTGCTGGTATGTATGGCATCAAGAACTGCACTAAAGTGAATGATGCGAGGTATCGCATTTTTTAATAAAAATTACTGTTCTAAAGAAGGCAGCAAACAGTTAAAAAAAAAAAATAAAAAGCTTTGACTCCAACACTATACCATCATGCTGGATATCAATGAAACAAAAAATTTTACGAACTATTTTTGTCAATTCCATGTGGCTTAATGCCACGAACCCTGTATGCGTTAAACTGCAGCCTGACGACTGCGGTTGGTTTTTAGCTGATTATTTAAAACCAACAGGGTTTATTGGAGATCAAACACCTTTAACGGTAGAAGACATAATTGAAACAACACAACAAGAAAGCGATGACGAAGGATGTTCCAGAGTTGATGAAAATTTTACTTCCGATGAATCAGAAGCAGAATAATGTTTGTTAATAGAAAAATAAACAAATAACAAATAAAAAAATAACAAATTATTTGCTGCAACTAGTTATCCATAGCGATAAAAATTAAACTAACATTTTATCTTGTATTCTAAGTTTATTTAATTCGTATTTGAAATGTAATAAGTTATACATAATAACTTTATAATATACGTTAACTGTAAATAATAATTTTAGATGCAATTTGAATGTGTAAAGAACGAAACGAAAGACATGTTTCTGTGCATTAAACTGGTTAATAGTTTTCAATTCAATTCTGAATGTTGTGGCAAGCTGTTTCAAAATGATGCGCATATTTACGAGTCTATCGCTATCCTTTTTATTTTCACAGACAAAAAGTTCGCTGTGACCTCTCTGTCGCACGTATACACTCGTAGGAATATTGCACTTTTTAAAACTCGACAACCTGAATTCAGGACTGATTTTTTGCAGACAACCCTATATCACCGTGTTTATAATAAAATAAAGTTTATTTTGACATAAAGTTTATTCATTAACCAGACCGGTGCAAATTACTATTATCGATTTACCTGTTTACACATGCCTACCCAAAAGTTATGACGGGACAAAAAAAGGCAACCGATCGGTTGCATATTCTAAAGGCTTCATACTTTTGATTGGTATGTCATTTGTCTATTAACCGAAACGGTGAAATGTTTAAAAAAAAATTAATTTTTAAATTTTTAATTAATCATATTCTGGACCGAAATTTTTTAGTCAACCAACTCTTGAAATATATTTATTAACATATTTAATTTAATATAAAATACTTTTCATCCATTAACCAGTGCGGTGAAGGTCGTTGTATACTTGGATCCTATACTATTATATTTACACAAATTTAAAACACGTATTTTTGTGTTTTATAAATGCCGTAGAAAAAGTAGAGTGTATAACTCACATTTACATTTTCTACTCGTATGGTTATAGCCCTCGCTTCTTTCGAGCTGCAAACTTCATACTTTTGTGAAATTTAGTACATTTCGGCATCGTTATACAAACTACTATTATAGACTTCAAACAGCTCTTTTTATGATCATGTACTAATAAATTGTTTTTATTTTGTTTCAGGTATGTGTTGGCATTCCATCAGATTATGACATTTGAAGACAGCTTAAGGTAACATTTTTCATATTATAAGAATTATAAAAACAAAATTCCACGCTTTCTATTCTGGACCCACAAACAATTATGTAAATATTAAATTATTTTTTTTTGCTGTTAGAGAGCATTCAAACCCATTGTCTGTAATTATCTATAACACCATGGTTATTAAGCTGAGAAAGGCAAAACAACGAAGACAAAATAGATTTTTAAAGGCAACAGTTATGCAGGATCACAATTCACAGGAGATGCTTAGCTTAGCAGTTTGCACTTTTTACTGAAGATGTCAAATTTTAACACGTCAACGATGTATATCTTCTTAAGGTTACAGCTTACGGAACAACGGTCAGAAAACATGTTCTTTTTTGAGCCTCTTGCTTGATTATATAAATTTTTTTTTCGATTGCTGGAAGAATAGACTCAATATAACTATATAACTATATATGGGATTTAATAATTGAAAAAAGGTAGCGCGTCACATGATCTAGAAATTTATCACTGTATGGCTAGCAACCCCATTTTTGTTTTGAAAATTTGCCATATGTGGGCTTAATTATTCTTAATTTTTCAAAATTGCAGTACAAGGCTTTGTGATTTAAGGACATATAGGTTGGCCTTGGTCTTTTTTTAAAAAGGAAGTATGTAACCATAGTTTTTAAGAAATCGGACATGTTCATGGCATCAGTTTTGATGATAAATTTTTGCTAAGGAATGACTTTCAAGTACGTTTCTGGAATACAATATACAATATCTCAACGTGTCTAATTCCCTATGAAAATCAACCTGTTTTTTTTCTTCATAATATTGGGTTAAAATGCTCTGACTGATGGTAATGCAAAAGAATCATTACAACCTAAAGTGATTCCACGACATGTTGTTGATAAACCACAGCATTAAACTTCGAAGGTACCTGAAAAAGTCTTATATCCTGAATTTTAGTCTTTAATTTTTAGCTTGAGGAGTAATTTTTTCAGCAGCAACTTCGTCGGTAGTGAGTTTATTTAGTGGTCATTAGCACACTGAAAAAAACATGTCCTATTTCCAATCGAAATGCAATTGTCTCAACCTCACCATGCGGTCACATATGGCGAATCAAACTACGAAATTGCTTCAACAACTCTACAATTATAAATCGATGAAGTTGAGACAATCACACGAAATATTTATGTGAAAATAAAATATAGTTCAATTAATCTCAAATACTTAAACTTTAAAATGAAAAGTTCATGATGTAAGGCCAAAGAAAATTTTTTTCAGGGAAATTGTTATTATCTTTATTCAACTACTGTTATATTGGATATAACACTTTATATTTAAAATAAACCACATTCTGTTGTTAGGAAAATGTTATTGTGTAGTTGTCCCAATCACAGTGAAATTGTTTGCAAATAATTTTTCTTTGCATGAATAATCAACTGCCAACTTCGAGATGAGGTTGTCATGAACTTCAATATTTTTTTCAGTGCATGCATTGGTTTTGAAACTGGTGGGAACCATGGCCCGTAATAGGCAGCTATCTTCGTTAGAACTTACCACCGGCTTCAACTTTGCTCAATATAAGAACCTGAAAACTGTCTGGTCGCGGTAATTTGCATTTTAAGAGTACCATCCCATCCTATTTTAATATTTGTTGGTGACTTATTTTTCATTTGGTTCACACAAGAAACGGATGTTAGGTGACAATTTTTTTTCAGTGGAATATCTTAAAAATCGTTGTTAGTTGTGAATTTAAAATTAAACTCTATCATTATGATTGTATTTTTCATCATTACTTCAACCAAATAAGTGCTGTTTTATCCAAAATTAAAATGCTGATTTTTTAAACATTATAGTACTGCTAGGTAACTGTTATAGCAGTAAACTTTTTAGTGTTAATATGCAAAAACTATGTTACGAAAAGAACAATGGTATAGTTGAACGTTTTCAAGTTAAATTAATCCTTAAAATAAACCAAAACTGATTTGGATTAAAAACGTTCAAGTTTGATTGGTATTGCTTTGATATACTATTTCAACAACATAGTGTTATGACATTGATACTATGAAGTTGACTGCTATAACAATCTTCTACCATTATCTATTGAAAGTCATGTTTCAAAATATGTTCTTGTTGTGTTTTGCAGCTGACATTAAAGTTAAGTATTAGAAGTTGGAGTTAAGTTTGGTATTGGATAACTGCTAGTGCATAATTTTATTTTTCCTTTAAAAGTGAAAAATTTCTGCAGAAACAGTTCGTTTATGAGGTATCATCTAACTAAACGATTAACGTAGCTTTTAGTTAAAGCTTTGTTTTGTAGTACATATATTGAGAAAAACGGCTGGTTCAAGCATACTGGCAAGTGGCAACAACATTTGTGAGTATTTCTGATCAAAAAAATGTTATTTTATTTGTTTTTGATTTCTACTATTTTATTTCAGTTTTATTGATTGACCTGATTTGTGATTTTAATAATCCGTCACGTATAAAATCTCTAAAATTCTCATAATTAAAATGTCTAATATTTCAACTAAACGATCAACAAAACTGACAAGTCAATATATATTTTTTTAAATAGTTTAATGTTTTATAATATTTTTAACCGATCACAAAGAAGCTTTAAAGTATGCATGCGCTTATATTTTTATTTATTATTTTTTTACATTTTTCTTCAAATAAAAGTTTCATGCAACAACCTTGTATCTTTTAAGCATTCTTTTTACCAATTTATGTCATGTTTTGTATTCAATTGTTCGTTGTTAATAGCTATAATTAGTATGCATACAGTTCGATGTTAAGATGAATTGACAAGATTGTGTTATAAATGTAATAGATATAATAGATAACAGACTTTGACGTTGTAATATAACTAAAAGACAATGTTAAGAAATTTAGCATCTTATATCAATCAATTCATTATGTGCAAGATTGGGTTATTATTGTAATTGCTTCGGTCTTAAATAGGGTTTCTCATTTCTCGGCAATTATTGAATCCCGGGAAACGAGAATATTTCGAAGATGTACCCGGGATTCCCGGGAAACCCGGGTTTTAATATTTAATAGTTAAAAAAATTGGTTAATTTAAAAAAACAGTTAAAATGATCATTTTTTTTTTTTCATTAAACCAAAAAGCTTACTAATAGAGTAAAAAAAGTTATTTATCCGAAGATTTCTTAAAATTATAGTTCTGATTCAAACGAGCGCACTGAAACAGAATTGTCATTTTCTTGGTGACAAAAAGGCCAGCAATCGAAAATACTCTCACTTTCCACTGAGATTGGTTTAATGCAAAGGAGAACATCTTCAAATTTTTTGGTAACTGTCCGTTGCATTTAAATAAAATAAATTCTGTTAATAAAGTCTTACATTCTGTATCTACGGTATTTTGTTTTTTGGTGCTTATATTTATAGCACTTACAAGCTTTCGTTTTAAAACATTTACTGGCATTTCTGATTCTATATTGCTTTTCGTATCGAAAATTAATACGCTATCTTTATTTTCAAGCAAAGCGGTGTCTTCAAATGATATTGACTGAAAATTGACTTGAAAACCGTTTCAAATTTCGTTGATTTTTCAAAACATTATCACCTTCTATAGAACACAATACATTTTAATTATTTCAGTATCTTACCAATGAAATTTAAATTTTTGCTCTTCGAGTTATCATGCGCAATTTAAACTTGTTTAGTAATTCTCGAAATATTGAATCATCTAACGCATTTAACCTTTATATTACAAACGACAGAATCTCCTCAGTTTTTATTAAACATATGTATATCACGTCGACATAATGTTTCGGACCCTAATTTTAATGGACCTAAACAAGCAATAAATGTTTTTAATATTTGGAACATCTGATCTTCGTTTTCAAGTAGACGTGTAATATTTATTTGGCATAGACTTTTATAATTGGCATTTATATTTTGCTGAAATCTTTCCAATATTTCAACTATTTCAACTATTTCAACTATATTTCAACTATTTCACATGGTCGTACAGTCTAATTATAAGTTTAATTCAATACCATCATCCTAGTTTAACATTTTGCTAAAGAGTTGTGCTGCGCACTTATTATTTCCTAAAAAATTATGACATCCTGCGAATCTGTTTTATTGTGTCCTGGATTTGAGGTGTTAGGTTGTTAAATTTAAGGTTACATAAATTTGTATCCTGTTCATATGGCATGCCTTCAAATGCTGGTTTTTGGTCTTTATCACTACCGTCATCATTATTTTCTATATACCTTCAATGTCGGCTGTCATCACCTAATAATTAGTCTACTTGGTATACTTCAGATTTTTTCCCAATAAAAATTCAATTTAAGCAGAACCAAAAAGTGTCAGATGAATTTGAATAGTCAGATGAATTTTATGTATGTGGCATTGTAAAACTAAGACAAGAGCTAACTTACCAAATTCAACCATAACCGCTGCTCCATTAGTTATGATTAATTGCAATAATATTTGTAGATAAATTCAAATTAAATTCTTTCAACCGCTCGTTAACTATATCGAACGTTTTTTCTTTCATCTTCCTTCAATTTTTATTCAAATCCCAAACTTTCGAATATTCATAATTGCACATAAGATTAATATGCATGTTTCTACGTTCATCTAAAGTTAAGCAAAATTCTTGATCAAAAATCAAAATTTCACTCTTATGTGTAAGAACCCGGGCATTGATCTTTTTTCCCGGGAAATCGAAAGCAGATATTTTTGTGGATTTCCCGGGAAATCGGGAACGAGAAATCCCGGGAGAGAAACCCTAGTCCGAAAGACCTAAGTATTACATTTATGAGCTTTTTGGCATTTCTCATTGGCATTGAGCTTCTGGTATTTCATTTCTTTTGGAAACTTTTTTGGCATTTCTCGACGTTTCTCGACCTACTGATGCTAAAAAAGCCAAAAAAATGTATGTCTGTCTGTCGGCTGCCGGCCGGCCGTCACAGCCGACGAAATCTAGAAAACGGCTAAAGGGATTTGAAAAATTTTGAATTTTAAAAAAAGGTACATTCAATAGCAAGAGCCGAAAGGACGATGTGTTCGATAGCTGTACCGGAAGTGTGTCAAAAAATCGTCAAGTGTGTCAAAACAAGGAAATATGAATATTTTTTTGCTTAAAAAATGTTCATTTTAAGTGATAATGAGTAGGAACAAAGAATGTGGAGGAATCTGAATGGTCAGGATTGGTATGTGAGATCAAAAACTAGATTATTACATTATAAGTTTGTCAAAAAAATGTTGTCAAGTGTGTCAAAAGAAAGATTTTTATTTATTTTTTTACCCAATTTTTTGGAAAAAAATAAAATCAATTATTTGTATGACATAAAATTTTATTATTATTATTGAGAATTATGGCATTATAAGTTTGTCAAGAAAATAATGTCAATTGTGTCAAAAGAAAGGTTTTTATTAATTTTTTGCCCAATTTTTTGGAAAAAAGTAAAATCTATTATTTGTACGACAGCCAAAAAAAATAATGTCAAGTGTGTCAAAAGAATGATTTTCATTTATTTTTTAAGAAAAAAATAAAATTAGTTATTTGTATGAAATTAAATGTAATGAACATGAAATTATTATTATTGAGAATTTTATTGCATTATAAGTTTGTCAAAAAAATATTGTCAAGTGTGTCAAAAGTATGATTTCATTTATTGTTTTAGATAATTTTTTCGAAAAAAAAAATTTAGCTGTTTGTTTACGTAAATATAATTGAACATGGAAATTTTTGATAGTTATAGTTTTTGAAATATTTTTTGGAATTTTGAAAAAGTTTCAATTTTTGATTTTGTAAAATTTTTGCAATATTTTTAGAATTTTGAAAAATTTTGAATTTTTGATTATATTATAATTTTGGAAAAAATTTCAATTTTTGATATTGTTATAATTTTTGCAATATTTTTAGAATTTTGGAAAATGTTTAATTATTGATATTGTTATAATTTTTGCAATATCTTTAAAATTTTGGAAAAAGTTTGAATTTTTGAATTTTTAAGAATTTTTGGAATATTATTAGAATTTAGAAAAAGTTTAAATATTTGATTTTATTCTAATTTTTGGAATATTTCTAGAATTTTGGAAGAAAAAAATTTTGTATTGTATATGTGGGTAATTCTTTTATAAACCCAACAGATTTGGACAAAATCTTACCAACCCAATTTTAACTTGGCTGAAATTTTTTTTAGGGGTTTTTTATCGAAAAAAAGATATACGTGTTCGAGGATTTTTTTTTTCGAAAAATAGAGCTGTTCTAAATTTCGAGAATTTCGTGATTTTTGGCCTGAAAACTTATTTTCAAAAATTCATAACTTCGGTTTCATAGAACGGCTTTTTCTTTTTTTTACTTGAAAGTTAAGATATGGAATTTTTTAAAAATAAATATTTTCAACTAAAGTTATTAACCAATTCCTATTGTTATAAACAAATAAATGTTAAAATTAAATTTTAACCATCACCCATGAAATTAGTTTTTAATATAATCATCGTATTCAACGTTGAATTTCCTATAAAAAAAATAATTTTTTTTAATGGAGAAATGATATTTACTGTTAGAAATAAGTTAATTTATTGAGCGCGTGATGACAAAAAATTCCATATATGGGTCATTCTTTTACATACCGAACAGATTAGGACTAGTGTGACTAAGACATTTTTGATTCAGCTGAAAATTTTTTACGGGTTCTATATAAACATAACGATATACTAGTTTGATGATTTTTCTTTTTTTTTTAGGGGAAATAGAGCGGTTCCAAATTTCGAGAATTTTGTGATTTTTGGCTTGAAGACTTGTTTTCAAAGATTCATAACTTCGGTTCTGGTAAAGGAAGACACTTTTTGTTTATTTTATTTTAGAGAATAGATTTGAAATTTAAAAAAATTGTTATTTATAAAAATTATTAACAAATGCCTATTGTTATAAACAAATAAAATTTTAAAATCAGTTTTTAGTCATTATCTAAAACAAATAAAGAGTGTTTAGTGTAATCATCGTATTCTACGTTCAATTTTCAATAAGAAACGTATATTAAATTTATGAAGAAATGAGTTTTACTGTTAGAAATAAGTTAATTTTTCCAGTGCCGCACGACAAAAATTCATAAAATTTTTTATCGTCTCGCGCTCGATAAATAAGTTTATTTCTAACAGTAAAACTCATTTCTCCATTAATTAAATTTACGTTTCTTATTGAAAATTGAACGTAAAATACGATGGTCACACTAAACACTCTTTATTTTTGTTAGATAATGACTAAAAACTGATCTTGGCATTTTATTTGTTGATAACAATAGGCATTTGTTAATAATTTTTATAAATAACAGTTTTTTTTTAAATTGCATCTTCATTCTCTAAAATAAAACAAAAAGTGTCTATCTCTACCAGAACCGAAGTTATGAATCTTTGAAAACAAGTCTTCAAGCCAAAAATCACAAAATTCTCGAAATTTAGAACCGCTCTATTTCCCCTAAAAAAAAAAGAAAAATCCTCAAACAAGTATATCGTTATGTTTATATAGAACCCGTAAAAAATTTTTCAGCTGAATCAAAAATGTCTTAGTCCCATTTAGTCCTAATCTGTTCGGTATGTAAAAGAATGACCCATATATGGAATTTTTTGTCGTCCCGCGCTCGATAAATTAATTTATTTTTAACAGTAAATATCATTTCTCCATTAAAAAAAAATACTTTTTTATAGGAAATTAAACGTTGAATACGATGATTATATTAAAAACTAATTTCATTGGTTAAAATTAAATTTCAACATTTTATTTGTTTATAACAATAGCAATGTGTTAATAACTTTAGTTGAATTTATTTATTTTTAAAAAACTTTATTTTTAACTTTCAAGTAAAAAAAGAAAAGCTTCTATCTTCTATGAAACCGAAGTTATGAATTTTTGAAAATAAGTCTTCAAGCCAAAAATCAAGAAATTCTCGAAATTTAGAACAGCAGCCAAATTCTGTAACTGTGAAGCGGTGAAGTGATAAAAATTTCTTCGTTTCTTTTCATTAAAAAACTTATCACTTCACCGCTTCACAATTACAGAATTTGGCTGCAGCTCTATTTTCCAAAAAAAAAAAATCCTCGAACACATATATCTTTTTTTCGATAAAAAACCCCTAAAAAATTTTCAGCCTAATCAAAAATGGGTCGGTCAGAAAGGTGTTCGGTTTATAAAAGAATTACCCATGTATTTTTAGAATTCTGAAAAAGTTTCAATTTTTGATTTTGTAAGAATTTTTGGAATATTTCTAGAATTTTGAAAAATTTTAAATTTTTGATTTTTTTATAATTTTGAAATAAGTTTCAATTTTTGATATTGTTATAATTTTTGCAATATTTTTAGAATTTTGGAAAAGTTTAGATTTATAAGAATTTTTGGAATATTATCGGAATTTAGAAAAAGTTTAAATATTTGATTTTATTCTAATTTTTGGAATATTTTTGGAATTTTGAAAAAAATTTGATTTTATTTAGTTTAACAATATTTTTGGAATTTGGATTATAATTTTTCGGCAACGTATTGATGTTTCGTGTTAGTTTTGTAATAAATTTTTAAACAGAGATAAAGTTTGATTACAAAATCAAACATTGAAAATTTTTTCAAAATACCAAAAATTATAATAAAATCAAAAATTAAAAATTTTTCAAAATTCTAAATATATTCAAAAAATTCTTACAAAATCAAAAATTAAAACTTTTTCCAAAATTTTAAATGTATTGCAAAAATTATTACAAAATCAAAAATACAAACTTTTTCAAAATTCCAAAAATATTTCAAAAACTATAACATATTCAAATATTTCCATGTCGAATTTCATTTTCAATTACATTTACGTCATATGTTTTTATGCTATATGCTACATTTTTTTTCCAAAAAATTGGCTAAAAAAATAAATGAAATCATTTTTTGACACACTTGAAATTATTTTTTTGACAAACTTATAATGCCATAATTCTCTATAATAATAATAAAATTTCATTTCGAACAAACAATTTTATTTTTTTCCAAAAAATTGGATAAAAAAATAAATAAAAATCTTTCTTTTGACACACTTGACAACATTTTTTTGACAAACTTATAATGCAATGATCTAGTTTTTGATCTCACATACCAATCCAGACCATCAAGATTTCTCCAAATTTAATGTTCCTACTCGTAATCACCTAAAATGAACGTTTTTTAAGCCAAAAATATGAATATTTGCTATTTTTGACACACAAAATGATTTTTTTGACACACTTCCGGTACAGTTATCGAACACAGCGTCCTTTCGGACCTGTCTCTTGAGTATACATATTTTTAGAAAAAAAAAATTTTGAAATCCATCCAGCGGTTTTCCTGCAGCGTAGGTAATGACGGCGGCCGGCCAGCCGGCCTACAGACAGGCACACATTTTTTTTTTGCTTTTTAGAAACAGTAGGTCTTAAAACGTCGAGAAATGTCCAAAAAAGTGGGGGTAAGAATTTCACTTTGAGCTCATGAATGTAATACTTAGGTCTTTCAGACCGAAGTAAAATGCAAAATAGAAAAAATAGCATAAAAAACTCGTTTCATAAGACGTTTTATCGCACTTATCCTTTAGAAAACTCCCCGCTGCGCGGGTCGTTTTCTAAACAGATTGCGTGCGATAAAATCGTCGATTATGAAACTAGTTTCTTAATATACTATTTTGTTATACTTTCGAAGTTTCAAAAAAATTAAAAATGGTCAGGTTCTGTCCTTGGCGTGGCGTTGGGATTCCATTTTCGTTATTATTGTTCTTCGTCATTTTCATTATTATTATTCTGAGTTTGTTATACAATTTACAAGTTTTAAAAATATTCTGTTTATTTTTAAAACTAGGAAATTTCGGGTAGATCCGAGGTTTTTGGATTGAAAATTCTTGAAACATATTTATGATTTTTATGAGAACTTTTAACAGAATGTAATGAATTTTTTATGGCCAACCATAAAAATAACATCATACTTAAACTTAGCAACGGGTGGTGAATTATGTCATATATTTGTGTACGTAAAAGTTAAAATGTATTGTTTTTATAATTTCATATTTTTGCATAAAGTTGCCGCAATTAGGCATGAAAAATTGATTAAATTAATGTGAATAAAAAAAATGTAGGTGTTTGCATTTATTAATCTTAATCACGTCTTTTTTATGCAAATTTTTTAATTGAGTTGGTAAATATTAAATCATCTTTTTGATATATTATAAATTGAGTTTATTGCACTAATAAATATTATTTTGAATTGATATATTATGGCATTAGGTGATAGAACAATTACTTAATATTAAAACTGTTTGGAATTTAAATTATTCATATTTGTCGTGAAATAGTTTTTATTGCTACTTTAGTATGCATAATAAATGGGAACGAAACTTATCGTTTAAAAACTAATTGATAAATCAAAAAGCTGTGGGTCTGTCATATTAAATTAGTTAATCTTTTGAGTTGTACAATATCGTGTTCAACTACATTTTCATTTTCTCTTCATGTAACTGCCGAACTCAATTACATCCTAACTGTGGATCATTACAAATGCTGCTCTTTTATATGTATACTTTGCAATCCGACTATACTTAATTAATCACTGTTATATAAAGATATGTTAATAAATGTATAATAATGATTAATGTTTAAGCGTATCATCAAGCTTGTAAAACAGTAAATCTGCTAATTGTTTTTGGTAAACTTGTAAACATTATATAAAATTTTAAATGAATAACTTTTTGAATTGGTCCAAACTTAATTTTTTTTGAATGAAACTAAAAACCCACCCAAAACCTACTTAAGTAGTTATTTAATAAACGTTTTTGATGTTTTGTATTAAGCTCGAGTTATCAATAGTGGAATGTGTATTTTAATAACTTAAAGATTTGATTACATTTTTATTGTTTCTTTTGTTTTTTTTTTTTTAATTTGATGATAATAATATTTTTTATTATTGTATAACAAATGACTGACCACCCATTAAACGTTTTTTATAATGTGTAGTAATTAATTTTTGATAAATTATTTATTGAGAGCGTTTTCACTGGGTTAGTTTAGTTAGTATCGTAATCAAATTTATTCATCAGATTTATGGTTTTTAAGAAATGAGGAGATTAAAACTGTTACGATATTTCATAAGATGAGTTAAGAGTTTTTACGTTAAGTGGTCGATTCCACTGACATTATTTATCGTCTGTTTTCTTTTGAAAAGATTTCGAAATTTATCAGGAAAAAGTTGATGCACTGCGCATGGTTTATTTGGGGTTCAGAATAAGCAATTAGCTTAATAGTTTTATCCATCAGTTTTCATTTTTCTGATATCTCAGATCCTGTTAGCTATTTTTTTTTTCTCAGTAACAAATTAATTTTATGACAAATTTACTAAAGTTTCGGTAACTTTGGTAAAAGGTTTAAGTGAGTATGAGAAGCAACTAATTAAATTTGAATTTTTTAATTAATTAAAAAACACTAAAAAGTGGTTGGAATGATAGAAAATGTAGTAGAATGGGTAAAAAGAAAGGTTAAAAACACATGTAAAGCCGTCATGTCGGTGTCATTTGAAAAGTAACATTGGTAACGAAAGTAAGTGACATTGCACAGTTTTTGAATTATTGCCAAAACAAAAAATACAAACTTAAGTGTGTCTCCTCTTCTAGTTTTTGAGTTTGATTGATCAAAAGTTTTGAAAAAATTCACAGAGGCTTACAGTTTAGTAAAGTTTGAACGAAAAATGAGGAAGGGTGAAAAAAACTTGTCCCTAGAAAGAGGATTTAATTTAAGTTGTTGAATTTTTATCAAGAAAATTCAATTTATATTTTGTTGCCATCCCCATAGTGCCGAGTCTGATAAAATTTTTTGGGATCATTTCGATCAATTTTAGGCAATATAAAGTTATTACAACATAACTTTATGTTGATTATTTTTGATGTTTTACTCTTTTGGGTTCTCGGAACTACCTCACCGATCAAATTTTATTTGCACTTAAATGACATTTGCAATTTTAATGATTTTTCTAGTTTTTCAACACCCGAAATTATTTCTGAGCGTTTGTATAATCGCGTATGGTTTAAGCATTTGTGCTCTAACCTAACTAAATGTAATTCTAAAACACATCTCTTTCAAATTTGAATGTATGTGCATTTATGGGAAACCAGGCATTTGAAACAATCTAAACGTGTTATACAACAATCGGCAAAAACCACATGTGTCGTATTTGAGTTTTATCATACAAAGCAATTGTGTTTCTAAAGGATTTATAACAATTCGTAAGCTTGTAGTTCTAAGCATGGCATAAATTGGTTTTAAGCTGAAAAGAAGTTATTTAAAATATGGCAAAAATACTTAAATTCATTTTATTTTTCCATAATTATGCAAACATTTATGTAAAATAAAAAGAATATTAGACGGTCTTTCCGGAAGTACTTCGACATATTTTAAATAATTGTGTTTGTTTTTACAAACAAGTGGGTTGAGAAGTTCTTGAAAATGTATACATAAATTTTCGAACAACGCTATAGAATATTACTGTTTTCGCCAAACTGTACGGAGTTCCAACATGTTTTGATGAATTTATATTTTATGAAATTTGCATTATCTATAGAAGGTTGAAATTTATATAATTTTGTGCTATATATAATGTGAAGACGAATTTTCTACCTCTCTGTCCAAAACTAAATTTGTTACTAGAATTACATATTATTTCTTAAAGTCACAGACACTTCTTCAAATTTTGTCTTTTCTTTAATTATTTTGTATATACATGGGCTATATATTTTGAAAAGCAAAAATCTGCTGCATTGTTCAATATAAAATGTTTTTACTATCAATTTAATTTTGTAGAACGAATTAATCTAGAAGTTTCAATAAACCATAAGGTTGGTGGGCAATTTGTATGTAAACGAGCTACTAACAATCGGTCTTTGAGAGCATGATTATGATGTGAACTTTTGTCAAAAGTTATTTTCGTGGAATCATGCTTGATATTCCATATGGATAATAGAAGATGGATAGCAAATGCCGTATTCCAATCGTTTTCTTTACTAGCAGTATGATCGCTATTACCTCAAAATTTTGGAGCTCCCCAGTTTTTAATTGGAAGGCAACTAAAAATCTTTGAACTGTGTTATACATGGATTGCTTTTGGAGATCTAAACAGGTCTATGGAAATTCTTGATCTGGAACAACTGCAATTGAAGGCTGGAAGGAACTCTCCAAAAAACAGTTTTCTTAGACCATAATGTAATGGTTTTGAAAAAGGAAAAGTCCTTGTGCTTTGCTAAAAAAACGAGAGGCAATCACTACCATATGACTCTTGAAGAAAAACAGGCGTTGCAGAGCAGGCTAATACTTCCAGCAGTCTCTTGGGGCTAACACCTTTCATGGATAAATTGGCTATGATGATTGAAAGATTCAGCTACTGATGACTCAGTTTCGCGTCACCTTGTGCCATCGTATAAATTATAAAAAGACTCCCTGTGGTGGTTAAAATCCAATCACAAAAGATGATGCTGGAATAATTTGGTGTTGAAAAACTGTTTAAAAACATGCTGAAACACACAGATACTGTGTCTACGTTTGATGAAGTGTCGATGAAAGAGGCAAATCTTATATGAAATGTCCATACGCCTCTTAATCGAACTAACTGGAAAAGATGTACTGTGAGGTTTTGTAGACGGTGTATTTTCGAATAAGGGAAATGGAAGTCCGGCTGACACAGAATATGTTGCCCATTACAGGACAAAACGAAAAGTGGAAGTCTGGCTGACCACATTCGTCCTGAGCATCATAAAAAACAAAGAAATAAAATGAGAACCGGGCTTGAACCCAAACCCCGAAATAAAAACTCTCAGACTCTACCGACTGCGGCGGGACAGACAAAACAAAATTAATAAAAGTACAAAAAAAAAAACAGAATCAGAAAACTAGAAAAACCATTGGGGTAGATGGCAGCAGAACAGTTGAGCTAATTCCAAAGAGCAACAAAATAAAAAAAAAAAACAATTTAACTACAGCATTGGCCCTCTTGGACTCTGTTCAAAAGCGGGCTATACGAATTGTGGGTGATCGAGATTTGATATCAAAACTTGATTCCCTACAACATCGTCACACTGTTGCTGACCTCGTTGTTTTTTACAAATATCGTCATCAACAGTGCTCAGATGAAATCAGCAGCATCATGCCTCAAACTTATTCTTACCCCCGTTCCACTCGGCAATCGGCTAGCGCAACCAGTCAAACGGTCGAGATCCCGCGCTGTCATACTGGCAGATTGCAGAAAGACTTCTTTGTCTGAACTGTATACAAATGGAATGGTTTTAATCCGCAGATGTTTAAAAAAAGCGTTCATCAACACCTTAGAGTGCAAGTTGTTGTGGAACCTACGTTTTAAAAGGTATTTATGTGTTGTTGTGACACATATTGTAAGCCTTATAACACAACACTTTTTATTTAAAAAAAAAAGAATATACAAAAAAAGGGGTTTTGAAAGAGTGCTTTGGTGAACCGAATGAATGAATGACGAGAGGATATATGTATCTAACTATGACTCAGAAAGCCAGGGGCTAGTCTTTTTCTTCTCACCGTTCCTTTGCAAGCTAAAGACACCAACGACAGACACAGTGGCCCGAACGACAGGAGAAGGAGATCCATTACCATGTTATCGTTCACAAGCTTGCGCTCTGTCTTACTTCCAATAAGTTACTCTTTAACAAGTAGAATTTTTTAAGACCATGACAGTTAGGCTACTTTGGCATAACATTTGGTGATCATTACCTCATTGAGAACCCGTGAACGAGGTGAAATAACCATGGTGGGAAGACAAAAATGGTTAACCATCAGAGGTCAACAAGATCCGGGCCATGTCACTTCATGAATTTCCATTCAACCAAGGTACGCAGGATCGTAAACCCCATTAGGATTACGTCTGAAGGATCTTTCCTACTTTTTCGGTTATAAATTGTAGAGAAAAACAAACTCAGACATACATGTTGTCTTACTAATTCAGCCTTTCACCCCCAGAACAACAACTCAACAATAATACAAAAAAAATCCAAAAACACAAAGAATTGTCTCTGCTACAAGGATTTTGTTTTTCGCCCACAGAAGACAACTGAACAAAACAAAAAAACCTCAAAACACAAATGTTTTCTGCGCATCAGGACTTACAGAACATCTTGCTCTAAGCCCAAAAACATCTAAAATAAAATAAAAAAACAAGTCGACAAAAAAAAGAACCAAAAAACATTTTAAATTTGTTGAAACTAAATTTCGAAATTCTAAAACGAATTCAAAATTTAAAGAAAACTTCTGAATAAAATAAAAATAAACTTTTTCAAAAAAATAATCTTGAAGTGGATTTTGGCAGTGGTTGAGCTGTTACCATCTTACAAAATTTAAAGCGTCTCAAAACTAAAAACTTTAAAATTCAAAGATAAAAAAAACTTACAAAAACTTGAGAAATTCCCAAAATAAATTAAAAATCCAAGAAAAATTCAAAAAATCAAAACAATTCTAAAGCTCATTAAAATTCTAGTATTCTAATAAAATTTACAATTCAAATTAAAAAAAAAACAAAACACGAAATTTTCAAAAAATTTAAAATTCCAAAAAATTTTTAAATATTAAAAATTCATTAAAAATTTAAAAGACTCAGCTTAACTTGTCCAAACCCCAACTAACTGAATTTTACACAAAACATTGGAAAAAGTATAACTAAAACACAATTAGCAAAAAAACTTAAATTCTTTTTAGTTTCCCATAAATAAACAAAAATATGTGGAAAATAAAAGAATATGAGACGGTCTTCCGGAAGTGTCAGATGTACTTGTAAGAAATATTTTAAATAATTATGTTTTTGCAAATAAGTGGGTTGAGTAGTTGTTGAAAATATTATTCGTACATTTTCGAACAACGCTATAGTACATTACTATAGCTAAAGATAACGGTAAATGGAAGTACCACTGACACAGAATATTTTATTCATTACAGAGACAATTCCAGATTGCATCATGTTGACTTGATGTAGATTCTGTATTCTCAATTCTGTAAAAAGGGACTCTTACATAAACAGAACATCCACAGTATTGTTTTCAAGTTTTGATATATAGATCTTCTAGCTTAGCTTTTCGATATGACCCTATGGAAATCAAAAGCCTCCCTCTTATTCGCATTTTACCCAAAAGTTTTCAGAACTATGGTAAATACATTAAAAACTTATAAACCGAGTTTCATAGGAATCATATGACAAGACGTAGAGTTATTTAAACCTTTCCACTTTCCACTCTGTTCGATTGTTTCCAAAAGTTTTCAGTTCACTGAATAGTTTCCGCATTTTCGATATCTTCACGACCGAATGTTATAATTTACACGTCGAAAAATGCCAGAAAAAGAGTTGGTAGGCTTTGAAAATTTTCTAGCAAATCTCATCTTTTGGTCCATTCAGAATTGATTTTGCTATTTTGAATGCTAGCACTAGAGTATAGTTTAAAAGTAGTTTGATAGCAAAGTTTTCTTTTTGAATTTTTGACAAGCTCTTAAATAACTCTTAGTTAATTAAAGTTATAAAGTTTATAACATATTTGTATATGTTAAAAATGTTGTACCTAACTTTGCACTTAAATAATATAGAGTTCCTGTTTATCGATCGATATTAAACATATAAAGTCGGGAAACTAATATTAAAATGAAACAAAAAAGTTTTTCTATGCATTTTCTTAAAGAATTGATTATTATTTCTTACATGTTATACACTTAATGTATTATATTTCCATTCTAATATCTATTACAAAATAAAGTCAATTTAAAATAAATTAAAAAAAAAATTATTAAAATTACCTCAACAACTTAACTCCATCATCATTTCACAAACAAATCTTGACAAGTCACAAAAACGTCAAAGTGAATGTCTATCATAATACCTTTTCCTTGCAAAAACTATTCTTCTTCTAATATTTTGTAATCAAATTAAATCAAGTAACTGTTGTATGCTTTTAAATTATAATACAAATCAATATAATGATTCACTTAAAATAATTTACATCTATAGAATTATTTTAAAAATAATCAAGATATTTGTGTGTGGGATTTCATTATAAACATTACACAATGTTCGATATAATCGTATAGAATTAGATAGAAGTGTTTGTAATGCATTTTTGGGAATAAAATGACATTTAAAGAATTGATGAAATTTGTGTGGGCAGTTTAAAATAGATAAGTTCATTGATATATATCCCTTTCTCCTATTTGGTTATTAAGAGCTATTACTACATGGCGATTCCACCCGTTTTCTTAAATTATCTTTAGAATCAGACTTTTTCATAATAAATTTGAAACAAACTACCAAAAAATATTTAAATATTATAATCTAGAAACTAAAAATATCAAGAATTTCAATTTTTAATTTTTTAATATTGTGTCCACATTCTCAAGGGCAAATGAATTGCGGAAAGTTAAAATTTATGTATAAATGTAAAACGTAAACGATAAAGTTGATTGATTTTGGTTGAAGAATTTTTGTTGTATTTTTTATTAATTTTGTAATAAATCTTAACGTTATTTTATAATTTTAATCTTAATTTTTATTTGTTATTCAAATATTATGTAGTTTATACTCGTATATGCATTTTGACTTTAAGTAGTTGTTAACTGTTCTTATTACATGGATATTTCTTAATTTTAAATAATTAAATTTTGGATCATTATTTTGATGTTCAACTTTAAAATTAATTTTGACTGTTATTTTTGATAAATAAATAAGATATTTTTTAACATACTTTTTGTTGTAAACATTTATAGTATCGCTTGCTCTAACGTTTTTCTGTTATTTTAATTTTATTACGCTTTTAAAAAGTAATTTAATAAATAAACAAAATTCAATGACTCAGCAAAATTAATCAGTAATATTCTAATCAAAATAATAATTTGTTAATCACTAATCCATTTCGATTTTCAAGTTGGTATTAAAAACACGATATGCTTTTCTAAAAAAAAATTATGTTTGTTCAATGACGTTTTTGGTTGAAAATGGAAGTCATAGATTTCAAATTTTGAAACTTAAAGTTAATCCATTTAACATCAATAACCTTAAACTTTATTTAATCATTCGTTTGCATTTTGATGCTTTTCTTGATGAATGGATAAAGAATAAACATTGTTTTGTATTTATTGAATTTTATGCCTTCCCAAATTTGCAATACCTCACTTGTATTTATCACTTTTATTCAAGAAATAAGCTACATCGTTAAATAACTCATCATTAATCTACTATTAATTAATTATATCATTCTATTATACTCCTAATGTCGGTTTTAATTTTAATTGCAATTGATTGAGGTAAACAGTTGGAATGTAGTGTTTCTAAATTAATTAAATTTGACTACGGTTAATATTCACGGTTTAAAGATATCATTCTTAGGAATTCTTAGTACTTAAGAAGTTTGACTCAAAACGCGCCCATTTTTATTAAAATTTGAAAATATTTGTCGTTGCTAGGGACACAAATAGTAGCTAGGCTTGGTTTGGTATGTGATTATATAATCTTTAGAAAAAAATTAATTAAACTTTTTTTTTTTTAATTATAATATTAACAAAACTTTTTTAAAGATGACGATAATTTTTATTAACAAAAAATTTTAACCACTGAAGTTCGAAAAATGATGAAAGATTAGAATTTTAGTCGTACTAAAAATCTTTTATATTAAATATCTTTGACCCTAGCGCCATTTTTAAAATTTGCTTTTTAATGTTTCAATTTTAAAATTAATTATAAAAAAGTTAATCAACTATCAAACAAAAAAATCTGTTGAAATCGGTATAGCCATCCAGGAGCAATTTAATTCCAAGTCTACCTCGGATTGGCAAAATATTCATTTTTCATGCAGGAACCTCCCCCTCCTATGCTTAAACTGTGCACTTTAAAAAAAATCTTAAACAAGTAGCATTTTTTATTTTATCCATACTATACTTATATGACAAGTTTCAGACAAATCTAAATTGGTCAAGTTCAAATTTTAACTTTTTCGCTTGTGTAAATCAGTGTTTCTCTACTGATTTCATGCTACGGACCAATAAATATTATTCTATTGCGGACCTTGCAAAATATTTCATGTTTAGTGGGTGAAAGTACAAGCTATATTTTGCTCACACTGGCATACGTAATGTACTACTGTGATCAAAATGTAATTTGAATTTGTTTTTTTTTTCGAAGTTTTTTTATTTATTCTTCCAAATCAATTTCATCGCCTTCAAAGTAATCCCCGCCAGACACAATGCATTTATGCCAACGTTTTTTCCAATCCTCGAAACAGTCCAAAAAGTGTTTTTCCGGCATGGCCTTCAATACCTTCTTCGATTCGGCTTTTATCTCGTCAATCGAGTCAAAACGGTATCCCGTAGTGGTATTTTGAGTTTGTTGAACAGCCAGAACAGTTGAACAGCCCTTTGGCCATTTGGTGCCAAATCAGGCGAATACGGTGGTTTTGGGACGATATTGGTTGAGTTTTTGATAAATACATGAAAAAAATAATAAAAATGTTTCCTTATTTTTTTCAAAAATGCCTTTGGTTCTTTACAAAAACGAGCGTCACTGCTAAACCAATGAAGATAATTACCTTAAATTTTGACAGAGATGTCAGAAACAGTGCTGCCAACCATGGGAAAAAAATTTTAAATTTGTTTTGGTCCCGCGAAGTTTAAATTCAAAATTCATTTTACTTTTTGATCACAGTAGTAATTTAAAACAACATGGATGAACGAAATAAAGTTTAAAGAAACAACCAACAGAAAAGAACGTTGATATGTTAATAAACAGAGTTTAAAACGCTTCTTATATTACTAATATGCTTTGTTCTTTCAGATCGAATAAGATAAAAATAAGACATTCCCAAATGCAGGAGTCAAAATAAAAAAATATCGTTCTTAGACTGCTTTCCAATTGAATGCCTAATGATCTCCACAATGCTAAATCAATTTAGCACATTTTTGAGTTGACTAAATCCGTCATTTGCATTCTAAATTTTTGTAGACTTATTTGAATTGAGTAGGCTTATTTGAAGTGACAGTTAAACTTTAACTTCAAATTACATTTTACGAATAGTTTAAACATAAATAATAATAATAAAAATAATTAAACATAAATTCAAAATATGTACATATATCACAAAAACCTTAAATGATTTACCTTATCCATTCCAGGATAAAATAATCGATTTTTTATTGATATAAGCACTGTGATATTCAACAGCACATTTTATTTTTATATGTTTACCATCAATTGCACCAACAGGTTTCATAAATGCTGGTGAAGAAGCTCGTAAAGCAAATTTCTGAACAATGCTCAACAACTCAATTTGCTCTACTTCAGATGGTATAAAATGTATGATTTAGGGTAAAATTATTTGAAAATGTCCAAATATTTGCTGCATATTCGAAACACTGTAGTTTTAGGTATGTTTAATGTAGCAGATAAATTTCTGTAGCTAGCCAAAATAAAAATTGTGCCAATTCAAGTTCGATTGACCATCCATGATGTTTAACCGCAGCGGAATCAATTTTAAAACTTGCCGAAACGATTGAGGGTTTAATCTTAAATGTCGTTTAGTTAATAGGTCGTTCCCGTTTATGATCCCATTTACTATGGCATGAACACTTCTTAAACGTTGACCGTTGTAGTACCGCAATCCCTCCCTTAATGCACACGATAAAAATCTGTACATATACCATATGTAAAATATATATATTTTTATTAAACCTATTCTACGCATTTCCAAAAACTTATATCATTCTGCATAGCTTCTAAAAAGCCTGATAAACAATTTCATTATTTTAGTTTTATTGCAAAACTGTCAATAAAAGTTATTTGTTTCTAACACCTGGTGTTCAAATTTATAACACTGTGCGACAAATGGTAGGGGTCAGTGATCCGCTGGGGTTCTGACTTCCGGGAAAAGTTATATCGGTAAAAAAAAAGTTATATGTGTCCCGGCGTTTCGCTGGGTCACGTCTAGGAATCGAGATATATCGATTTGAAGTTAGTATGTATCATATAGAGGAAATAGTCACGCTATGGGGACATAACTCGAGAACGACTAGTCTTATTTTACTAAAACAAATTTAGAAAAATTAAGAATTACAATTCCTTTAATCTACTTACCTACTATTTCTTTACACAATCAACAGTTTCGCAGTTATTAATAAATTTATGAAGAAAAAAAATAAGTTTTTGCCTAAAAATAAAAAAATTGTATTTAAAAAAATCATGAAAAACTCAAAACGGGAAAAAGTGTCAAGTCTTATTACTTTGACGTAAAGTCACATAATTTGTGCAAAAAACGAGACATAGATCATGAAAATCGATGAACGCATTTCGCTTTTATTCACAACTAAGTAAAGGTATCTCATTTTGACAAGAATATTGATTTTTCATAGAAATTTTTTTTAATATTTTTACTAGAATAAACTCCAAAATTTATTGTTTTAAATGTATTTGGACATGTGTCTATGTGGCTTTGTGTATTAATTTTACTTTTTTTTACCTTTTTATTTATTATTTTCTATATTTTATTTTTTTATTTTTTATTTATTTATTTTATTTTATTATTTTATTTTATTTTATTATTCTTAGTATAATTTTATTTTATATTTTAATATTTTTATTATATTTTATTATATTTTATTACATTATTATTATTTATTATTATTATTATTGTTTATTATTATTATAATTTATTATTATTATTATTTATTATTATTATTTATTTTTATTTATTACTATTATTATTATTATTTATTGTTATTATTTTTTATTCATTATTTGTTATTATTATTTATTATTTATTATTATTTTTTATTGTTTATTTATTATTTATTTATTATATATTTATTATTTTTTATTATTTATACATTATTTATTTATTATTTATTTATTATTTATTTTATTTATTTATTAAATTTTTTTTATTTTATTTTTTATATTTTTATTATATTTTTATTTTATTATTTTTATTATTTTTTTATTTTACTTTATTATTTTTATTTCATTTATTTATTCATTTTATTTTTTTTGTATTTCTTATTTATTTAATTTTAATTTTTTTATTTTTCCGTTACTTTTTCAGTATAGTATATCAGTAGATTAAAGGAATTGTAATTCTTAATATCTTAATTTATTTCAGCAAAATCGGACTAGTCGTTCTCGAGTTATGTCAAAAAAAGAACCCCAAACGTGACAATTTCTCCTATATTATACTTACTAACTTCAAATCGATATATCTTGATTCCTAGAAGTGACCAAGCGAAACGCCGGGACACGTATAACTTTTTTTTTACCGATATAACTTTTCCCGGTAGTCAGAACCCCAGCGGATTTTGGCTGTCACACAGTGTAATTATTTAGCAGAAATGAATTGGAACGATATCTTGCTAAATTTTGCAATTTTCAATTTGGAGACTATTTAGCATTCAATTGGAACGCAGTCTTACTCCTAATTCGAAATAATAGTAGTTTATTGTGTAAGTTTTTAATGCTATATGTTATTTTTTGAGCAAAAGTTTGCAATGCGAGCGAGGCACGAGCGTGCATTGCAAATTTGCGAAAGAATAAAATTCATTAAACACGAACCCAATACAAAACTTTTTCTGCCGACAGAGTAACATGTATTAATTTTAATTAAATTATTTTAAAATTCATTGATTTATTAAAATTTCATAAAGGGTTCACGAAATTTCATACAAAAAATAAAAAAATAGCAGAAATTTTCAATAGAAGATTTTACTGAATAGACCCTATTAAGTCCAAACAATTAAATAAATTTTATTCAATTTCGATGCCTATTTAAGTGTATGGTATTTTGAAAAAAAATGACCTACAATGAAAAAAATCATAGTTCTAAGTACTAATGGGAATTGAGAAACATAAAAATCATGAAAATCCAAATTTTTTCCACATTGAAAATTTAATTCAATCTAATCATATTAGCCTTTGTCTTTTTCAATATACGAGAGAGGAACATGGGCATCAGTTTGAATTTTTTGTTCAATCAAAAACGAAGTGAAACCATATTTATTTAATGATAATAATAATAACAAAATAAAGAAAGAATAAGAATGGAAAATAAAAAATTATTTTTACATTTTATAAAATGGCTAAAATTTAATTGTGTCCGAAACAAATTTTTTAGTGACGGTAATGAAAACAAACACAAAAAATTGAAGCGCGCAATCTTTACACGCTGTTGAAGTAAAACTTCTTTGGCTACTGTGGCAGGTATTACTATAAATATTAAATATAAATTAAATATGTCATATTGAAATTTAAAGTATCATTTTTTGATAATATAATTTACAACAATGTGTAATAAAAAGCCATATTTACATAATGTTTTACAAAGTCTTACAACGTATTACAAATTTAATTTCACAATGAATACATTACCACTTAATTCAAAAACAAGATTTGGTACAACAAATGATGCAGATTTTCAAGAAATTTAGCAAATTTTCAATGCAAAGTTTATGTTTCTCACTTTAGTTATCATAAGCCTCTAATATCATATTTCAATTATGATAATAATTGAATTGACTTTGTAATACATTATGTAAATTTTGCTTTTTATTACACATGTTGTAAATTATATTATCAAGAAATGCTACTCTAAATTGCAATATGACATATTTATTTTATATTTAATCTTTTTAGTAATACCTGCCATAGCAGCCAAAGAAATTTAATTCAACTGCATGCAAATATTACACGCACTCATTTTTTATTTAACAAAACAAATTTTGTAAACACAAATATTTTTATTTAAAAATAAACTTTAAAAAAAACGGCATATAAAATACTCATACTCATACGGCATACCCATAGAAAATAATATACGACCACCTCGACATCTATAACAATATAATACTACTCAAACTATCCAAACAGATTAAGATGTTTTGATTAAATCGCCCAAAATACATAAAAATACGAGTTTTTCCAATTTTCCGAAAACGATATTTTTCACATCATAAAAAGTTATGGGACGCTCTCGAAATCAACCCAAATAGAATACGATTTAAATCATCCAAATTGAACGAGCCGTTTCTGAGAAATCGGTCAACATACAAAAAAAACCCATAATGAAACATAGAACTTCCACTTTTTTAAGCCGGTTAAAAAACTAAAATAATTCAAAATATAAATTAAAAAAATAACGAAACTCAAAATCGACACATCCAACTCATATAACATTTAGTACGAGAACGAATAAAAAATTTAATAACATTAAGAAATGAAATGAATGACAATTGACACACACAATACACATAATCGAATTGTTTCTCATACTTGCTGAACATAATATTCGTTTGCCTTTTTACTTCATTGTTGTTTGAATTTCTTCTTTATTTTATTTATTTTTTTTTTCAAAATTTTATTTCCGTTCAAAAACTTGTCATATCGCGCCTAAAGAAGTTTTACTTTAAAAACAAAAAGGGCCCTTTGAATAATTAATTTGAGTTATTTAAAAAAATTATTATATAATTTTAGTAATTTTTGTTTGCCTTGTTTTGTGTAGGTCTACCGACGTTTGAATTTATTTTTTCATAATAATAGGTCTCCCAAAATAAACGCAAAATTTTATTTTGTCGTCATTTGTTCCAAACGCAATTCTCTTTCGTTTCGGTGAACAGAATTGTGTGGTTTAACAGAATCGTGTCGTTTAACACCATTTTATTTCTTTGTATGGGTTTTTTTGAAGTCAAAGGTCTATAATGTCAACATTTTATTATTATACTAACGCTCAATTAAGATTTAATATAATCGTAAATGGTCACGTTCAATTTATTTATTCGGCTTCTTGTTTCGATTTTCCATCATTATTTTATAATAAAATGGAAAAACATACCTTCATCACTCCAACTTTGAATTTTTCTTGAATAAGATGAGTGTTAACTGCACACCTTTACAAATGTGTAATAGTTGGGCTGATTTAAGTCTTCTAATGGTCATATTAGGCTACCAATTTTTTGTTTCAATACTATCCCAGCTATCATAAAATATGTTATTACACTGTTGTATGTCAACAGTCATGATAATCGTGAGGTCATAAATCTTAGAAAAACACAACACCATATATATTTTGTTGTATTAACCACCTCTTTACCCTTTTCAAAGGGGCAACTGAATCGAGCAAGGGAATTCAACACAAATCATTTAAACTTAAGAAGTGAAATAATTGTTAAAACAGGGTTTACGTTTCACTTAGTTTTCTTTGTGTTACATTTGTTATATTTATCCATAACCAACATTTTAAGTTCAAGATTATTCATGTACTGCAAAATTTATATTAACAAAAGACAAATATTTAATAAAAATAAAACAACATTTCCTTGAAATATTTATTTGCATAACAGAAAATATAAAATTCATTCAACCCAGAAGCTGTACCACAATGAATTAATTGTATAACAACTAAAGTTCAATTCTCTATTGACCTACAAACAATATTAACTTGAAAAAATTATCCATAAAAAAATCAAAAGAACGATTGAAAAATGGTGAAACTGACAATGAAACTCTGTGTTCTATGTAGTTGATAAGATTTACTTTTATTACTTTGTTATCGTCTTCGTTTGCCCCATGAAATCAATGAGTTGAACAAATGAAAATTTAAAATCTTTGTGTTCCAAAATCACTTTAATTTAATTTCCAATGATTTTAAAAATTTCACTTTAAAATGAACGACCTGAGCTAGAAATTATTTATCTGATAACCTTCGAGCAAAACGCATGCTTTTAATTTAGGAAATAATTAGAATATTTTTAGTTTAGGATATCCTGATCATGAGTTTATGTGAATGAACTATATTTCTATATTTTTATATTTGTAAATTCATGGTTTTGTTACAGTAACATTCATTGACTCGTAACAATACCATATTTTTATTACTAATTTTTAATATAAGAAATAATTGTTAAATGAATTTCACTTTTTAATTATATTTTTCTATTGTTGTTAATTATATGTTTCAATAAAATCAATAACATTTGAATTTATATCATATTTATTTTGGTAAATTGAGAAAATTTGGGCAATAAGTTTTTGTAGAGCAAAACATTACAATTTTTATTTAATTTAGTTTAATATAATTTGGTAATGAAAGTATCCATAGCAAAATTGTAAAGCTGAAACGTTGATAAATCAAAAACTATTTCTACACTGAAAAAAACATGTTCTATTTCCAATCGAAATGCAATTGTCTCAACCTCACCGTGCGGTCACATATGGCGAATCAAACTACGAAATTGCTTCAACAACTCTACAATTACAAATCCATGAAGTTGAGACAATCACACGAAATATTTATGTGAAAATAAAATATAGTTCAATTAATCTCAAATACTTAAACTTTAAAATGAAAAATTCATGATATAAGGCCAAAGAAAAATTTTTTCAGGGAAATAGTTATTATCTTTATTCAACTACTGTTATATTGGATATAACACTTTATATTTTAAATAAACCTCATTCTGTTGTTAGGAAAATGTTATCGTGTAGTTATCCCAATCACAGTGAAATTGTTTGCAAATAATTTTTCTTTGCATGAATAATTAACTGCCAACTTCGAGATGAGGTTGTCATGAACTTCAATTTTTTTTTCAGTGTAAGGATGCCGATGAATCTTAATATTGTTTTAAAGACCCAACGTTTACTTCTTTAAAGTTATATTTGAAACCAAATATTTCTACAAAGACGACACACCAGGGGGTCAATTCTAACTTGATGAGGTGACTCAGTCATATGACTGTTAAAAAAATCCAATTCAAAGAGAGTCACTCATTTATTCGAACTCAAAATTCTATGTTTTGCGATTCTAAGTCAAAAAGTGAGTGACTTCAAATCAATTTTCATAGAATGACTGTTTGACATTTAAAGAATTTTGTTACTGTCAATTTGTAAATTTGTAAATTTGTGTTTGTTTATGGAACATAATTTAAACTTTTATAAAAAATAGTTATTCTTATTACGCCAAATAAGGATAGAAATTTTGTTCGGTAAGATAAAATACATATGTTTCTCGATTTAAAATGAACATATACGTTCTACTATTTTTATTTTAGAAATAAAATACGAAAAATATGCAGAAAAATTAGGGAGCGTAAATACAAGAAACGCAGTAAATTTTCTAATAGTAGGCAGGAGATTTCGGGACCAAATTGCTTCTCAATTTTAATGTTTATTTTGTACATTTCAATAAATCGTTTTTCACAGCTCCAAATTGTTTTTCCATTCTTCATTTCAAGTTTTCTCTTTCGTTTTTGTGGCAGGCTTGATGGATTTCGAATGATATTTATTACAGAAGAGGTAGCATCTTTAGTTTTTACTCCCAGTTCTTCTGTAAAAACATTTCCATCCACGACATCGTATGTGATAATGCCTACCTTCTTGCTCTCAATTTCATCTAGCTCTAAAATAGGATCTCCAATTGCTCTGCAAGTTTACCTTTTCCATCCTCTGCAGATGAAAATTGGCGTCGAACCAACTCCAAATGTTCCTCTAAATAATCAACTAGAGCAACCTTTTGGCTGTTTGTGGGCGTTTTACCTAACTTTTTTTTAAATGTATCATTTGACATTTTTAATAAATAACGGTAGTCACAGCTTTTTTTAATGACTTTTTTGACATTTCAAATGAGTTTGGAAAAAGTCATATGACCCAGACAGAATCGAGATTTGTCACTTCATTTTCGAAATTTCG
Organism: Diogma glabrata; assembly: GCA_963693315.1. NCBI lineage: Eukaryota > Metazoa > Arthropoda > Insecta > Diptera > Cylindrotomidae > Diogma > Diogma glabrata. The sequence goes on along the minus strand of OY856187.1, from coordinate 375,536,459 downwards.
AAATTCAAGTCATATGACTTGAGGTCATCAAGTTAGAATTGACCCCCTGGTTCATATATATTGAAGCTATAATTGACGTAGTAATTCGTTTTAAACAATAAAAATGAGCGATGAGATAAGAGGGTCAAAAGATGCGATTATATTGAAAGCATCAACTCTGAACATAAAAATACTAACTCATGAAAAAATAGTGAAAATAGTTATTTATGATACAAGCGGGTGAAATAATACCATTTCGAAATCGAAAAGAATATTCACGCGTCTGTGCGTTAAGTGTATTGTTTTACAAGCACAGCATGAAATGAATGAATATCCTTCGAGTTTGAAACACGTGTGTGGGTGAGGAGATTTTATTGAGATTTTAATCCATACGAGAGTATTGGATCTACCCATTTGCATAAAAGTGTGTATAACACATTTGTTAAATTTAGCGTTATCCATTAGACCCTTGATCCAGAATATGATTTCGATTTGTTGTCAGATCATTCCGATTGGCCGCAGAAAGACAAACGTCGTTCTGGTGTTGGAGTTTTTGCTCAATGGAAAATTCGTGGGATTTAATACGCGTCAGATCACAGAAACTTGTAGAGTACATTGTACAACAGAGCTGCTGATTTTTTTTGTTCTGATTCTCTTTTACTTCTTCAACAGACAATATGCGGTGGTTGATAAAAATGATTGTGATAAATATTTACTGAGCATGGTCTGGGTTATATCGCTTTTCTAAGACAAAATAAAACCATAATGTAAATTTATTTACCAATGGCGGTATAGAAATAGCTATTTATGTACCAAGGCCGTTATGTAGGTTATTACGCCCGGAAAGCGACGTTATCTAGCCCGAGGGCCTCTGGCCCGAGGGATGGATGTCACTTGATGGACGTAATACCCAGTAACGCCAGTGGTGCATACATGATTTTATGCTTCACTTAATAAGCTTAAAACTAAGAAAGAATTTAATTTGTTAGTCTATAGCCGCTTTCCAATCGAGTGAATTGCTGAAGCATTCACTTGTAGCCAACTGGTCTAATATTCAGTAATTCATCAAAATGAGCTATTTTTTTTAAAATTGAGCCAGAACAAAAGAAAAAAACAATTTTTTGACATTTAATAAATATAAACCGCAATTTAAAAAATGTTGACACAAACCATCATTATCTAGCAAATTAATTTAAATTAATATTATAATCAAATAACTAAATTAAATAATAAAAGTAAATTTATTATAATTTTAGTTTACGATTTAAACTATTATATAATGAATTTTGAGTTATTAGTAAGTTTACTAGATAATTCTGATATATGTGCATTTTATTTGATATTTGGTTTTTGTAGGTTTTACATGAACTTTTAAAAGACGGACAGGTATTTTCATCGTCCTCTTCATCATCATCTAGTACTGATTCTTCAACTTCGGATTACCCCGATCAAAGAAACAAGAAAAGAAGAAGAGTGGAGAATTTTGTAGAGGATGTTGTTGAAAATTATTCAGATTCTGAATTTCAAGCTAATTTTCGGCTTAATAAAACAACATTTAACAAAATATTTGGTTAAAGTGACATCAACCATTAGTGTAAATATTTCTCTAAAAATATTTTTTAGATATTTTAGACCCCATTTTTATTTCGAATCAAAATCATACTGGAGGTATGCCGAAAATTAAAAATAAAACTCGGCTTTTAATCACTATTTGGTATTTGGCAAATACTAATTGTTTTAGAGAGTTATCAAATTTATTTGGTATCACAATAAGTAGTGCTCACAGAATAATTAATAGTACTCTCGATGTTATTGTGCTTCATTCCCCTAAATTTATAAAATGGCCAACTGCAGAAGAAGCTGATGTTACTTCCAATTTTATTTATGGAAAAAAAGGAATGAGAAACGTATTAGGCTTGATTGATGGATCACACATTCCAATTAAAAACATCAAGGAAAACCAAAATGATTACATAAATAGAAAAGGTTTTCCAAGCATCTTGTTGCAAGGTGTCGTAAATCACAATCTACGATTTATTGATATCCATTGTGGAGAACCAGGATCAATACATGATGCTCGCCTTTTAAGAAAATCAAAATTGTTTCAAATATTACAAAATAACAACTCAAGAATGTATGGGAAATTTCTTTTAGGAGATTCTGCATACATGTGTTTGGACTGGTTGGTGCCTCCATTCAAGGACAATGGAAGGTTAACTGAAGACCAACGAAAATTTAATTATATCCATTCATCCATCAGATCCGGCATAGAAAATGCCTTTGGATTGTTAAAAGGGCGATTCAGAAGGTTACAGGGTTTCCAAAATCTCAGTAGAAAATTTGTTGCCAAAGCAACAATCGCTGCAGTCGTTTTTCATAATCTTTGTGTGGATAATGACGATATTAATTATAATGAAGAAGAACGATACGAAGAAGACCCTGTTAACAATTATTATGTCCAATCAGAAAACAATTCATCTGTAAACAGAAGACAAACTGTTTTCGAACAAGTAATAAATAATATAGAATAAACATGTATGATTTTATTTGTTCACATTTTTAATAAATTCTTGTAAAAGTTTACATTTTTCTGTATCATTTTTTACCAACTGCCTTTGCATTTCTGTTTTAGCTGTTATTGAATCTTTTTTTTTGTTATAATAATCGATTTTCGCAATCATTACATCTTGTTGGGTTACTTTTTTTCTTCTTTTGATTTGGAAAACATCGTTTTCATCTTCATCTAAAATAAAATAAAATAACTGTGTATATTAAATAACTCTATTTTACCTTCAATTGATTTAGGGGTAGAGGATTCAGTTAAATTAAGCATAGAAGATCCACTTGGATTTTCTACGGTGTTTAATCCGATAGAAAATCCAACCCCTTTATTGCTGTCTTTATTGCCAACAATTTCATCCATTTCCGTAAAAAATTCAAATTTTAGAGGGCCTCTTCCAGTTTTTGCCAAATTATCCTTTGCCGCTTTATAACTTCGGAGGAGATTACTCCATTTCATTGAGCATTGTTTGGAACTTTTCTGCAATAAATAACAACAAAATAAATAATAAATAACAAAATACATTTTAAATTTGACAAATTATAAGTTATAAATGTACATATTTTATTTTATTTACATTGATTTGCATTGATCCTAACGCCGACGATACCATCGACCAAGCATGTTTCCGTTTTTTAACATGGTTAAAATGATCTTTATATGCTTCGTAGTTGAATATTAAAGACAATGTATTGTCTCTACTCCAATCTAAAATGTTAATAATAATAATAAGCTATTTATTATTATCTTTTTTGTACAAAATGATGATAAATACATGTTGATTCCATTTCCTCAGTTGATTCATCTTCCAGATACTCAACGCTGCAGTTCAACACGTTTTCCATTTAAAAAAATTTTTTTTTGTAACAATAAACAAACCGTAAATTTCAAATTTATGAACTGATTTCCTATTATCGTCCTTCACTTTATTCAATTCAATTCAAATAGACATACGTTTGTTGTAGCTCAATTTAAGTTCAGTGGAAACTGAATATTACCATTGGAACAAACAAATTCCGGAATACAATTCAGTTTAAGTGAATGCTTCAGCAATTCACTCGATTGGAAAGCGGCTTATATTGATATGCAAAAAAAATCACAAATGTATCCTAGTATGCCAAGAAAATAACTATTTTGAAGTTTAAAATAATTATTTGTTGTTTGTACGTTGCTATGTAAACAAATTTTCCTAAATTTTGTAGCGTATGACAAAAATATTGTATGACGTTTTAAATAATTTGTTAGTTTTGGAAAACTATATGAACAATTAATAACTAAAATGTTGCAAAACATTTTTAAACAAATGTAAAAATCTTTTACTAGCTCAAATTGAATAAGAATTATTTACATTTTGTAGACAAAACTACAGTAAAAATAATTTTATTTAGTTTTTAGCGTCTTAATAGCGGGCGTAATGAATTCAAAATGCCCTCTCATAACGCCCGGTTTTTATGAACGTGTTTATATATATAGCGTATTCTAGACTTTATAACAACTTTATATCATTGTGAAGCATAAATATTTTTAAAACTGTTCCGAATCACAGCCTTCTCTCATAAATAAAGCTCGATTTATTTATTTTAAATCTACCCATATTGTCTTGACAAGCGAGTTTTATACTAATCTGATACTTTTGGTCAATAGGCATTTCAATGACTTACAAAATAATTGAAGATAATAGACAGATAGACTGACAGATAGAGTCAGTTAAACGCCGAAGTCTCATCAATAGTGTTGGTCAAAAACACGTGAAATCGACCAGGTCTGGAAATGAGGATTTCTGTGTCATTTTTTAAAGTCCAAGAAATATTAATCTGATGTTGATGTTTCACATAAAACAGAGATGATACGTTCTTACTATGTGTTAAATTTTCCTTTTGTCATCTCTGTAAAATTTATATTATTGATCATTAATTTTATATTCTGGTGAACATACATAGGATGTGTTCTACAGAATGTGTGAATTTTTCCTTGAAATAGAAATATAAACAATAAAATAATTCAGAAAACAAAACCGAAACTTACCTTGTCAACAAAAAATAAATAAAAAGGTTGGATGGGAAGTTTTCAAGACGCGAGTCATCTCCTAGCCGTTTTTAAATTGTGTTACGACCAGAATTCTTCCACTATAAATGATATTGTCCTTTTTCATTATTCTTAAACACCCAGTACAGTATTTGATTTAATACGTCATCCTTCTCATTCAAATAATTAAATCTAGTCAGATGTACAGAAAACTGTTGTCTGTTTTTGTATATAGACAAACCCAAAATAAATTGAAAACAGAAAGAGAAGAACTTATCGTAATTTTTAATAACATTATAAATATAGGGTGTAGTATTGCATGTTGATTGAAATATAATATTTTTTTTGTTTGTTTATATTGAAAATTTTGGGATCTTCCTCTTTGAATGACTTTGTATTGTTGAAGAATTTTTCTTTATCTCTTTTGGATATATGGAAAATTTCAATACAAAAAAGTCGAGCAATTGTTTGATTTTTCATCACCCTGTATCTTGAATCAGGGATGAAAAAAATAAGCACCCAGAAATTTTTTTTTCACTGATGTCAGCTAATTCCAATGCGTAAATATACGAATCATATCTGGCGAAACATATTTTATATTTTGGTTATAAAATAAAATAAGTTCGCTTAAATTTGACAGTTACGCCTTTTCAAGAGCTTTAAAGTTCATAAGAATAAAATGTAATATTTTAAAATACAAAAATAATAATTTCTGTTGAGTTTACAAAATCACAAATTTTAATTTTAATATAACAAATATATCAAAAAGTTCCAAAATAGGCGAGGGAAAAAGAGGCAATAATAAAACCCAAAAAACGTTTCAATCTATGAATAGGAAACAAATGTGGACTAGTCAGTGCAATAAAATAACACCCGTTCGAGAACTTAATAAATTTCCATTATAGATTATTTCGTATTTGAATAATTGATTATTACACTGTGCGACAGCCCAAATCCGCTGGGGTTCTGACTACCAGGAAAAGTTACATCGGTAAAAAAAAAGTTATACGTGTCCCGGCGTTTCGCTATGTCACGTCTAGGAATCGAGATATATCGATTTCAAGTTAGTAAGTATCATATAGGGGAAATTGCCACGTTTGGGGGTATTTTTTTGACATAACTCGAGAACGACTAGTCCGATTTTGCTGAAAAAAATTTGAAAATTAAGAATTACAATTCCTTTAATCTACTGATATACTATACTGAAAAAGTAATGAAAAAATAAAAAATAAAAAATAAAATAAATAAAAAATTAAAAAAAATAAAATAAATAAAATAAAAATAATAACGTAAAATAAAATAAAAACTAATAAAAATAATAAAATAAAAATATAATAATAATAATATAAACCAAATATAAAACAAAAATAATAAATAAATAATAAATAAATAATAAATAAATAATAAATAAATAATAAATAAATAATAAATAAATAATAAATAAATAATAAATAAATAATAAATAAATAATAAATAAATAATAAATAAATAATAAATAAATAATAAATAAATAATAAATAAATAATAAATAAATAATAAATAAATAATAAATAAATAATAAATAAATAATAAATAAATAATAAATAAATAATAAATAAATAATAAATAAATAATAAATAAATAATAAATAAATAATAAATAAATAATAAATAAATAATAAATAAATAATAAATAAATAATAAATAAATAATAAATAAATAATAAATAAATAATAAATAAATAATAAATAAATAATAAATAAATAATAAATAAATAATAAATAAATAATAAATAAATAATAAATAAATAATAAATAAATAATAAATAAATAATAAATAAATAATAAATAAATAATAAATAAATAATAAATATATAACAAATAAATAATAAAAAAATAATAAATAAATAATAAATAAATAATAAATAAATAATAAATAAATAATAAATAAATAATAAATAAATAATAAATAAATAATAAATAAGTAATAAATAAATAATAAATAATTAATAAATAAATAATAAATAAATAATAAATAAATAATAAATAAATAACAAATAAATAAATAATAAATAATAAATAAATAATAAATAAATAATAAATAAATAATAAATAAATAATAAATAATAAATAAATAATAAATAAATAATAAATAAATAATAAATAAATAATAAATAAATAATAAATAAATAATAAATAAATAATAAATAAATAATAAATAAATAATAAATAAATAATAAATAAATAATAAATAAATAATAAATAAATAATAAATAAATAATAAATAAATAATAAATAAATAATAAATAAATAATAAATAAATAATAAATAAATAATAAATAAATAATAAATAAATAATAAATAAATAATAAATAAATAATAAATAAATAATAAATAAATAATAAATAAATAATAAATAAATAATAAATAAATAATAAATAAATAATAAATAAATAATAAATAAATAATAAATAAATAATAAATAAATAATAAATAAATAATAAATAAATAATAAATAAATAATAAATAAATAATAAATAAATAATAAATAAATAATAAATAAATAATAAATAAATAATAAATAAATAATAAATAAATAATAAATAAATAATAAATAAATAATAAATAAATAATAAATAAATAATAAATAAATAATAAATAAATAATAAATAAATAATAAATAAATAATAAATAAATAATAAATAATAAATAAATAAATAATAAATAAATTACAATTAAATAATATATAAATAATAAATAAATAACAAATAAATAATAAATAATTATAATAAATTATAAATAATAAATAATAATTATAAATAAATATTAATAATAATAATAAATAATAATTATAATAGTAACAAATAATAATAATAACAAAAAATAATAATAATAATAATAATAAATAATAATAATAATGATATAATAAAATATAATAAAAATATGAAATAAAATTATAATAGAAATAGTAAAATAAAATAAAAATAATAAAATAAAATAAAATAAATAAATAAAAAACAATAAAAAATAGATAAAAAACTAAAAAAAAATAAAATAAATACAAATAGACACATGTCCAAATACATTTAAAACAATAAATTTTGGAGTTTATTCCAGTAAAAATATTGAAAAAATATTTTATGAAAAATCAATATTCTTGTCAAAATTGTGAATTACTTAATTGTGAATAAAAGTGGAACGCGTTCATCGATTTTCATAATACATGTCTCATTTTGTGCAAAGATTATGTGAATTTACGTCAATGTAATAAGACTTGACACTTTTTCCCGGTTGAAATTTTTCATGATTTTTTAAAATACAATTTTTTTATTTTTTAGGCAAAAAATTATTTTCAATTTCAATTTTCAATTTTTCTAAAATTGTTTCTGTAAAATCGGACTAGTTGTTCTCGAGTTATGTCAAAAAAGACCCCCAAACGTGACAATTTCCCCTATATGATACCTACTAACTTCAAATCGATATATCTCGATTCCTAGACGTGACCCAGCGAAAAGCCGGGACACATATAACTTTTTTTTGACCGATATAACTTTTCCCGGTAGTCAGAACCCCAGCGGATCACTGACCCCTACCATTTGTCGCACAGTGTTATTATTGATAAAAATATGGCTCTTCAAAATTGTTTGATTATTAAAGTTAAAGATGTGTGTCTCAATTTTAAAATGCAAAAACGCTTATATGAACAACTGTAAAAACTACCAGTTTGCCCAATATTAATACCATTACAATCTGAACAAAACTGTTAATGCACTTCGGATCTAGAAAAACCATTTTTAAATTTCTTGTCAACCAGCAAATTTTGAACGTTGCGTTTATTCTAGTAAGCGCATCTGAAATTTGTGTGTCTAGAGATTGTGTCCCTAGTTTTTGACTATGTAATATAGATCTCCAAATTTTTTAATTAAGTAAGGAAATTGGGTAAATAAGGTTCCATTGAATTCGTTTTAGCTTTTTAGGAAAAGTAGTTGATTTCAAATTCCACGTGAAGACAAAAATAAAAACATTGTTACATAATCTATACCATCTACGAACATCTACCGTCTACTGTCTACCGTGAACAAAATAAGGTATTTTATTGTTATAGTTCTCAGAGGTAACGATCGTTTGTTTAAATTATTGACTAATAAATAGGCCAGTAAAATCTAGTGAAGTTTATAGCTTTTAAAAAAGGGAAACTAGGTTTCGGATGATCTTTGCTGGTGTTGTAAAGAGCAAAAAGTTTTTTTTCGTTTCATTTTTAAATAAACGTTTTTGTCAATTTAATAACTTTTTTTGTTTTGTGCTGTTAATAAGCAGTAACGTGTGGTTTGGTCATGTATTTATTTGTTCTTTGGATTTATGTTTTCTTTGGTTACTCTTTCTACAGTGACAAAAATCATGCTTCATAGTTATACATAAAAGTTTTTGTAACAAATGCACAAAATTGAATGCATATATACATATTGTTGATTTTATAATTTATTTTTGTAATACATGCACAAAAATATCCAATTTCATTCTAAAATTAAATAAACGAAAAAATATATTTTTCGCACTACAAAATATTTTTCATTCTGCGAAATACCATTTTTCGCATGCGAAAATATTTGTGCACGCGAAAAACATATGTCAAACATCAAAACAAATACACAAAATATTTTTTGAGTTGACTGTATATTTTTAATTATAAACTAAAAATGCCATCTTAAAATGAGATTTGAAACTTCAAACCGTTAAAAAGCTGTATGACAATGACACATTACATTCGGTAATGAGAAGTAGAAATTAATAATTTATTTATTGTAATTAAAATAATGATTTTAACTATAGTCATACAGTAAAATCAACTTGAACACAACCTAAAACAATCTGACTTGCAAGAAATAACAATTATTTTGGGCTATCAAAATATAAATCAGTTGTCAATATATTTCCAGTAAAAAGTTGTACGTGGATGTTATGGTTTTTTAAAATTTTGAAGAATCTGTAATAATTAATTAATCTACAATATAATAGCCGTGATTATGTCCCTCTATACAGTCGTAACGCTTAAAGTGCATTATGACCAGAGCGGTGGCCTGAGGCGCTATGGGTCGAGGGCTCAATTCCTGGTGTGGTACATGTTTTATTGTCTCTTTTATAATTTTTTTTTTGCATTACATTAAAATTATGATTTTTTTATTCTTAAAAATTTCATTTTACGAACTTTAAATTGATCGATAATGTAGTTTTTTAAAGTTATTGCTACTGTCTTTTCCCGTTTCGTTCAAATGCATATCATTTCTATATTAACAAGAAAATTAATTTTTTTTGACAGGCAGTGCTAAAAATCATATATGTATTGGTTTTCCCAGCCCGCGAGATACCCCTAGTATATTATACTGTTGATAGATTGTTTGTAGTGAAATTTCTATATTTATATTTTTATTTCTATTTCTATTATAATATTATTTATTTGAACAATTAGTTTGGGTAAATCAAAATTTTGTGACACTTTACATTTGTTTAAAATTTACTCTTTGGAAGAATAAAAAATAAATATTAGGTTTATGTATAACATATTTTTTGGATATTTTAATTTAGTATAAAATTGAATATATTTGGTACATGTGTGTAATATAAAACTGTAAATTTGAATATTTATAATGGTAGCCGATTTTGTATTATAATCGTTGTAAATTATCATAGGTATTAGTGTTTCCATGAAAATTAATATTGTTATCATTGGTTTGCTATCTTTTATTTATCTCTTCTAGAGAAAAAACGAACCAATTCTCAGTTTAACTTTAAACAAAAACTGTTCTGTTAAAGCGGATTGCTCAAGATCCTCTCGAAGCAAATGGCTAAGTTTCACAATGATGATATTAATATTTTTAAAATTCATAAATTTTAGCAACCATAAGATATCACTTTAGGGATATCACTGCTTTTGCCAGTGGTTATATGATATTGCACTTTAACTCGTATGTCAAATGTTTGTTAAAGTGATTCAAACCTTAAACCCCTCAAAATATTTGCCACAGCCAATTGTATACGTTTTTCAAATACGATATCTGATTTCAATTGTTCCCTGAAATTCTTATAAAAAATTCTAGAATATGATAATGTAATTTACGATCAGATTGAAAACCAATATCGCAACAAATATCAATAACAATTTAAAATAAATGACAAATTGTTAGTATACATATCTCTTAACTGACTTTAAGGTGAGGTTTAATAATAAATAAATAGAATTAATTCATCAATATTTAAATCAATCTGCAATCTAGAGGTTAATATCCTGTCATATTCAACCATTAAAAACATTTTATTTCGCTCTATTATTTGCTTACCACCTTCGCTTTAGTTTAAGAAAAAATTATTGATATATTTAAAGAATTTTTAAAAGTTTTTGTTAGCAAATTTCCTTTATTTATATTCAATTGTAAAGTGGGTGCGATCGATCAGGGTTTATTAATGTAAATATTGATATATTAATTAATAAATAAATTATAAACATTTTTATTGGTTTTTAATCATTTTCTAAAAATTTATTTACAGGTATGCATCGTAAGCTTAAAAAATTTAACGAAAAGTTAGCTTTGAACTATTTCAAGAACTAGTAGGTATGTACTATTATACCATTGAAGCATGTATCTTAAATTGAATATTTTTTTTTTTTAAATAAAAAGTGTTGTGTAATAGGGCTTAGAATATGTGTCACAACAACAAATAAATACCGTTTAAGACCTAGGTCCCACAACAACTGGCGTTCTAAGGTGTTGATTAACGCTTTTTTTAAACCTCTGCGGGTTGAAGCCACCTGAGACTAAGGGTTCCGGTAAACTATTCCATTTGCTTGCAGTTCGGACAAGGAAGTCTTTCTGCGATCTGCCAGTATGACAACGTGACATATCACGAATTTATCAGTAATTGTAAGAACAAAACTAAAGGAATACCCCCTCCCTCTAAATTAAGGGACCCACTTTACACTCCTCCTCCCACTTTCTTCACTTTTGGTTAAAAGTTTTGATAATTATGAAAAACGCCACTTGAATACCGAGTATTATCATATTTTTTTTGTGCCATAATGTTCATAGAGGCTGTTTTAAATTGTTCATTTGGTTTAATTTTTTAAAAATTTGAGAATACTCAGATCCTTTCTATCCAAACAATTCCTTAAAAATAGCAAACTTATTTTGAATAACAAGGGCGATCTCCCACATTGCAGTTAAGTTTCAATAAATTCTCGCAATTTCCAACACCGAAAATAAAAAATTTGTTAATTTCTCATGCCGCAATCTTAATGATCTATATTAAAATTAATGTTAACAGATAATCAAACCTCAATGTTATTCATAATTGTAGTGAATTACTTTAACAATTAAGACTTTCGAAATGGAAAAAAACTTTTTACTTATTCGCAACCGTTAACATGAATTAATTCAAATTACTTAACCGCAATTACATTGAACTACCATAAGATCATTAATTTTCCAAAATACAAATCAGATAAAAATCAAACTTTATCTGGCAATAAATTGAGTCATTTCGATTAATTTCTAAATCAATTTCAGTTCAATTTTCAATGTCTTAAAAGTTTGAAAAAAAAATTATTAAGCTCTTGAGCTTGACCGTCAAATCACTATTTGTGATTTTATTGATGATTAATTTTATTGTTACTTTTTGTTGTTGATATACAAAATAATTACATTATATTAGTTAAAAGAAGAATAAACATTTTTTGAAGTTGTTTGAACTGACAGTTGGTGCTTGAAAATTTTCAAAAGGCATTGTGGCAAAGAAATCTATTAAAAGACAAACGGATCAATTTTTCACTAAATTGAGTAAGTTGAGTTGTTTTTAATTGCAGGATTAGATTGGTAGACTTTAAATAATTGTTACAATTCACTTAACTTAAACACTCATAAATAAGAAGTTATCATTCGAAACAACTTCAAAAAAGTAAATGAAATATAAATCAACAAAATAAAAATAATTTTTATATTACCCTAATCATTATTCACCGCTTCGATAAATAGCAAGTTAGAGTTAATAACTGTAATTTAATTTAACTTTTCTTTTCATTTTCTAAGATGATAGATTTTTTGCATCAACATTTCACCAAAAACAAAATTATCCAACAAGCTTAAAATAATTCCACATCGATTAACAATTTAAACCAATTATTTAAAAAACATAAAAAACTTAATTTGTCGAAACATTTGAATGGTTTGTTTTGTTGGTTGTTGAGAACTTAATTAGTCAATTGGGTCAACTAAAATAAATTTACACAATAAACTTAACAAAATTAAATATAAATAAAATTTGCTAACATATAACTCTACCTAAAGCTGAAAACAATAACTCAATCACTCTATTTAAAAATTAGTATTGAAAATAAAAGATCTTTACTGATTATTTTGAAAAAGTAAAAAAAGCTCTAGTAAAAAATTCGAGGTTTAAAATACGCTTGTGAAATGTTGCGCAACTTTACTGTTTAACTGTATATAAACATTTGTGAAAGTACTTAAATTTATTATTTTATTTTATTTTTATAGAACTTTTAATGTTTATGAAACTTTTTGTAATCTACAAATGGAGGTTGGACAGTATATTTTGTAACTATTTCTTATTTTCAACAAATTATTGTTAAGACTATTTGAGTAACACTGAGAGCTGTTGAAACAGAGTGAAACAATTGAAAGCATTTGTTGATCTCAAAGAAAAGATTTGATTTCAATATTAAACTTGTATTGCAAAGTAGGATATACATATTCTGGGAGTTTTATTCATTTTCGGAGTTTTAAGCTCCAAGTAGCTTCAAATTTATATCATTTAGTTATAGTTTTTAAGCTTCCAGATCCAAGTTGCATGTGCTTTGCAGTTCCAGTTTTCAAATTCAAAGCATCAAATTCCAAGTTCTAACTTATAAGTTCCAATTTACATGTTTTAAATATTGAGTTCCAAATTCCAAGTTCTATGCTCCCAATTCCAAGTTCCAAGTTCTAAGTTTCAAGTTCCAAGTTCTAAGTTTCAAGTTCCAAGATCCAAGTTCCAAGACACAATTTCAAAGTTCCTAATTGGGATTTCAAGAACCAAATTCCAATTTCCAATTTTTAAGTTCTAAGTTTGTAGTTTCAAGTTCAAAGTTTGAAATGAATAGTTCCTTTCCAAGATCCAATTTCTTAGTGCTTAGTGCTAAGTGCTTAGTGCCAAGTTCAAGGTTCTAAATTCCAATTTTGAAGGGCCAAATTACAGGTTCCAAGTTCCTAGTTCCAAGTTCCGAGCTTAAAATTTTAAGTTTCTAGTTCCAAGTTTTTAATTTCAAGTTCAAAGCTCCAAATTTCTAGTTCCAAATTCCATAATTCCAAGATCCAAGTTCCTAGTTTTCTGTTCCATGTTCCAAGTTTAAAGTTCAAATAATAAACTTGTATTGCAGAGTATATGCATCTTCTGGATTCCTTTTCGGAGTTTTAAGCTGCAAGGAATGCCTCAATTGTATATAATTTAGTTTCAGTTTTTAAACTGCAAAATCCAAGTTACATGTGTTTTCTAGTTCCAGCTTTCAAATTCAAAACTTCAAACTTGAAGTTCTTACTTCTAGGTTCGAATTTACATATTTTTAATTCTGAGTTCCAAATTTCAGCTTAGTTCTAAGTTCCAACTTCGATGTTAAAAGTTCCAGTTTTTCAAGTTCCAAGTCACAATTTCTATGTTTCTAATTGGGAGTTCTAAATCACAAGTTTTAGTTCCAAGTTCCAAGAACCGAGCTCCATTTTTTGAGTTCTAAGTTTTTGGTTTCAAGTTCAAATTTCGAAATGTCTAGTTCTTTTTTTCGAGATCCATTTTCTTAGCGCTTAGATCCAAGATCCATTTCAAGGTTCTAAGTTGCAAATTTAACTTCTATGCTTCAATTCACAGGCTCGAAGTTTCAAGTTCCAATCCAAGTTTAAAGTTCCGAGTTTCTAGATCCAAGTTTTAAATTCCCACCTTAAAGCTTAAATTCCAAACTTAAAATTTCTAGTTCCAAATCCTATAGTGCCAAGATTCAAGTTCCTAGTTTTGAGCTTCATGTTCCAAGTTCAAAGCTCCAAATTTCTAGTCGAAAGTGCCATACTTACAAGATCCAAGTTCTAAGTGCCTAAATCCAAAATTCAAGTCCTAGGTTCCAGGTTCGAACTTCCATATTTCAAGTTTCTAGCTTTAATTGCCGTGTTCTAAGTTGCTAGTCCCAAGTTCCAAGCTCCATAGTTCAAAGATCCAATTTCTTAGTGCTTGGGTCCAAGATCCAAGTCCATAGTTCTAAGTTTCAAAATAAAAATTTCAAGCTCTAATTGCCAGCCGTCAAGTTCCGATTCCAAATTTGCAAGCTTCAAGTACTAAGTCCTAAGTTTTTAGTTCCAAAGTTAAAAGAGCCATTCTCCAAATGCCTTCTTTCAAATTAACATAGTTCCAAGATCCAAGTTCCAAGTTCAAAAGTTTTATAGTTCCTAGATCCAAGTTCTAAGTGCTTAGATCCCAAATGTAAGTCCTAGGTTCCAAGTTCGAATTTCCAAATTTCAAGTTTAAGCTCAAATTTCCATGTTCCAAGTCTTTTGTCGCAATTTCTAAGTTCTAAGCAAAATCTATGTTCCAAGCCCAAAGTTCCATGTTTCAAGTTCTATGTTCGAAGTTCCAAGTTCTTGCTCCAAGTTCCAAATTGCAAGCTCTAGATCCAAGTTATAAGTTCCAAGTTCAAAGTTTCAGGTTCCAAGTTTTAAGTTTCAAGTTTCAAGTTTCAAGTTTCAAGTTTCAAGTTTCAAGTTTCAAGTTTCAAGTTTCAAGTTTCAAGTTTCAAGTTCCAAGTTCCAAACTTCAATTTCCAAGTTCAAGTTTCAATTTCCACGCTCGAAGCCCCAAGTTCGAAGTTTCCAGTGCCTAGTTCCATGTTACAAGTTCTTAGTTCCAATTTCTTAGTGCTAAGCTTCAAGTTCCATTTCTCAAGTGTCAAGTTTCAAGTTGCTAGTCTCAAATTACAAGTTCCAAATTCAAATTTCAGGTTCCAACTTCCAACTTCCGTGCTCCAAGTTTCAAGTTCCATGTTCCAAGTTCCAAGTTCCAGTTACTAAGTTCCAAGCGCCAAGTTCCACGTTCCAATTACCAAGTTACAAGTTTGAGGTTCCAAATTCCAAGCTTCAAGATATAATTTTCAAATCCCAAATTGCAAGTCCTAAGTTTCAATTACGAATCTCCAATCTCCAAGCTCCTAGTTCATAGCTTTATGATTCAAATTCTAAGTTGTTGATTTCAAGTTTCAAGTACCACGCTTGAAACAAGTTTCAAGTGTGTAGTTCCAATTTTAAGTTGCATGTACGAATTCCGAGTTCAAATTTCAAAGTTTGAGATCAAAATTTTTAGTTCTCAAGTTGAAGTGCAGACTTCCGTGTTGAATTAAAGACTTAACACAAGGCAATAGGCATGGCTAAACAGTATCCGAACTACGATCGCGTTAAAACCGCTACACGTCCGATTATAGACGTAGTTCAGACAGACAATAACGAATTTAGTCTTTTCCAAGAAATGTTATCACATAAAGTAACTCGTCTAGGTTTTTTGTCGTCAATTATGTTTGCTGGTGGTGTAAATGTTTAGGAAAAAACGCTACCATTATCACAATTTTAGCTTGAAAATCCCAAATCTAGGTTGCTGGGTAGTACTGCACAGTTGTAGCTAATGGCGAAACTTGTAAAATGTTTCATCGGACGAATATTTAGCCCGTTCGGGCGCCATTATTATGGCTTTCAGTATTAAAATGATTTATCTTAAGCTGAAATGAGTCATTCTAGAAAAGACAAAGATATGAAATATTGCATTTTGCTTAGCCGTGGTTAACGTCCAATTTTAGTCCCAGCGCACCAGCCTCACAGTTCTAATAAAGGAAATTAAACATTTTAATTTTCCTGCTGAATCTAGTGCAACTTTTAAATTTGTCAAACAACTACTTGAGCATACTCCTGGTACGCTATAAAAAAATTATTTTTCGGTGTAAACATTTTCCAAATCATTTGCATGATGAAACCAAATATTCTCCTTTTGAATGGGAATTTTTATAACAAAATTTTCGATTGATAATTTTCGTTTGATCGTCAAGAGTAAGATTCGTAGTTCTCAGACATCAAGCCATTACCTACTACTATTTCATCAAAAACAGGAACTCCATTGGAATTATGTGGCACAGTTTACCACTATAATTAGACATATATCAGGCAAGGAAAACATGTTAGCGAATACTCTTTTATAATCATGCAAAAAAGTGGCTCAACTCATTCACCTTCGAAATTCTTTCAAAGAACTCTAGCACGGACTACTTCTATACTCAAACAAAATAACTCAAAGTTTCAGTTTGAGCTCAACTTTTGTTAGCACGCGCATAAGCTAATTCAACCTCTTCATGAGACCTCTTCATACCACAAGCAAATATTGGGTGTCTATTTAGGGATTTAGGGTGTAATACATTTAACCCCACTGCATGATTTGCTTAGTTCAATTATCCGAGCTTCACGACATTTAATTCAGTTCCAAGTTTCAAATCCCAAGTTCCAAGTTCCAAATTCCAAGTTCCAAGTTGCAAGTTCCAAGTTCCAAGTTCCAAGTTCCAAGTTCCAAGTTCCAAGTTCCAAGTTCCAAGTTCCAAGTTCCAAGTTCCAAGTTCCAAGTTCCAAGTTCCAAGTTCCAAGTTCCAAGTTCCAAGTTCCAAGTTCCAAGTTCCAAATTCCAAGTTCCAAGTTCCAAGTTCCAAGTTCCAAGTTCCAAGTTCCAAGTTCCAAGTTCCAAGTTCCAAGTTCCAAGTTCCAAGTTCCAAGTTCCAAGTTCCAAGTTCCAAGTTCCAAGTTCCAAGTTCCAAGTTCCAAGTTCCAAGTTCCAAGTTCCAAGTTCCAAGTTCCAAGTTCCAAGTTCCAAGTTCCAAGTGCCAAGTTCCGAATTCCAAATTCCAAGTTGCAAGTTCCAAGTTCCAATTCCAAGTTCCAAGCTCCAAGTTCAAACTTCCATGTTCCAAACTCCAAGCTCCAAATTCTAAGCTAGAAGTTTATAATTTCAAGTTCTAAGTTCCAATTAAGTTCCAAGTCACAAGTGCCAAGTTTTCATCTTTCCAGTTCCAAGTGCCGATTTCCAAGCTCTATGTTCCAAGTTCCATGTCCCAAATTCTCATTTCGAATTTATTAGTTTCAAGTTCTAAGTTCCAAGTTTCAAGTTTTAAGTTCCAAGCTCCAAGTTAAAATCCCAAATTCCAAGTTCCAAGTTGAAAGTTGCAAGTTCCAAATTCTCCAAGTTCCAAGTTGCAAGTGGCATATTCCATGTTCTAAGCTCCAAATTTTAAATTCCAAGTTCCTTGTTCAACGTTTCAAGTTCCAAAATTCAAGTTCCAAGTTCCCAGTTCAAAGTTCCGAATTCCAAGTCTCAAGCTGCAAGTTCCAATTTCCTAGTTCCAAGTTCCAAGTTTTAAGTTCTTAGACCCAAATGCCAAGTTTCAAGTTGCAAGTGCTATGTTCCTAGTTCCAAGTTGCAAGTTTTAAGTTCAACCTCTACGTTCCACCTTCCAGGTTCTAAGTTCGAAGTTGCCATTTTTTAAGTTCCTGGTTCTTATTTCCAAGCTTAAAGTTTCATCCCTGTAAGCCTAAGGTCTTAGTCCTAGTTCTTACGTTTCAATTTCTTAGTTCGAAGTTCTAAGTTCAAAAGTTTATATAAGGCCTATGTTTCAAGTTCCATGGCCCAAGTTACAAATGCAGACAAGGATTACAAAGAACAAATTAAATTATCTTCTTTTATTTAAAAACACATCTTTACAAAAACAGTTAAAATATCCTACCCATCACCAAAAAAACTTACAAATTTTGTAAATTTATCCCCAAGTTATTGATTGAAAATTAAAATACTAAATTTTACATAAAATTATTTTCGATATCACTAATTGAATGCCCCGTTTCAGTTCCTCCGTTTTTAGCATGCGCGGGCAGTTCTAGGTAATCGTTGTTATCCCAATCTGTTTCCTTATTATATATACGAACATCACTTTCATCAATATGAGTTAAAAGAGGAAGCCCCTTTTCACTTAATGATAAATATTTTAACATATTCCCTTCGATAGGTTTTGGATATGCTTGAGCATTTCCTGCCAATGGAATATCTTCACCTAAGGCCCAAACACCAATTCGATGTTTTCCTCTTTCAAAATTTTCAGGTAAACAATGATGTTGCATACAGTAATAATTATATGTTCCATCCGAGTGACACCATGTTCCATCTGGGAAATATGCATCAACTCCAATATCATTTAGCTCAACTCTTGGTGTGTAATACGAACCGGTTTCGGATCGTCGACAAAAAACAGCACAAGCCATCCATAATCGGTTTGATTCATGTGGAGCTTGTAATCCTTTTCCGCTTGGATCTAAGTCAGGCAAACTAATACTAAATATCTCACAACGCTTTGATGCGTATTCGATTATTGACTTTCGTTTCCTTTCATTACAAATCGCTTTGTCGTTACATAATACAACATCATAAGAATGTCCCTCACAACCTTCATCGGTATTTTGTGGTTTGGGATTATTGCAAGATCTAGTTTTTGTTTGGTATCCTCTTGAATTGATTGTGCATCCTGAACTACATTTATTCATTTGCCATTCACTCCATCCCCCGTGCACAGTACTCAATGGCTGTGGGAGAGTAGTCTTCCAGGTACAACTACCTCCATCACACCATTTACTTGTACCGCAGTCAGTTCCAGTTAAAGCAGGACCAGATGAATAGTAACCGGTTCGATGAGGAGTTCGGCACTGTAGATTATTACAAATAGTTTCAAGTCCATTTAAATGCGATACGTAGGCATCGGTATCACTAAAAAGTAAAAACAAAAACTGTTACAACCACGATTAGAAATTTAGCTTTAATTTTACCTACACCAACAAAATTTCACATTGTCGTTTAGCTGTCCATGTTTGGCCTGGATATCCGAAATATTTCCAAGCGTCATTTTCAAAACTAACTCTCGTCGGTTTATCAAAAAGACATTGTGCATATCCTAATTTCATAATAGTTTCAGCACTACATCTTGACCAAGTCGTTTCTCCTATTACGCCACGTGATGGCGACATGACAAATCCCTCTTTTGAACAAGTATTTCCACTGGAATCATGATGCATTCCCAAACTATAAAAAAAAACAAATTAAAGGAAATTATGTTTGACATTTTTAGCGTCATTAATGTACTTATGTCCCATTTCATGTGCTAATATGTAAACTGATGTAAATCCGGCTGATGGGTACGGTTTTCCAAAAATATTAGTTGTTCCATATTCCGCAATTACACATGCGTATTGATCGATACAAACACCACCCACAGTTGCTAATCCCATTGTTACGGTATTTTTTTTACCATTCTCATACGCAAAAAAGTCCAACCCTGATATGTATAACCCCATGTCCCAATGTTGGGGATTTGTGTCATCACCAGGATTTATACTTTTTTGGTAATCACAAAATGAATCTAATAGTTGTCCACGTTCACCATCATGGTGTGGCATGGTGCTTGGTTGCTTTCTCATAAACTCAATATACACAATTGATATATCAATAGGCGTACCAAGTGATGGAT
Source organism: Diogma glabrata (assembly GCA_963693315.1). NCBI lineage: Eukaryota > Metazoa > Arthropoda > Insecta > Diptera > Cylindrotomidae > Diogma > Diogma glabrata. Next base: position 375,516,299 of record OY856187.1, on the reverse strand, counting down.
GATGATAAAGTGCTTGTACTCCGTTCATATATGCCAATAACATGTCTCTAAGTTTAGTCTCGTCATAACTAAAGAACGGTGAGAATATTCGATAGGCTGCTTCGTCAAAAAATACACCAACTTCCACAGTATATGCTCTTTCTCGTGATCCACGTTTACTGTAAGAAGAATTACTGTTCATTTCTTCTATCATTTCTTTGATGGAGTCTGGTTCACCTGGATCATCGGTGAAAAAGTTACCACGTTTGTTCTCAAATTTTAAATCTTTGTTTATCATAAAATCGTCATTAAATATTGAACTTGGAATCGAATCAGCCCGTTTTACGATATGTGGTATAAAATTTTCATGATTTTCTTTGTCATCATCCTCGCTAAGTAATGGTTCGGGCAGGTTTAACACTGATTGTAATCTCTTTGTTAATGGTCGGATTTCAAGAGTAGAATTAGGAAGAAGAAGAATTCCATTCTGAAATTAAATAAATTAAATTTTATATGAATGTTAAAGGTACGAACGCAAAGAGTGTTTTAGTACTTTGTGCGAATTTTTTGAGAAACACAAAAATTAATTTGAATTATTTTATATAAAGTTTTTCATTAATTTTTCGTTTTGCCTCAGACTAGGCAAAAATATAAAATATATAGCTCCGTATTAGGAGAAACTATTTAGGAGAAATTTTGAGCTTGCCCCGCAAAGCAGACATTTTAAATTGAAAATGGGAGCGCTGAGTAAACGTTCACTCAGCAGCCAAAACGCACCTTAAAAATAACTCCAGTGGATTGTGCATAGACTCATAATTAGAAACTATTAAGAAGCTCTTAAGGCTGAATACTTATGATTTTAGACCTCAACCTTTTTTCCAACAATCCCAAACAATCACAAAATTAGCTTAGGAGCACGCATCACGCAAAAATCAAAAAAAAAATATTTCTCAGAATCAGAAGCTCTTTAAGACTTTTCAAACCACTCAAGAATAAAATTAAAAATCTTGCAGCAAAACGGAGAAGATCTATATTTTTGCCGTTACTCTTTTTTTCACCTACAAGTTGAACAATCATTAGGGCTATCGTTTGATGCATAAAAGAGACAGGTCCGACGAAAAGCAAGCACGCTATAACGAAATTTGGATTTGTCACCTTATTCCATATGGTGGAAAAACTGCAAGTCCGGACCTGCAATCGTTTTGCAACAAATGAAATGATTGCGCCATTTGTGACAAGTTAGTACACGTTTTGAGCTCTTCCCAAAATAACGTACGTTTTGTTAATAAATTAGTTTTTTCTTAATTAATTTTTAACTTTATTTTACTATCTAACAGTTTTGAAAATTGGACTTGCCTCTCTTTTTCAACAAGGTCATCAATATTGAGCTCGACCCTCTAAACAGAAATTTTCATTTGAAAATAGTGGGTTGTGCGAACGTTCACTCAGGCCCCGCTCCTTAAAAATAACTCCAGAGGATCGTGAATAGACTCATAATTAGGAGCTATTTAGGAGATTTTATGGCTGTATACTTGTGATTTTGGAGCTCCATTCTTTTTCTTAAACAACCCCAAAACTAGTTTCGCAGCGGAGATCATCCATAAAAAATTCCATAAAATCAAACATTTCTTTACTGCATGTAGTTCTCGAAATAAAATACAAGAAAACAAGAAACACTTTATTCCTGAGTTGTAACTCTTTATCAATAAAACCACCACTTATATTAAACAGGCACAATGGAGCTATATAAAAGAATCGACATGCGAACCGTTTTATGTCGGTGATTGATTTACCAATTAAAGAGCTTACTAAACATTTAAAACTTTATTTCTGAGTTGCAACCCTTTAGAAGAAAAACCACTCCTTGGGGGTGTCAACTCTTGTATCAAACACGGGTAAAGGAACTAAAGAATCTAGACACAAATTGTTTTATGTCCCTGATTCACGATCATAGTTCCCTCATTCGTGTTTTATACAAAAGGTGTTACTTGGTATAAGGGGCTGTAACTCAAAAATATGAAGTTCTATATTTAGTAAGCTCCCAAATCAAAAGATCATTCACCGACATTAAACAATTCGTATCTCGATTCTTTTACATAGTTTTCTCATTCGTCTTTGATACTTACTAAAGAGTTGCAACTCAAAAATATAGAGTGACATATTTAGTAAGCTTTTAAATCGGAAGAACATCAACCGTGATAAAACGATTCGTATCTCGATTTTTTAACATAGATCCATAATGCGTGTTTGACCCACGGGGGGTTCTGCCAAAGGATTGCAGCTTAGAAATGAAGTTTTAAATATTCAGTAAGCTCCTTAATCGGTAAATCATTAACCGACATTAAACGGTTCGCATGTCGATTCTTTACTATAGCTCCTTCGTGCCGGTGGTTTCCACCGTGAAATTGGTTTTGGAATTTTTTTAAGAAAAAGGGTGGTGCTCTATCATCAAAAGTATAAAGCCTTAAGAGCTCCTAAATAGTTCCTAATTATGAGTCAATTCACGATCCTCTGGAGTTATTTTTAAGGTGTGGGAGGCTGAGTAAATGTTCACTCAGCCGCTATTTTCCCCCCAAATTTCTACTTGGGGGTTCATGCTCAAAATTTTACTTTTGTGTAGTTTGAAAGCTCCTACGTAGTTCCTAGTTATGAGCTATTATTTTTTGAAGTAAGACTTCTAATACGACTTCCAAAAAATGTTGCGTTAAAACATAATTGTTTGCGCTACACTCTGTCTGACGCTACACTCTGTCTAACGCTACACTCAAACTGTTTATGACTCGATGAAATATAAACCGTCTCATTACCGTTATTATCTACACAGAAATCAATTAATCATTCAATTATTCTTTGACACCCTTGACACCCTTCACACCTTGACACCCTTGACACCCTTGACACCCTTGACAACCTTGACCCTTGACACCCTTGACACCCTTGACACCCTTGACAACCTTGACATCCTTGACACCCTTGTCAACCTTGACACCCTTTACACCCTTGACAACCTTGACACCCTTGACACCCTTGACACCCTGAAAAATAAAATTTTATTACAATTCCTTCACTAATTTTTTTATTTTCTATTGATTAGAAATTAAAGAAACAATTTCCCAAATTTCCAAAATTTTCCAAATTTCCCAAATTTCCCCAATTTCTCAAATTTCCCGAATTTCCCAAATTTCTCAAAATTTCCCAAATTTCCTAAATATCCAAAATTCCCTAATTTCCCAAATTTTTCCAAATATCCCAAATTTCTCAAATTTCCCAAATTTCCCCAAATTTCCCTGAATTCCCAAATTTCTCAAATAACCCTAAATTTCCCAAATTTCCCAAATTTCCCAAAATTCCCTAATTTCCCAAATTCGGGAATTTCTCAAATATCCCTAAATTCCCAAATTTCCCAAATAACCCTAAATTTCCCCAAATTTCCCCAAATTGCCCAAATTTCCCAAAATTCCCAAATTTCCCAAATTCTCCAAATTTCCCAAAATTCCCAAATTCCCCAAATTTCCCAAATACGGGAATTTCGAATACGGGAATACATCCCAAATTTTAATTAATGACTTTTAAAAGAATGTAATATGTTTTTATTTCCACATTACGAAGTTTTACTTCTTCCGCGCGGAGGGACTCCACGCACAACCTTTTTGATTTATGATTTTTGCGTGTGGGGGGGGGGGGGGGGGCAGCTGAACAGAGATATTTGGCTTGCCATGACTTTGAATTTGATTGTCATATATGAATATTATACAGATTTTGTTTCAAATTTAATTTTTTTACCACTTAATTAGGGATACGTAGCTCCTCATCTGAATCACGATTACTTTATTGTAAGTATTTTTTAAAAATCCGTGATCCGTATACTTTGCAATTGTTTTTTTAGATTTAAAGTTTTACAGATGAAAAATCGAATCAAAACGCCCATGATCTGATCCCGACCATTTCCGTTTTTTTAAACTTCAGTAATCGTTGGTATAGTAAAAAAAATTAATACGTGTTTTTTAATTTTTTTTTACTAGTTTTTATACAGGGTGGCCCGAAATTTCTTTAGATATTTAGTGATAATCAAAGATTAAAGTTAAATTTTGCTCGAACAGATTATTCGATTTGAATAAATTATTTTTTGTTTCAAAGGTATTTACAGAGGCTTTATAAAAATAATACACTGACTAAAAACTTACAGTTTTAATATTTTTTTTATTTTTAATGTTTCAATTATGGAAAGTTCAAAAATGCCTTTTTTACCTTTCATTTTTTTATATTTTCAACATTTATTATTTACTCAAATGATACTCAAATTACAAACAGGCGGTTTGTTTCTTTGACGAGAAGCTCCTATTTGAGTATTTACTAACAAAAAATACGAAAGGTCTTGATTTTCGCAATGTTTATAATTTAATAATTTAAACTTGAGTTGTTCTCTGATATTTTATGTTTTCACTACACTTGTACTTTGGCTTAAAATGATCATGGTGTTATGCGAAAACCACAATTTCAAAACATTTATAAATTTTGTAATTTTTAAAAAATAACTTTAAATATTTAATACTTATTTTAATTTACAATATATGATCATTTATTACATGATTTTCTTATTGTAATATAATAGAAATTTTACCATCTATAGACCAAACGAAATTTATATCTATAAATTCATCCACCCATAAATCCATTTATAGACCAAACTTTTTTGTTATGGGCCAGTAATAATAGGAGATAAAATTAGAAAAAAAAAATAACTCGTTACAGCAATCTGACAGCAGGAATTGTAGAACACGATATTGTAAAAGAGAGAAGCATAAATCGAACCGACAGCTGCTATCCGGGGGAGAATGGGGAGGGTTTTTAGTGGTTGAAAACAGTTTTTCGTGATTTCTGGCTTAACCGAGCATCCTATCAAAAAAATAATATTTAAAAGTTGTAGGGAATAAAAAGATCTACAATTTTTTCTCAGATCATTTTTACCCTAACCTCAAAATTTTTCGAAAAAAATGCGAAAAACCGATTCTTTTCTTTCTTCTTTGACAAAAAAAATTTTATGAAGCTCAAACGTTGGCAAAAGATTTATTACAAAATGGCAGTAATTTTTTCGGAGGGAAATATTTAGACGTTGTTCTTAATTTAATTTAAAAAAAAAACAAATTTTAAAAAAGGTATAATGCTAAGGAAAAAATTGCGAGAAAATTGAAAAAAAACGAAAAAATCGCTTTTTTCGTGGTAATTTGCACATTTATCGTATCAAAACATACTAAACCTAAGGACAATCGTTATTTTTTGTTTTTGAGAAAAATACATACACTAAAACCAAGTTTACTGATTCTATTAAACTTTTTTTGGTCTTAGAAGGTACTAAATGAGGCTTAAAGAAGGTACTAAATAAGGCTTTTTTGGGTTTTCTGAAGGTTTTATCTTTTACCCAAAACATACACAAATTACTGACAGACGTTTTGTTCGACGATAAATTCACTATTATAATAAAATGTCTACTTGATTGTTTGTTTTTGTCACTTTGACATCGATAAAAAAGGCGCATCCTTTTTTACAGCGATAAAAACCTCTCTAGCTTGACATTGATTGATAAAGCTTTGTCTAGCTTAAAATTACGTTGGCTTTTGATTTAGTAGCGTCTATGCATGGAATCGTCAATTTATCTAGCCAAAAATCACTCGATCTTTTTTTTTAGGATCGGGTAAACTTTAATTTTATAAACTCAAACTAGTTTGCTTTTTAGCAATTTAAACTCAAACAAACGTACTAGATAAAAAAGCTACAGCTTCGCTGTCGCGTTTTTATCAGTTCTTTTGTTCTTGTTAAATTTCTAAGCAAACTATAGTTTTCGTAAAAAATGAAAGTTTACCCGATAAAAAAAGGCTCTTGTGCTCTTACGTATGATAAAAACTCATTCGAATATTTGCTAGCAAAAATATGACAGTTGCAGATTTTGCTGAAATTTATCAAATAGATAGTGAATTTTCTTTTCAATTACAATAAAAAATTCATATTAAATTAAAACATATCATATATTAATTATCATGTATTATAAACTAAAATAAGTATTAAATATTTTAGAAAAATGACAATTCTGCCAATCCACTGTACCTTCGAAATCAAATTGCTCGATCACGGCTTTAGCAATTTTATCAAACTTTTTTTTTAATAGGTGATTAGTTAACCGTTTGAAAAAAAATTTAATAATTGTTTTTGTTATTATTATTAAAATTGAAATATTAAAAAAACTTTTTTAAAGATGGCGCTAGGGTTGAAGATCAATTGGAATTTAATTTTTTTTTTTTTTGTAAAAACAGTTCTATCCTTACTCTAAAATATTCCAAATTAACAAAAAGGCTAATATTCATGTTCTTGAGATATTTAACTTTAAAGATTATTAGTACGACTAAAGTTCTAATTGTTGATTATTTCGTCGAACAATTTTTATCAAGTTCGAAAACGAATGCATATAATTATTCATAGAATGATCGAATTGCATTTTCGAATGATCGTCGTTTACGTAATCATAAAAAAATTAAAATGATTTTATTAATTAGTAACAATAATTCAACGATAAATGTGCAAATTACCACGAAAAAAGCGATTTTTTTGGTTTTTTCAATTTTCCCGCCATTTTTTCCTTAGCATTATTTACCATTTATCAAACCTAGACCTTACCTTTTTTTACCATTTATCAAACGTAGACGTAACAACGAGTAAGTGAGCGAAAACAGAACTCTGTAGGAGGCGTAGTTTTAAGAGGAATTGCAGTTAAATTTTTTTTTTTAAATTAAATTTAACAACAACGTCTAAATATTTTCCTCTGAAAAAATTACTGCCATTTTGTAATAAATCTTTTGCCAACGTTTGAGCTTCATAAAATTTTTTTTGTCAAAGAAAAAAAGAAAAAAGAAAAGAATCGGTTTTTCGCATTTTTTTCGAAAAATTTTGAGGTTAGGGTAAAAATGATCTGAGCAAAAATTGTAGATCTTTTTATTCCCTACAACTTTTACATATAATTCTTTTTGATAGGATGCACGGTTTAGCCAGAAATCACGAAAAACTATTTTCAAGCCCTAAAAACCCACCGCATTCCCCCCCGGATAGCATCTGTCGGTTCGATTTATATTTCCCTCTTTTACAATATCGAGTGTTTTTTTTTCTATATCGGAGAAGATCGCAGAGTTTTTTGGTATTCTCGTATATATCGGATATATCTGTTCCGTGTTTTTTTTTCATTCTCGGATATATCTCAGATCATATATTTTCTCTCTGATAACTTTTACAGATATTACAGATATTTTTTTTAACGACTGAAAGTCATCGTTTAAAGTATAAATTTAAAAAATTGTAGGTAAAGTTTCGATTAAAAACAAATTTAAATAAATTTTTTAATAAAATTTAAATTTATTTAATAAATTTTTTTTATTTTTTTTGGCGGAAAAAACTCAGAGAATATATTTTATATCTGACAGTTATTTATCGGAGGAAAAAATTATGCGATATATCTGATACAGATTTTATTTTATCGCTCCGATTTCTCCGATATAGAAAAAAAACACACACTCCGTGTTCTACAATATCCCGCTGTCAGATTGCTGTAACGAATTTTTTTTGTTGTTCAAATACTATCTTTTCTGGCCTATTAGTAAATATTCAAACCTATTTGTCTCGTCATCGACTCAAAACGCCTGTCTGTAATATTAGTATGCTTTGGATAAAAGATTAAATCTTTATAAAACTAAAACACAAAAGGAAAAACAAGGTGCTTTAGGATATAGCTATCCTTGAAAATTCTATTTCTTGAAAAATTATAACTAAAAAATTTCATGTAAAATAAGTAAGAAAATAATCAGTTGTAATCTCCCAAGGGCGGTGATAATTCGAAATAATTTTTTGCCAAAAATTTCAAAAGCAAGTATATTAATAAAAGCACGAGGCCGTAGGCCGAGGGCTATTATCAATACCACTTGCTTGAGGAATTTTCCAAAAAAATATGAGAATCAACAAACGAGGGGAATTCGTTTGGAAAATTTTTTGCCATTTTTTATTTCTTTACATATTTTTATGAATTATACGTTCGCCTTCTGCGATATCAGTTAATTATTTCAAAATTAGATTGATAATTTTTAATATCCCAGTAGGCCAGACGTATAAATATTTATTATTAGTATAATTTAAATGTTATTGGTGAAATTGAATGATGTCATTACATTTTAGAGAGTTTCATTGGGTTAAATTAAAATAAAACTAAGGCAACAAATTTTCAGTGGTAATTTCACGAGGGCGGTGATAATTCGAACAACTTTTCGTTGCACTTTTTTGACATTCAAAAACTGTGCACCGCAAAATTCTACAAAGAAATTACAATGTTTCTTAAATTAGGTGCTCTTGCATATGACATCTCACATGACTGGATTTTAATTAGTGTTTTCGCCTCTTTTCGTTCCCACCGCCTTAAAAAATACGATTATGAGTATTTTACACTTCGCTATATTTTTCGTTAAAAAATTACCGTTAAGTTCCGTTAAAGAAAAAGTTGTTCTATATTTCAAAAGACTTATGAAGTTTTTTTATTCAAAAGGTTCGGACTAAGTGGGGAATGAAAACATTAAAAAAACGCTATTATTCAATTTTATTAAAAAAACTGTGTATAAAAAACAGAATAAAAAATAGAACCCTAAAAATGAAACTAAACAAAATAAAACTTTTTGAAATCGGGATGTTTGAACAATTAAAATTAAAAAAAACATCTAAAAATATTTAGATGTTTATATTTATTTTAACTAAAACCCGCTATAAATAACCCGCTCGAGCAAAATTTTACTTTAATCTTTGGTTGTCACTAGATTTCTTTAAAAAATTCGAGCCACCCTGTGTCAAAACTAGTGAAAAATTTAAACACGTATTAGTCTTTTTATTATACTAACGCTTGCCGAAGTTTCAAAAAATTCGGAAAAAGTCGGGTTGAAATTACTTATTTTACCGTCGTCTTCATTCAATTTTCCATCATGTACACTAAAAATACAAAATTCACTAATTCTAGATTCCGTTATTGTAGAGCGTAACAATCTCTTAACCCTTCGTAAAGAACTAAAGGGTCGCTCTATCGTTGCGGTTGTAACTGGGTATGCAATTGATATAAGTAATTTTCGTCTGAAATTGAGGGAACGAACTCTGCTTCAAGCATGTCATCCGTAAACAATATTTGGATATCTTTTGTAATTTTATGCAAACAATTTGCGAGTAGTGTGTGAATATTTCATCCTGAAGTGCTGCTGTCGTAGCTTTATAAAATTATATATAAATTAGCAAACAAAATTAATATTTCAGAAAAAAACTTCAACATTCAACGACACAATAATATAATAATCATTTTTAGGCTCAAATAACAAAACGAGGAAGAGAGGAGGCAATTGCCCCTCTTCCCTTCCGCCCTGCTGACGCCTATGTTGATTGTTGTATTTAGTTGGTTCTTACAAGCATACGCTTTCAAAAATCTAATACTTTCTCAACACGAGCTCAAAAGATTTTTTCTACTCCTATCACAGTAAATTATAAATTTCATCACACTATCCATGACATGTAAATTGATTATTTCCAATAGCGCTCGGTAAGTAAAAAAAAGCGTGCGGTAATGGATTTTCATATATATATTACCGCACGCTTTTAATAAAAAGAAAAATTTGTATATAAAGAAAAATTTGATTTTTAAATATTAAATATTTCAATTCATTTTGACATAGGATAATGCAAAGCCTACCACAATTTGTAAACTATTTGCATTTAATTTACAATTAGTAGTTTATTTTTTCAAGTAATTATATGCGTTTGAGCATTAAAACAAAATCGTAGAAAAAGTATATAACAAATCTCGAGTTGTAAAGCATTTTCCATGCTCGTAAAGATACTGCACTCGACGCTACGCGTCTCGCGCGCAAAATTTTCCCTCGCATGTAAAATGCTATTTACAACTCTTGATATGTAATATACTATTTTGCAATTCCGAATCACAATTCAACGTATTTCGATATTGTCAACTAGATCAAAAAGTGGGTTTTTTCCGCACTGTTTTATTTGCGAAAATTGTTTTATTTTTCCGCACTGTTTCATAGAAAATTGCCTCAATGCTAAGTTGATAATAGAAATGTTTACTTATAGTCCCTATGCCTTCACCTACATAATTTTGTGATTACCACATATTTTATACTTCGTGATGCGCCAGTCCTTGACGAGCCCGAAAACATTTGTTCCGCGATTTTTTTCAAATCGGCCGCTTTTGCTTTCGGCAAGCTCCGAAAAATGCCGATTGCCCGGGATCTTGTAAATTTTTGTTTTTTTTAACTATGGGGGTTGGAAATTTGATTTAGAACACAAGGGTAACCTTGGCCGACAAAAATTTGTCTGCTATTGTCTAGTCCGACAACCCAAACATCCGAAATGTCAGTTGTCGGACTCGATAATAGCAAACATATTTTGGTCGGACAAGCTTACCCTCGTATTCTAAAACAAATTTCCAACCTCCACAGTCAAAAAAAAAAATAAATGTGGTAGCAAATTTACAAGATCGCGGCCAATCGGCATTTTTCGGAGCTTGTCGAACGCAAAAGCGGCCGATTTGAGAAAAATCATAGAAAAAATGTTTTCAGGCTCGTCAAGGACAGGCGCATCACGAAGTATAAAATATGTGGTAATCACCAAATTATGTAAGTGAAGGCCCAGGGACTATTATATTTTAATATGAATGTTGATTGTAAAATATTTGGCTGCAGAATAATTTTGTTTAATTGTGTTTTCGGAATTGCAAAAAACGTTGTGTGCAACTCATTGCACAATTTGATTTTTTCCGTACTTGTCGTACTTTATCCAATTACGACGCGTGCGGAAAAAATCAACTTTGTGCAACTAGATACACAAAGTACTATTTTGTGTTAAAACTATTTAGTTGATTGCTAAATTTAATGAAAGACTGATTTTTTTGACTGAACGCACTTCGATTTATTTAGATTTGAGTTGACTAACTAAATTTCGGTTCGTTTCATAATAAAAAATTTGCAGCGCAAGTTGTAGAAAATCAATAAAAAACTATTACCGGTATTGGTTTTGGAATATGGCACGGTATACCAGTATTTTACAATATGGGTATAAACATACTGAAACTAACTGAATGCTAACTAACAGTCCATACCCAAAAATATACGCTTTGCAAAGTTAATATTAATTGAAATTATTATCAAGCAAAAATACTAAATAATTTAACTACATACAATCGAGCTTCTACAACTGACAAGCCTTATTTAAAAGTTAAGCAATAAAACAAATTCAACTTTTGTTGTAATACTCACAATTTCATTATCAAAACAATTACTGATAGCAGCCACACTTTCATGATCCGAATGTAAAAAGTGACAATTTTTTATTTCATTATTTTTCAAAACCATTTCTTTATCGTTCTCCGATTTTCGTACTATTTTTATTGATGGTGAAACAAGAACATCGTTTGGATGAAAATTCAATTTTATTGGATTCCCAAACGCACTGAATTCCATTTTAAAATTACTGTCATCATTTTGATAATCATCATTTCCATTGTTACGTTTACGAGTGTATATAGGTAGATCAATAATTTCGTAATCGTAAGGTTTAGTTCTTTTAGTTTTTGGACCAAAATAATGTTCCAACTCATCATCATCCATAAACATATGTAAATTATTACGTTTTGTTATTGGAATTCTTGAATACTTATAATCACATATAACTAAATTAATTATAGAATAAAAACATAAAATTATTAAATTTATTTTTATCATAGCGACCACAGCACTTTAAGCACTTGTTGTTGATTTAAATATAACTAAGATTTAGAGTCACTGACTATTGTCTTTTATATATAATTTTTATTTTTGGATTTCATAATAATGAATGCGGGCTGTCATCAATAGACCAAAAAATATTATTCCAGATAGATATTATAACTTTATTTGTCTGCTAACGGTGAGTGAATTTTAGTTGTTTCTTGTTATCATAGCAAAATATAAGCACAAAATTAATTACTTATGTCATTATTGTCGTATTTTGTATCTGAAAAAAAAATTATGCTAAGTTAGGAACAAGTTGATTGAATTTTCACCTTTTCAGTTTGAAAAATTATTTACGATTAATATTTTGTGCGGGATTAAACTATGGTAGTTCTTTATATCATGAAACTCATAGAGTTATTTCGGTTACCGATAAATAGAAATTGTAATAATTGTAACAATAGCTTTGTATTTTCGATTTATCAAAATTGTATGCTTAACCTCAACATCCCTCACAACAAACCCAATGTCATTTAATTTAAGCTTACGGTAATACTTTATTATTGCAAAACACAAAACACCTTCACTTTCATTCAAATCAAATAAAAATCAATAAAAAAAAACCTAAAGTAAACATAAACAAAATATGTAAACAACTCAACAGCCATTGTCACTGGTTTCTAAATAAAAATCAATCAAAATAAACATTGGACAATTTTTTTAATATTTATGTTTAATATGTTCAATATTGGTAGAAAGATTTGAACGAAAATTAAATAAATATAAATAATTAATTAAGATATAGCTTTAAGGCAAGATATTGAACACAGACGTGTTTATCTTAAAAATCTAACCATGTTTCTCATAGAATTTGTAGAGCAATAAGCGGCTTTTATTTTCAATATTATTTAAAGTATTATCTAACAAAACAAACTTAAGTGAGTATATAATAGTACATTCTATAAAAAGGTTTAGAAGTAAACTATTATTGACCGAGAACTTTTAGATCCTGAGGCGCGTAGCAGGGATATAATGTTCAAGGTCTATATTAGTCTTCTCAACCGAGGTATGTATAGAATTTTTTTAACTATTAACACTAATAGTGTATTCTTTTCGGCTGTACCGAACAAATTTCAGTACAGTTCCAACACCGAAATATTTTTTTTGTATTGAAATTCATTCCGAAAGAATACAAAATTCGATAATTCAGTGTTGGAACTTGTTCGGTACAGCCGAAAAGAATACACTATAATTGTCTTATTTGCTTTGATTAGATTTTGATATTAGTCATTTTCCATTTCGTTTTTTAAATATTTCAAAATAACAAGTAGCCTGGAAATTTAGTTTCATACCAATAAAACGAAACAAAGGAAAGCAATTATTATTTGTTTGTGTTTTTTTGTTCTTTTCAATTAAAAATAAAAGAAAATTTGTCATAATTAACCTAGGTAATTTTTTATTACTATTATTGACCTAGGTTGAGAAAAATTACTTCTCATTGGGGCATTCGAATAAATAATGATGATTTCTCAAGTTAGCAGTTAAAAGAAGTATTAACCTACCTGCTTTTTCTGACAATGATTTATGTTCGTACAAATTAGTATAGTTGATCGTTCCGTTTGCCCAATACTATCTGATGAGGAATTCAGCCATCTGACGAGTTAGCACAAAGAAGGATTCTATTTCAAATTTTTTGAAGCTAGCTGCCTAGGTGCCTGTTGAGTATCTTGCACTTCCATACTAGCTTTAAGTATATCTCACAGAGTGACTCCTAGAGCTTATTGCTGACAGTAATTAATATGTCATCCACGTACTCAATACATTTGATGTCCTGGTTACCTTAGATAGCCGGTGGTGCATTGGTGGTGCATACCACTAGACTCTACATAAGGGGTGATAAGACCCCAGTGGATACCCTTTTCTGGTGTCAAGGCTGATCTAACAATCACCAGCCTTAATTTCTGCTACTCTAGTTCTTAACCAACTTCGATTTGACCCTATAAATTTAAATTTCATCTTGGTGACATCTTTCTTTCCTCTTTTTGGAATAAATATCACTTTGGCCGTTCTCCATGGTTCTGTATTATGCCCAAGTAACAGATTGCTTCTGTAGATTTCCAGGAGGTGCAGTAACAGGCACCTCTTACAAAGGAGAGCTGAGACTATACCGTCCAGCCCTGGGGTTTTGTAAGACTATAGATGGTAAGACTATAGACTATCAAGTGTCTATAGCCCATTTAATACGATCCTCTGTAAAAAGTGTGGTGTTGCGAATATGGCTTTAATGAAATGAAATAATGCTTTAGTGAAATTACTGTTAAAGACTAATATACGATATTTAGAAATACATATACTTATTCAAATTGCACTAATGAATTTAATTTAGTTAAAAAACTGAAATTAATTTGGACTCGACGTCTTTTAGTAATCAATGTTGATCAAGCTGTCTTCACAACAAATCTGTTCGAGTGTAAGCAAAAAATAATTGTATAAAGAAATTGTAAAATAAATAATAAAACCATCAGTTATATGCTGAGTTATTGAAATAAATGAGTTGTTCAAAATTTAAGGTAAATTGAGAGTCATAACATAAATTTGGTGACAGCGGTGGGAGCGGATAATAATAATATAATTATAATATACTAAATTTGATGACAGTGGAAAAGCTTTTTCAGTTTTATTTAACACCCGACTGGCATACGCGATTGTAAGATTAGTGTCGATCAGTCATGGTTTTGTGATAAAATTGCCCTGATAGCTGTTCCACCTGTGACGCTAGGTTATTGTGATTATTTTTGAGAAATCAGGATGTTGTATTAAAAATTGTTAATTTACGTAATCACAAATTGAGAGTTGTTAATTTAAATAATTGATTACAAATTGAGAATTATTGTTTTATATAATTACTGATTATTGTTATCATGAACTCTTGTTATATCATTGTAATTTATAATTTTATTTTTTTAATTATAATCTTTCCACCGAACTGAACCGATCGTGTTTTTATTACTCTGCTCATATACTGTAGTATGGATGGTTCAATTAAACTTCTTTCCAACTTGTAACTCATTACAGAATGCATTCCACGGCAATTTTTTTATTCAGCAAGTTGATTGGAAAATTTGGAATGAATTGGCGATAATACCCAGTTAAACCTACAAATGATTTTATTTCTTTGGTGTTTTGGGTACAGGGTAATTTAGTATAGTTGTTATTTTCCGTTGATCTGGCATAATATATACCATGAGAAGTTACGACATATTATTTAATTTATGATTAATTTATTTCCTAAAAAATTGACATTTTGATGAATTTATTTTAAAGTTGTGAGAACGAAGACATCCAAATACTTTTTTTCATTTATTATTGTGAGCTTCTACAAAAAAAATTTAAGAAAAAAGAGAGAAAAAGGAGAGTGTTCCGTTTAGACTAAAAGGCATCCTTTTGAAATGAATATGTCCCAAGTTAGTATTCAATGCTTTTGACTTTATCTTCTGCGTCTAATGGAACCTGGTTGTACCCGTTAGCTAAATCAATGGAACTGAAGTTATTTGAATTGCAAAGTTGATCCAAAATTTCGTTGATATTTGTAAGTGTGAAGACATCTTTGATTCATCATGTAATTCTCGAAAGTCTACCACAACTCGCTACTTTTTGAGACCATTGTTTCATTTTTTCGGAACTATAAGAAGCGGACTATTTTAAGGTCTTTTACTATGCTCGATCACGATATGATCTAACACAGCGGTTTCCAAACTATGGGTCGCGACCCACAGGGGGGTCGCGTAATAACCTCAAGGGTGCCGTGAAATTTTTAATTTAATAATAATAATTTAATTTAATAATAATAATTAATAAACATATTTCATATTGTTACAAAAGTTGTAAACTATATCAAAAACAGTCCTTTGAAAGCGAGATTATTTGGAAAGTTGTGTGAAGATATGGGAGCTGAATATAGATCACTCTTGTGCTAAATTGTGAAATATAAAGTACGTTGGCTATCTCGTTTAAAATTTATTCACAGAGCGTTCGAACTTAAAGACGAAATTGCGATCTTTCTTGCTGAAAATCACAAAGATGAGGCATCTTCCTTTCGCAACGATAACTTTATTCTTAAACTTGTTTATTTAGTTGAAATTTTTAAAAAATTTAGTGATTTAAATAAATCAATGCAAGGTCCTCAAATGCATGCTCTGATTCAAAAAGACAAAGTCACGGCATTCATTAAAAAATTGGAGCTATATGGATATCCAATTTAGAAAAGGATTTATATGACATGTTTCCAATTTTAAATGACGCCGGTACCAGAAACAATATTAAAGCAAACAAAAATCTTTTTATAGAATATTTGCAAAGTTTACTAATAGCATATTAAGAAACTAGTTTCATAATCGACGATTTTATCGCACGCAATCTGTTTAGAAAACGACCCGCGCAGCGCGGAGTTTTTTAAAGGATAAGTGCGATAAAACGTCTTATGAAACGAGTTTTTATATTATTTTTTATATTTTTTTCTATTTTGTCTTGAAATTTTAAAAAATGTGTGTTTTATTAAAAATAGTCAATTTGAAATTTTGTTATTATTACTAATTATTTAGATCAAAGAAATATTGTAGATCAAAGCAAATTTGAGTAAGTTTGATTTTCAATGATTATTTCAACGATATTGATTTTGCAAAGATATTGATTTTACATATTGATTGAAATATCTTGCGCCACTTCATTGCAACAAGAATTTGATAGTAAAAATATGGAGGGGCTGAAATCTCAAGCTCTGAGATATCAAGACTTCGGTCTGGGTTAAGGATTTTGATATAGTTTTCGGCAAAAAATTTTTATGAGGACATGGTTTTTAGTTTTGGCCAGCGATGCATATCAAACATAAACTCTTTGTTAAAGTACAAGTATTTTTTTATCTCTGTTTAGAAATTTATTACAAAACTAACACGAAACATCAATACGATGCCGGAAAATTATAACAGATCATATATTAACATTATTTAGTGTAAAGATGATACACTCAGCAAACTACTCAAAAACCTCTCCATTTAGCGTTTCGAGAAAATATTACAAAATCACAAATTCATATTTTTTTCAAAATTCCAAAAATATTGTTAAATTAAATAAAATCAAACTTTTTTCAAAATTCCAAAAATATTCCAAAAATTATAATAAAATCAAATATTTAAACTTTTTCTAAATTCCAATAATATTCCAAAAATTCTTAAAAATTCAAACTTTTCCAAAATTCTAAAAATATTGCAAAAATCATTACAAAATCAAAAATTGAAACTTTTTTCAAAATTCCCAAAATTATAATAAAATAAAAAATTTAAAATTTTTCAAAATTCTAAAAATATTCCAAAAATTCTTACAAAATCAAAAATTAAAACTTTTCCCAAAATTCTAATAATATTGCAAAAATTATTACAAAAACAATAATACAAACTTTTTTCAAAATTCCAAAAATATTTCAAAAACTATAACAAATTCAAAAATTTCCATATCCAATTTCATTTTCAATTACATTTACGTCATAAAAACAGCTACATTTTTTTTTCCAAAAAATTGGCTATAAAAATAAATGAAATCATTTTTTGGCACAATTAGCTTTATTTTTTTGACAAACTTATAATGCCATAATTCTCAATAATAATAATAAAATTTTTTCAAACAAATAAATTATTAATTTTATTGTTTTCCAAAAAAATAAATAAAAACTTTCTTCTGACACACCTGACAACATTTTTTTGACAAACTTATAATGCAATAATCTAGATTCTAGATTTTGATCTCACATACCAATTCCTACCATCAAAATTTCTCCAAATTCAATGTTCCTACTCGTAATCACTTAAAATGAACGTTTTTTAAGCCAAAAATATGAAAATTTGCTATTTTTGACACACATAATGATATTTTTGATACACTTCCGGTACAGTTATCAAACACAGCGTCCTTTCGGACCTGTCCCTTGAGTATACCTATTTTTAGAAAAAAAAATTTTGACACCCATCCAATTCCATCCAGCGGTTTTCCCTGCAGCGTGGGTAGCGACGGCCGGCCGACAGACAGACATACATTTTTTTTGTTTTTTTTTAGAATCAGTAGGTCCTAAAATGTCGAGAAATGCCAAAAAAAGTGAGGGTAAGAATTCCACTTTTGGGTCATGAATGTAATGCTTAGGTCTTTTAGACCGAAGTAATAATCTAATCATACGATATTTTGAAAAACTTTTTAATTATTTCATTATTAATTTAGAGATTAGACTTACACTTTGTAACCAAATTCATATCCTGATAAAAATTAAATTTACAAAAAAAGTCACACAGATAAAACTGAAACAATCATCTAATCCTATTTAATTCAACGCAATTCATTCGAATTAAATGTGTTCATAAGGTCAATCCAAATATAAAATAAACAAAACTATCTTAATCTCAGAGATATCATCATCACATCACCTTATTGACCTATAAACTCTTGTACTTTTCTTTATCATTATTATTATTTTAATCAAATAGTTTCTCTTATGTTTTGAACATTTAATCCATCATCTGGTTGAAGTTAAATTTTCTCATTTATCTATGATGCTCTACAGTCTACACTCTACCGTCTACAGTCTACCCAACCATCGGTTCAGCTAGAAATCTTATTCAATTTTGAAAAAACTATAATATTACACAATGCATCGATATCTGGCAGATTGATTTTAAAGGGAGGTACCATGATTTTTAGAAAACGTAATGAATTTCTGTTACGATATAAGATTACTTTAAAGCTAAGAAACAAGTAATCTGTATAAGTATCATTCGACTGATTAAGATTATTGACTAAGAAATTGTTGAAGGTTTATCTTTCAACGAAATAAAATATTAAACCTCGATTATGTTTTTTGTTTTTTTATTGAGTAAAATATATTAACGGATACAAATGTGTACGAGAAGTAAAAAATATTAAAAATACTATAATTACGGTAAATTGGGGATTAAGAGAATCACATGTTATGAGAATCATAATGTTATCACAATATTATTTCACAATAACCAGTTGTAGATTTTACTTGAATTTAATGATAATTTGTAGTGCGTAAACATAAAAATTATATATAGGTTATTTGGGGTGTTTATCTTACCCAACCGAACACCACAACTAATTTTTACCATGACTTATGTCAAATCGTTTTATTGTTTGTTTGTTTCAATCTATTTGTCTCAGAGAGAAACAGTTATGTCTTCCCATAGACGTGCGTAAATTTAGCAACATATAATTTTTAATAAACATAAAAATAACATATATTTTTTAAAATTTTAAAAATTACAAATTAATTTGTCCATATAGCGAAAAAAGTTTGCCAGTAAGTTTTCATAACATAGTTTGAAAATATTTACATAACTTAAATATTTGTTCGTGTCGTTAGAAAATATTGCTTGTCCATTATAAAATATTCACTATTCTAAAACCACTGAAAATAACACAATAAATTTAAATAATTCTCGTAATTATTTTCATTCATTTAATAAAAATTAGCACAACTATAAAGAAAATATTTAACGTTTGTTCGTTTTTAATTATTTAATTGTTTTTAATTTATAGTTTAATAAAAAAGTTTGTTGTTGTAAATAAACACAAATGAAAATGGCGAAAAGAGAAATTGAAGATGACAGTGATTACGATTTGTTATGTCGCTCTTCCTGCAATTTTAAAGTTATGTTCTCTCTACACTGAAAAAAAATTAGAGTTATATGGAAGGGTTTAAATCTCACAGCTCTGAGATATCAAGACTTCGGTCTGGGTTAAGGATTTTGATATAGTTTTCGGCAAAAAACTTTTATGAGGACATGGTTTTTAGTTTTGGGCAGCGATGTATGTCAAACATAACTCTTTGTTAAAGTACAAGTATTTTTTATCTCTGTTTAGAAATTTATTACAAAACTAACACGAAACATCAATACGTTGTCGGAAAATTATAATCAAAATTCCAAAAATATTGTTAAAATCAAACTTTTTCAAAATCCCAAAAATATTCCAAATATTAGAATAAAATCAAATATTCAAATTTTTTCTAAATTCCAATAATATTTCAAAAATTCTTAAAAATTCAAACTTTTTCCAAAATTCTAAAAATTTTGTAAAAATTATTACAAAATCAGAAATCGAAAATTTTTTCAAAATTCTAAAAATTATAATAAAATAAAAAATTTAAAATTTTTCAAAATTCTAAAAATATTCCAAAAATTCTTACAAAATCAAAACTTAAAACTTTTTTCAAAATTCTAAAAATATTGCAAAAAAATTATTACAAAAAAAATACAAACTTTTTTTAAAATTCCAAAAATATTTAAAAATCTATAACAAATTCAAAAATTTCCATGTCCAATTTCATTTTCAATTACATATACGTCATTAAAACAGCTACGTTTTTTTCAAAAAATAATTGGCCAAAAAAATAAATGAAATTATTTTTTGACACACTTGACATTATTTTTTTGACAAACTTATAATGCCATAATTCTCAATAATATTAATAAAATTTCATTCAAACAAATAATTCATTTTATTTTTTTCCAAAAAATTGGGTAAAAAATAAATAAAAATCTTTCTTTTGACACACTTGACAGCATTTTTTTGACAAACTTATAATGCCATAATTCTCAATAATAATAATAAAATTACATTCAAACAATTAATTCATTTTATTTTTTTCCAAAAAATTTGGTAAAAAAATAAATAAAAATCTTTCTTTTGACACACTTGACAACATTTTTTTGACAAACTTATAATGCAATAATCTAGTTTTTGATCTCACATACCAATCCCGATCATCAAGATTTCTCCAAATTTAATGTTCCTACTCGTAATCACTTAAAATGAAAGTTTCTAAGCCAAAAATATGAAAATTTTCTATTTTTGACACACATAATGATTTTTTTGACACACTTCGGGTACAGTTATCGAACACAGCGTCCTTTTCGACCTGTCCCTTGAGTATACCTATTTTTAGAAAAAAAAATATTTGAAATCCCTCCAGCGGTTTTCCCTGCAGCGTAGGTAATGACGGACTGACGGCCGGCCGACAGACAGACATACATTTTTTTTTTGCTTTTGTAGAATGAGGAGGTCCTAAAACGTCGAGAAATGTCAAAAAAAGTGGGGGTAAAAATTTCACTTTGAGCTCATGAATGTAATACTTAGGTCTTTCAGACCGAAGTAATGTGATATATTTGACTAACTAATGGTCAATAATAGCTCAACCATAAAATGGTAAAAGGAATTAAATCATTTTTATAAAACTGACAAATCTGATTGTTTAACTATACCAAATTTATTGTCAGTTTGAAAAATTATTTTGTTACATGTTTGATCAGTTAGTCAGTTAAACAAAACCGTTTTGTCAAAGTAGAAAGAAAATTGTATAATTGATACACATTGTCGTTCTAATTGATCAATATATGTGATAAATCTACCAAGTATTTGATCCAATTTACAAAGTCGTTGTCAGATTGTTATTTGTACGAAATGTTTAGTCCACTTTATTAAATTTTTTGTTGTTATTATTAACTATTTGATGTACTTCACTAAATATTTTGTATAATTTAACAAATATTATATTAAATTGAAATGCTCTTAAAGCTGCATTTTAAACAATGACTTATTGATACTTATTTTGAAGGCTTATTTATTTGCCATCGTTTTAAAATTATGTGTACTAAGTAGGTTATCTCTACAAGTCCTTGCTATGGAGATAATTTTCCAGGAAAAGTATTAAATAAATCGCGGCATCAAAACTAAGCCCATTAAAACTAATAAAATGATTTTTTTAAACCAAAAATGTTAAGGAACAACTTATGAAGTTAATTTAAAACTAAGAACAATCAATTAGTTAGTTTTAATGAGCTTAGTTCAAGACCAGTGACTTATTTGATACTTATGTCTCGAGGATTATTTCAAAAGCAAGGACTTGTTGAGATTGCCTCTTTAGTACACATAATTTTGAGGAGGCGGTGAATAAATAAGTCCTCACCATAAGTATCAAAAAAGTTGTCGTTTTATACGCAGCCTAAAAACTTTTTAATTTGATACAATTTTTTGGATTCCTTCTAGTCAATTTTTAATTTATTTTCTTAAAAACATATTTTGTTTATAAACAAAAAAATCATGGCGGCTTATGACAAAAAATAAACCAATAATTTATCCAAACAAACGTTTAATATTATAATAGTTTTTCAAAAAAAATTATGTAGAACAAAACAATCCGCAAAAATAGTAGATTTTTATACAAGTGGTGAAAACGTCTCTTTTTGCGTGACTGAACGGTTTGTCCACGAGACGCGATAGCGTCGAGTGGAATAAGTTCAGGAACGCGAAAACATTTTTACCACGCGTAGAAAATGCTATTTTTTCTACGCTTGTAAATATAAATGATAATATTTAGAAATTCATCTACTAAAAACTTACAAAACGAAATATCTAAATTTGACTGTGTAAAAAATAAACAATTATATATCGCATTTTTACCAGTGTAAAATAATGTTATTATTGTGTTCGCCTACAGATGGAATAATAACAGGCGAAGACAATAATAACATTATTTTACACTGGTAAAAATGCGATATATAATTGTTTATTTTTTACACAGTCAAATTGAGATATGTCGTTTTGTAAGTTTTTAGTACATGAATTTGACAATATGAATAATGAAAATAGGTCACATATTTTCTCTAAAAACTTTTACAGATATTACAGATATTTTTTTTACCGACTGGAAGTCATCGTTTAAAGCAGGGTTGTTCCTTTACGTGTAATCTAAAATAGATTACATTACTTGTAATCTATGTAATGTAACATATGTCATCTATGTAAATTTGGCGTAATTTATTAATTTTGATTTAAGAAGAAATATGTGGAAATATTGTATTATCCCAACTGATAATTTTTTCTTAAAAGATATGATCTAATATTGTCAATAATATGTCTAATATGTCAATAATATTGTCTAATATTTTAATAATATTGTCAAAAACAAGGTCTTGCGATCTTGAAAAAAAGTTAATTTATTGATAAAAAATTTTAGAATTCACATATCAATTAAATAGATTACATTATAGTTTACATTATAGATTACACGAAAATATCTCGCGTAATTTACACGTAATCTATACATGTAAAGTAATCTATTTGTCTACGGCACAACCCTGGTTTAAAGTATAAATTTAAAAAATTGTAGGTAAAGTTTCAATTAAAAACAAATAAAAATAAATTTTTTAATAAAATTTCTTTATTTATTTAATAAATTTTTTAAAATTTTTTTTTGGCGGAAAGAACTCAGAGAATATATTTTATATCTGACAGTTAATTATCGGAGGAAAAAATTATACGATATATCTGATATAAATTTTATTTTATCGCTCCGATTTCTCCGATATAGAAAAACAACACACTCATTATAAATTTAATCAATTAATTACACACAAGTGATATAATGATTAGTTTCGATTCGATTCGATCAAAATATTCAAAATATTCAATCCCTTCAAAATACTGCGATATTGACAGAAATAAACACAGCAACAGAAACAGTAAATCAAATTCAATCTCAAATATTCAATTATTTACGGTGCATGCACAATGTATGAGGTTTTTCCTCATGAGATTTGTCAACTTTTTATTATTATTTTTTAATAGAAATACAATGCTTTAAAATGCAGGTAGGTAGCTTAATTCTCTATTAATCATGAGGAAAAAGTTACGAAGTTTTTCACTTTTTAATTGAGGAAAAATTATTTCTAAAAAAAAATTTTTTTTTTCTCAAAATAAATTTTCATACAAACTTGGATCTCATGAGTAAAAGTATTTTCATTGTGCATGCGTTGTTATTCAATCCTTTAAATAACCACCACCTGTAGGCGACCACCGAAACTTATTACTTTCAGTCCTAGTGACTGAAAACATTTTCAGTCACTACTTAGAAAAAGTTTCCCTCTCACATAGGATTTTTTACTATATATTAAAATGACATTTTCATAGCTTGAAGTAGAAAATAGTACATTTTGCTACAAGAGATAAAACGCGTTAGTATGGATATGGGATTAAAAATTGAGCTTTATGACAAAGTAATATCGTATTTTTGTATTGCATCATAATTATACATTGGTTTATACATATATGTTTTTAAGAATTTTAAGGACTTTAGTAAAACAAAGTATTGTACTGAATTTGTCTCAATTATACTAGCGTACTTTTTGAATTTCATTGTACTGAAAAAAAGTGCAATTGTGCTGAAAAAATCATCCCTGGTTATCTCTATATTTTTATATAATCTAAGTTCAACATACATAATTTAGTCAAATTAAACCTTAGTGCGAAGCAGCTTGTGTTGTAAAAAAAACAAAATATGTTGGAATATATAATTATATTTCTATTGACTGTGATTGTGATTGGATATTTTTATGTGAAACGAAGTTATAGTTATTGGTCTCGTGCTGGACTTCCATATATTGAACCAGAATTTCCTTTTGGAAATTTCAAAACAATGTTAAGAACGGAGCATTCAAGTGCAATGTTTTTAAAATTTTATAATCAATCTAAGGGAAAAGGTCCGTTTACGGGTCTATATTCATTTTTCTCGCCCATCATCATGGTGACTGACCTTGATCTAGTGAAAACGATTTTGGTGAAAGATTTCAATTATTTTGTGGATCGTGGTGGATATTACAATGAAAAAGATGATCCAATGTCTGCGGGTTTATTTTTCATCGACGGTGATCATTGGAGGCAAGTAAGACATAAGGTGACACCAACATTTACATCAGGCAAAATGAAATATATGCTTCCAACCGTTTGTACCGTAGCGAGCGAATATATAAAATGTGTCGAACGCCATATGGGAAACTCTTCCGAAATTGAAATGAAAGATATTTTAGCTAGATATACAATTGATGTCATCGGAACTTGTGTTTTCGGAATTGATTGCAATAGTTTAACAAACCCAGAATCGTTGTTCAGAGAATATGGTAGACGAGCGTTTGCCGAACCCCATAACACTGGACTATGGTATAGTTTTGTTATAACAGCTCCTAATTTAGCTCGAACTTCGCAATTTTTTGCAATTCTGTCGTTCTGAATGAATTTTCGAGTGACTAAAATAATGTCTAAAATATTGCAAAATATTGCTAAGTTAAAAAAATAATAAACTTTGAAAGGCTCAATCTCGGACACAATTGGGTCTACAGAGACAGTTCTAGTATCATATTGTAGCAAATTTAGTCTACTTTAATACCGTCCCAAGAAAGTATAAAGAAAAAACTAGCCCTTTAGGGTTGTAATCGCCAAAATTTGAAAAAATAACGATTTTTTCGCGGTTTTTTCGATTTTTGACAAAGTTGAGTTCGGCGCTCGAGGTCACAAACTTGGATTATTCATTAGGCCAACATCATAAACAAGTCTGCAAAAAATCAGAACTACCGGATTTGACGCATACTGTGATGTATAAAGTTACTGGACTATAAAGTAAATTTTCATGAAATTTTAAAACTTTGAAATTTAAAAAAAAATACTCGGAACCGGAGTAGGTGTCTGCCATTGGATTTTTTACTAAAATAAGATTGTATACTTTAAGATATTAAAACGGCAGACTTGCTGAAATCACGTTTTTGAAGTCAATTTTTACGTTTTTTGACTTGCGGACACGCCCAAAGGAACCATCGGCGGGGATAGTAAATACCCATTTCAACTACGGCAGGTGAAAAACTATACCTAGCATCAATATGGAGTTTGCTAAAATACCGTAAGTCTGCCGGTCACTGGCTCTCAGTCTATAACAATTCATTTAAATTTTATATTTGTTTTTTACTTCAAGGCTTAATTTAATCGATTAGTTTGATAGTTTGTTTTCCCAGTTTATCAGCCATATTGTTTGCAGACTATCAGATAATTGGAAAACCGCTGTGTTGATGGTTGTTACTGTTTTGCTAAAAAATATTTTGATCTATAGATTTGAGTCCAGCTTCCTAACCACAAGGTCACGCAACACACGATTTATTACATTGTACTAATTTTTCTTAAATGTATCACAAACTAAAATAAACTTAAATATACTTTCGTCCTTGTTATTTTCCATACCTTGGAAGGCAGATAATAGTTACGGAAAGCCTGAATATAATCACGCCGTGATTTGGGCCATATAGGGCAAACCCTATTAAGGCGATGTGATGTGGGCCTTTTCTGGGCCTGAATTAAAATACCCTTTTAGGGTTAACCTCTTTTGAATAAATCCGGCCCCGATTTGTTTTTCGTATTTGACCTCTAGTTGGGCAATCTGATCAGGGTCTGATAAGAAATACCTTACTATAGAGTTTGCCCAATTTAATCTTTTATGACGAACTTGATCAGCGAATCGCTTGAATCAACATGTTATCGACTTTAACCCAATTAATATGCGGATATGCACAATGAGTATCCGCACGAAAAAATTCAATGTAACGATCATTAATGTTCATGCACCTACTGAAGACAAAGCAGATGACATTAAAGACCTGTTCTTTCTAGAACTCGAACAAGTCATCAATAACATCCCGCGGCACGTTATAAAATCGTGGTAGGTGACTTCGCTTCTCAAATTGGTAGAAGTGCAGAACTTAAAACACTTATCGGCCCTAACAGCTTGCATCATACCAGTAACAATAATGGCTTTCGCGCAGCTGAACTGGCTATGATGTATGATCTAGTAATTTCTAGCACTTTCTTTCCTCATAAGAGAATCCACAAAGTAACGTGGAAATCAAATGATGGAAGAACTGAAAATCAAATCGATTATGTCATGATTTCTAAGAGACACTCCACAAGTGTAACTGACGTTCGATCATATAGAATTGCTGATATGGACATCAATCATCGATCATCATTAAGTGCAACTGCAAGTTGTCATCTACATTTAATAGACAAGCATAGAAGACCGTACGCTGGAATGTCGAAGCATTTAAACATCCGGAAACTTTGAATAGATATCAAGAAATAGTAACGCAAAACATAGAAGAGCATGACATCCCGTCTGAGATGCCATTAAACGTACAAGAAGAATGTCAAACGCTGCAATCAACCACTATATCCGCAGCACAAAGTACAATCGGAAAACGGCCATCGAAATCACGTAAAAACTGGTTTGATGACGAGTGCCGCGAAACCATTGAACAAAAAAAACTGCGAGAAAAATGGTCAACAAGGAACACCCAAAGCTCCCAAACTGATTATCTATGCGCCAGAAAAGCCTCAGCAAAACTCCTACGGAAAAAGAAACGCCAACACTTGAAGAGCTGTGCCAAAAACATCAACCAACATGCAACTAATGGAAATTCGAAATAATGCTTTGCTAACGCGCGGAATCTGACAAAAGATTTCCACCCAAGATGCACAGCCGTCAAAAAAGGTCGTTTGACCTTACAACAAATGAACGTGAAGTCTTGGCAGTATGGCAGATATAATTTATTATACAGTTATGTAAGCAGAAAATTTTTTCCGGATCTCTTCGAGCTTAGTTGAGAGATTCAATGTTTGCTCATACGTGTTTGAGTTAGATTTCTTCAGTATCTCTTCTATCTTACGCGTCTCTCTAGTTAGGTTTTCAGCTTTCGTCAGTGATTCTATTTTATTCAGAAGAAATTAAAATCATCATTATTTTTTTTGTTAAATTTATTCTATATAAAAAATTGGGAGCACAGGTATTTAGCAAAATTTTATTCATTAGCCTATTCCTTAATTGAAAATTTATTTTGTTTTTGTTTGTCATTTGCCCTAAAAATTTTATTTTTGTACATTGACATATATATTTTTGCTAACATGAAATAATATAGTATTTCAAAATTACATAATAATTAAAATTTTTTTTTGAATAAATTGTTAGAAATTTAGGCGCGAACATTAAAATATTAATTACACAAACAAAATATTTATGTACTATACTTTAAATTCAAGATTTTATTAAGAGTTTAGCAATGGATCTAACCATTATGTAGTTTAGAATTCTAAGACACTAGAAATGAATGTATTCAATTGAATAGAATGAAAAATTGCTTTGAAAAGCGAAAGATCCGTAACACAAGTTTTATCTCAATTCCGGTCGGTTCGGGGAATCGAACTGGCGTTAAAACTTTTGTTACGGATCTTTCGCTTTTCAAAGCAATTTTTCATTCTATTCAATTGAATACATTCATTTCTAGTGTCTTAGAATTCTAAACTACATAATGGTTAGATCCATTGCTAAACTCTTAATAAAATCTTGAATTTAAATTGGTTAGTGGCCATTCTCCACTAGTTGGGATTTGTCTCCCATATTCGTAGATCCATAATGTTCTTCATTCAATGTCAACTTAGTTGAGGTATGAAGAACGGTAAAACGTGTTCGTAGAATAAATAAATAAGACAAAAAATTGACACTAAAAATGAATTAAATAATTGTGATGTTAAGTCGATCGTCCAAAAACAAAATTTTATCTCGTCGCTGGTCGAGTTGGTTAAATGGTTAACCATATAAACTTTGATCAGAGGGACGCCGGTTCGATTCCCCGAACCGACCGGAATTGAGATAAAACTTTTGTTACGGATCTTTCGCTTTTCAAAGCAATTTTTCATTCTATTCAATTGAATACATTCATTTCTAGTGTCTTAGAATTCTATACTATACTTTAATCTTAATTATACTAACAAATTTATGTATATTTACATATACGGAAATAAAACTATTTTGAATTTTGATTCAATTTATTTTACGTTTAAATCTAAAATCATATTTTCTTAATGATGAGCTGGTTTGGTGATTGAAATGTTGAATTCTTGTTTTAAACGCGTTTAAACGCGTGTACGTTTGTTGCAATGATTCGTTTGCTGATCATTGTTCTTATATATTCCTTTATTTTGATGCTACGAATAATGCTGCTATGACAATGATCACGGCGTACGTGATTACTTCTGCCTTTGTAAAACCTTTTCCCTGTGCGCCCTGTAGGTTGAGGTTGGTGGCGGATTCTGCTCCGTTTGTAATTATTACCTCTTCTTCTTCTTTTCTCTATCCGGTTTCTGTTGTTGATTGCCATCATGAATTAAGCTGCTAAATTGTGTCTCGTTTATAAAAAAATTTTCTTTGTGTAGCCCGGAAAATTTCGTTGTTATATTTGTTGTATTAGACGTATGCTGCACATCGATCTGCTATTCTTGTTTTTATTTCTATTTGTTGTCTTCTTAAATGTGACCTAATAGTTGATCATTTGA
This sequence comes from Diogma glabrata, assembly GCA_963693315.1. NCBI lineage: Eukaryota > Metazoa > Arthropoda > Insecta > Diptera > Cylindrotomidae > Diogma > Diogma glabrata. Next base: position 375,487,266 of record OY856187.1, on the reverse strand, counting down.
TCGTTTAGTAAATTAAAACAAAAATCTCCATTCACGCCTGTATGATTTTATGATTTTGTAATATTCCAACAAATGATAACTTGCACTTGTCCTTGTTATTAAAGATGACAAGCATATGATCGGTGTACATATCAGCACCTCTGTATGATCGAAAGTCAGTTACACTTGTAGAGTGTTTCTTATATAAAAATCATGACATGATCGAATTGATTTGTCGGTTTTCAACCATTGGATTGCCACATTCCTTCATGAATTTACTTTTCAGGGGAATACGTACTAGAAATAACTAAAAAATGCATCATATCCAGCTCTCTTGCGGAAAAAATCGTTATTGTTACTGCTATGATGCAAACGATTGTAACTGATGTGTGTTATAGTTTTGCACTTCTATCAATTTGAGTGTTGAAGTCAACTACCACCATTTTTATACCGTGCCGCGTCTTGATGTTATTGATGACTTCTTTGAGTTCTAGGAATAACAGGTCAGCAATAGCATCTGATTGTCTTCGGTAGGTGGATAAACATTGACGATCGTTGCATCAACATCAATTTCTACGTACGAATTCTTAGAGTGCATGTTCGCATGTTAATAGAGCAGAAGTCGACGACATGCTGATTCACTCGTACACTGAAAAGAATTAAAGTAATGTCAACCTCATATCGAAGTTAGCAGTTTGTTATTTAAACAAACAAAAAACGCTTGCAATCAATTTCGCGATGATTACGGGACAACTACAGGTAAACATTTGTCTGCCAACAATAACATGCCAAAAAAAATATTTAAAAGCTCAACTGAAGACTTCCATAGAAAAAAAGATAGAATACTCTTTTAAGGTCAACCAACTTGAAGCAATACTAGATGATTGCCAACAGAAGGAGCTTGATAATAATATTAGCTCAAAAACTCACCCTGATGAAATAATTTCCAAAATCATCAATGTTCTCAATGCAGATATTGATTTGACTGAAATTGTAAGCACCAGTTATGTTGGAGATCATGCTAAATACGACAAATACATAAATTCATCACGTGATCAAAACAAATACTCTAGCAATACTTCAATACTACTCGTAACTTTCAAAAACATCCAATCAAAACACCAAATTTTTTCAAAGAAAAAGGAATTAGGTACAATAAACCAAGGAATTAGGTACTTTGCCAACCAAATTGGATTTAATACAACCCATGACAGATTTTTCTTCGGGAGCATCTGACTCGATTTATATTATCACTCTATCAAGAAGCGCAAAGATTTAAAACAAATTATAGCCTTAAACATCTCTGGATCAAGAATACAAAAATTCATCTTAGAAAAGAAGATAAGTCCGTTTATATTATTGAATCACATGAATCACTTAGAAAACTATAGTTTTGAAATTAAATTTCACAAAACCAACAAAATATACACAAGCAAATTTTATTTCATTATTCTTGTTACATTTAATTTAATTTTAAATTTTAATTTAATTTTAATTTACACTTTATATTTAAAAAAATTCTACTTGAAGCCGTATTTTTCAATTATCAAAGGCTATCTATAAACCGAATATAGACCAAAATAGACCAAATTAAAAAGGGTCGAGTCAAAATGTCACAAAATTTTGCTGAACTTGACTGAAATCGCTTTTTAAAAAGTTCATTTAATAATAAAATATTTGATATTTAACATAAAAAATCTGAATCTAAAAATCGCTATTTTTATATTTTTTCTTCAGAACAAAAAAAACTGATTCCCGACAGTCATATGCACAACGAATTTTATCTCTAAAACAAAAAATGATGCTAGTCCTAAACTTTCACAAGTTGTTAGATATAAAATAAGCTTCAATTTAGTTTAAAAAAAAAAAAAAAAAGTTAATGCCATCTTTTTTTCAATTACACCATTTTTTTCTTATGTTACACCGTTAAAAATTATTTCAAAAAATTTTTAAAAATACATACAAATTTTTAAAAATACGTACATTTTTAAAAACTTTGTTCTAATACCTATTCAACGACATATCATTTATGAAAATCGATTGAGTAGCTTTTCTACAATCGCTCGTCAAAATGCACTCACATCACAAAATAACAAAAATTGAGGGGCACCCTGTGAAGACCCCTGGTCGAAAAAAAAAATTCTAAGAGAACTTGTATTTTTTATTTATCAAAGACTATCTATAAACAAAAAATAATCAAAATTAAAAGGGGTGAAGTCAAAACGTTGTTGAATCTTCGTGAAATTGCTCTACTACAAGCTACGAAAATGTCATTTTAATATATAGTAAAATCTATGTGAAAGTGAAACTTTTTCTAACTAGTGATTGAACATTTTTTTCTAACTAGTAAGTGAAAATAAATAAGTTTCGGTGGTCGCCTACAGGTGGTGGTTAAAACCAAATATTTAAAAATTATCTATAAAATTTCACATATTACTACAATTAGGCAATTTTCATGTATTTACGAAGCATTAACGCGTATATGTTTAACATAATATATAATATGTTACTGTAATTTACCCCATAAAACATAATTTTACACTTGTTTGGGATTTTTGAGATCTTTGAGTTTAATTTCAAGTAAGTAAAGAAGCAATTGGAGTTTTTTCAATTCAAAGGTATGGTTTAAAGTTTCTCAGAAAAAAAAACTCCACTTCACATTTTTCGTGTTTCGGATGAATTCGAACCTTCCTCGTCAGTGCCCGGCTCAATTTTACACATTTTTAAAGTTTTTGTAAATTATAAAAGTTTATTCTGTTCTATTTGTTAGAAATATTGAAAGTACAATTAACATAATGATTAGTAGTAGTGGTTGGTTTCATCGATGATGTAGATGGCAGATTCATGTGGAAAACTGATGTATTATTTAAAGGATTGAATATTTGAGATTCAATTTGATTTGTGGTTTCGCAAAAATCCCTTGAAAATACTGCGATATTGACAGAAACAAACACAGCAAGCGAAATAGAAACAGTAAATCAAATCCAATGGGGGGGGGGGGGGCGGTCCGCCCGGGTGTCACCCGTTTTGGGGTGACACCCGACCGTAAAAAACTTAAACAAACCATCACAATGTTTTCAACGATAAATCACTTAGAAACCATTTTAACCAGGTTATCCATATAATTTTAATTTTTAAATTGTGATAACTTATAAATGTGTCCTATAAATGTGTTATTGGTTTAAAAAGAATCTATTCTACTTTTTAAAATTTTTGAGTTATTACGTGAAATAAAGTTTTAACAATATTAATCGAATCAACATGTTGAGCATTGAATACCATCACCACAATTACTCAATAGCTTTGAATATTCCTATAGATACCATATTGACTTTTTTTTGCGGTATATTATTTAGTGTGCAAGAATAATTCTTTAACGACCAGGTCTGAAAACACATATGCTGAATAATGTATAGGAAAAGTGGTTTCCGTCGATAATGTGGCACCCTTTGTCGATAGGGTGGCACCCTTGAGTTACAATGTCTCTATTCCAAAATTATTTCTAAAATATTAGCTTAACATTACTTTTTTTATAAAATACAAATATTAAATTTTTTCGTCAAGTGACGTATTTATCGGATAAATACGTCACTTGACGAAAAAATTTAACATTTGTATTTTATAAAAATTAATATCAGTGACGCGAAAAACAAAAAACACTCCATATGGCCAACAACCATTCAGGAAACAACAATTTTAACTTTACTACATAATATATGTTTTACATTTCATACAAATTAATTGCAAACACCTAAGGAAACTAATAAACAATCAAATCATCGTGTTTGTAAATGATCTCAAAATAATTTTTTTCCTTTATCTTGAAACTCAAGGAATAAATTGGAATAGATCGTTTTTCAATGGACACAAAAATAATTACTGTGGAATAAAATGGCAGTTATGCAATTACTGCTGTTTTGCAAATTTTTATAGGTAGATACATACTCATACTGTTTGTTTTCAGTTTTATTTATTTATATTGTAACGACTCTTCGTTGGTTCTTTTAGATTATTGAACAAACACGACAGTAAAAAGACAGATCTTTGGTTAACAGAATCTCAAACTTTATTTGTCATCAAATTACAGCAGCTTCCGTTCTTCCTTACAATAAATTCCAGGGTCTCCAATTTATGTACACTAAACTTCACCGCTTTTCCACAATTTGAATCAATAATATTCGGAATGGTAAAATCTGTATTTACTATTCCACTAAGTTCAGATTCTTTCTCTATTAGTACCCAGGCTCAGATACCACCGATTCCTTAAACTTGCGAATATTTATAAACACTTTTAATTGCAAAAGTAAAACTGACTATCTGATATTTTTGTTTGCTTATTTATATCGAAAAATAAATAAATCGAAACTTCTATAATCCACTAGAAATCAATACTACGTAGTCCGTACATCTGAAATAGGCCACACCTGTTTTCATTCATACTTGCATTTGTATTAGCGAACTCAAATTTAATTTATGCAAAATGTATTAGGTAACTCCTTTTAATTCATTAATGTAAACATTTGTATAACAAATTTAATTTACATTAATTTATGCAATACAATTTGCAATACAAGTAAAAGATTGAAAAAGGAGTTAACTTTTAATTAATGAATGAGTAAATAAAATTAACCCATTCTGGACGAAGTTTATTACAATATATTTGAATTAAATGAAAGTTTATCATTTAAAATTACATTTTGTTGGGTTTTAAATCCTTTGTAAATTTCAAACTCCTCAAGTGATTCTTTTAGAGATCGTTGGCTACATAAATGTAAAACCTTGGATATAAAATTTTGATTTCAATTCTTTATATAAAATATCTTTTAGGATTTTATACTTATATTTTTTTAAATAGTTCCTTATAATATTAGGCATATGATTTGTATATTCCATTTTATCAAATATTATTTAATATAAGTTGTTACAAGGAATTTTAAATAAATTAATTCTCTTGGCGGTGTATTTAGTCGTTAACATAGTGCACTTATTATGAAATAGACATATATGTATCCTACCAATATATTCAGAATTAATGCTTTGCTGATACCTGCTATAATTAAAAATATTTTTTTAGATTTCGTTTAGCAAATATCCCAAAAAATAAATATGCCACGAGGAGTTCATGCTTCTTAAAGAAAAAGTGGGTTCCAGCAAAGAAAGACCAAACAAGCTAAAATAGATGCAGTTCATAGCACATCTGGATCCCTCTATAAATATGTTACAAAACCCGATGCTATCCAAGGTTCATCAAAAGAAAATGATTCTCACGTTGATGCAACGAATGCTTCAGAGAATATTGGCCCATCTTCGGAAAGTAACAGCGACAATACAGAACTAATAATGATAACCTATGATGAAGACGAATCAGAAAAAAATACTGAAAATGTCAGTGATAATGCTGTTAATGCTTCTACTATCGAAGACAGTATTTGCATGGGTGAATCACTTCAGGACTTAAGAGATGTATTACATTGGAATATACTCGTCTCTGATAATGTTCGCATTGAAATCATAAAAAAGGAAGTGAACATTTTCAAAATAGAGAAGGGTTTGCTACTGTATCTAGACACGGGTTGGACATAAAAGGTGATATTCGCCATCTTTCTAAAGAATGGTATTATACAGTGATGCCTTATGGTGAAAAAATTCTGCGGTCATGGATGGTTTACTCTCCTATGAATAATAACCTGGCCTGCTTCTGCTGTCGTATATTTGCTGTCACCAATAGTAATAATACAAAATCTACGACTGGATTTCAGAAGTGGTGGAAACTAAATCCCAAAGTAACCGACCATGAAACTTTAAATGAACATCTGGAGAACTTTTAAAAGTGGAAAACTTTGGAAATGAGGTTAAAAATTCATAAAACGATACGAGACGCAGCCTTGCAATTAATATATAATGAAAAACAGAAGTGGAATTGAAATTGGTTTTGATGGTAAATCATCAAAAGTATCATATTTGTCACCAGATATACAAAATGAGTTCATAAATGTTTCAGCGAACCACGTAAAGTTTAGCTTGTCAACGAAATTAAATCGGTTAAATATTTTGGAATTATGTTTGATAGCACACCTGACATTTCACATATTGATCAAATATCAGAAGCGATTCGTTATGTAAAAATTGATGGTAGAAAAGTGGAAATCAAGGAAGTATTCCTTGGATTTTTTTCTTTACATGGAAAAAAGCCGCTGATATAAGCGATGAAATTCTTACACTGAAAAAAAAAATGAAGTAATGACAACCTCATCTCGAAGTTGGCAGTTTATTATTCATGCAAAGAAAAGATATTTACAAACAATTTCACCGTGATTGGGACAACTACTCAGTACTCAGTAACATGGTCCTAACAACAGAATGAGGTTTATTTAAAATATAAAGTGTTTTATCCAATATAACAGTAGTTGAATAAAGTTAATAACTATTTCCATGAAAACATATTTCTTTGGCCTTATATCATGAATTTTTCATTTTAAAATTTAAGTATTTGAGATTAATTGAACTATATCTTATTTTCACATAAATATTTCATGTGAGGGTCGGCTTATAATTGTACAGTTGTTGAATCAATCTCGTAGTTCTTTTGTTTTGGAATGATATTCTAAGGGAAATAATATCTGTGCTCAGATTAGATTAGAAAGCAAGTGCTTGAACATTGATCAATTAGTTACAAAAATAGAGTCAATTCGTAAGGAAATCACATTGTAGAAGAGGCAATAATTCTTGCTGCGAAAAAATCGGAGGACTATGACATTCCAATGGAAAGCAGAATTCGTCGTAAAAAACCAATGGCTGGTGAGTTTGCCCCTGATATTGGACTGACACTGAGAGCTCAACTTAAAAAGGACATGTTGGAATGTCCTGACCGATTCACACTTAGCTTTTGGCAAAAAGTGAAGAGTTGAAAATTATCTGTATCAAAATTTGCCAGTTTTTATGATAAGGTATCGGCAACAGAACTCCTCATAGAGATACCAAGGTTGAGTTTCTAGCTGGGTGTACCTTGACTTTTTGAAATTCATCGTAGAATGGGATTTTTCAGAATTTATTTCGAATCTTACGGTCGCACTAAAGTTATTTATGACTATTTGCGTATTAGTGGCTTCGTGTGAGAGGAGTTTCATCAAATTAAAATTAATTAAAAATTACTTTCGGGCAACAATGACCCAATGTAGCTTATTAATAATAATCTTCATTTGTATTACTTAAAAAAAATTATAAATTACGTTTATCAGCTTTTTATTATTATTGACAGTTTTTATTTTTGGGGTGACACCACAATATCCGCCCCGGGTGTCACCCATGCTAGCTACGCCACTGGGTGAACACGGGCCTACAATAATAATATTATTTTACACTGTTAAAAATTATAAATAAATACAACATTGCTACTTTGGTTTCCACTGTCAAAGTTAGCTATGACGTCTTGTAAGTTTTTAGTAGGTGAATTTGTAAATATTATCATTTTTATAGAGTTATTTCGATTAATTCTCAAGACGCTACTATTCCATTAAGTATGGTAAGTTAATGATATCCATTAATTTACGTACACATTCTCAATGTGGTAGAATCATTACAATTAGTTGTTACTGATGAATGGGGTTCGATACCGCCACGAAACACGTAAAATTTTTCTGATTAAAACATGCAAGGTTTAATTAGAAGATTCCAAAACTGGTTTCAGAATTGAAAAATTCCTATTATTCATCCAGTTATTTGAGTTTAACTATTCACAATTTCTCCCATACGAAATTATCATTTTTATTTACAAGCGTAGAAAATAGTACATTTTGCTACAAGAGATAAAACGCGTTAGTATGGATATGGGATTAAAAATTGAGCTTTATGACAAAGTTATATCGTATTTTTGTGTTGCATCATAATTATACATTGGTTTATACATATATATTTTTAGAAATTTTAAGGACTTTAGTAAAACGATGTATTGTACTGAATTTGTCTCAATTATACTAGCTTACTTTTTAAATTTCATTGTACTGAAAAAAGTGCAATTGTGTTGAAAAAATCATCCCTGGTTATCTCTATATTTTTATATAATCTAAGTTCAACATACATAATTTAGTCAAATTAAACCTTAGTGCGAAGCAGCTTGTGTTGTAAAAAAAAACAAAATATGTTGGAATATATAATTATATTTCTATTGACTGTGATTGTGTTTGGATATTTTTATGTGAAACGAAGTTATAGTTATTGGTTTCGTGCTGGAGTTCCATATATTGAACCAGAATTTCCTTTTGGAAATTTCAAAACAATGTTAAGAATGGAACATTCAAGTGCAATGTTTTTAAAATTTTATAATCAATCTAAGGGAAAAGGTCCGTTTACGGGTCTATATTCATTTTTCTCACCCAACATCATTGTGACTGACCTTGATCTAGTGAAATCGATTTTGGTAAAAGATTTCAATTATTTTGTGGATCGTGGTGGATATTACAATGAAAAAGATGATCCAATGTCTGCCAGTTTATTTTTCATCGAAGGTGATCATTGGAGGCATGTAAGACATAAGGTGACACCAACATTTACATCAGGCAAAATGAAATATATGTTTCCAACCGTTTGTACGGTAGCGAGCGAATATATAAAATGTGTCGAACGCCATATGGGAAACTCTTCCGAAATTGAAATGAAAGATATTTTAGCTAGATATACAACTGATGTCATCGGAACTTGTGTTTTCGGAATTGATTGCAATAGTTTAACAAACCCAGAATCGTTGTTCAGAGAATATGGTAGACGAGCGTTCGCTGAACCCCATAACACTGGACTATGGTATAGTTTTGTTATAACAGCTCCTTATTTAGCACGAAAATTAGGCATTCTGGCATATAACAAGGAAATATCCGATTTTTTTATGAACGTTGTACGAGAAACCATTGATTATCGTGAAAAAAATGTAACGAATCGTAAAGATTTTATGCAATTATTTATACAATTATTAAATCGGAAAAATACGAATGAAAGCAAATCAGAGGAATTGGGGTTGACAATGAATGAAGTTGCAGCACACGCATTTCTGTTATTCATGGCAGGATTTGAGACAACATCATCAACACTAAGCTATGCCTTACTTGAGTTAGCTTCCAACCAAGATATTCAACAGAAATTAAGAGAGGACGTCCAAAATACTTTAGAAAACCATAATGGAGAGTTTACATACGAAGCAATGATGGAAATGAAATACATGGATAAAGTGATTAACGGTAAAAGTTTTTAATTTTGTTCAAAATAATTTCTAAAACATTTATATTTTTGTAGAAACACTTCGAAAATATCCTACGCTATCACTTTTAGCCAGAAAAGCAACAGCCGACTATAAAGAGAAAACGACCGGTGTTATCATTAAAAAAGGTATATCTGTATTTATTCCTGCTTATGCCATTCAACATGATCCGGAATACTATCCAAATCCCGAACAATTTAATCCAGAGAATTTTAACGATGAAGCTGTACAATCACGTAATCCATATGCATTTTTGGCATTTGGTGAAGGCCCTCGAAATTGTATTGGATTACGTTTTGCATTGATGAAAGCCAAAATTGGATTAGCAACAACGGTTAATAATTTTAAGTTCACGTTAAGTGAAAAAACTCATATGCCAGCGGAATTCATGACAGATACTTTGGTTTTAAATCTTAAAGGTGGATTGTATTTGAAAATGAAAAAAATATAGTATTTAAAAACGAACACTTTGAAATTTTTACTTTGCTGTATATAGGGCACACAGGGCATAGATAAATAAACAATTCATTTAAATTTTATATTTGTTTTTTACTTCAAGGCTTAATTTAATCGATTAGTTTGATAGTTTGTTTTCCCAGTTTATCAGCCATATTGTTTGCAGACTATCAGATAATTGGAAAACCGCTGTGTTGATGGTTGTTACTATTTTGCTAAAAAATATTTTGATCTATAGATTTGAGTCCAGCTACCTAACCACAAGGTCACGCAACACACGATTTATTACATTGTACTAATTTTTCTTAAATGTATCACAAACTAAAATAAACTTAAATATACTTTCGTCCTTGTTATTTTCCATACCTTGGAGGGCAGATAATAGTTGGGCTATTATTTTGAAAACGTACATTTTTTTGTTGATTTTTAAATTTTTGATTTCTAAAAAATCTGAAATTTTGATATATTGTTGGCATTGACAAAAAGAAAAAAGTAATTTCTGCTTTTATTTTTTGTGTACTCTGAATCGGAGTTATGCGCGGTTGAATTTTGAGGCTTTTTCACGTAGTTTTTGGTAATGGTGGCAATGTTTTGTGAATAGGTGCCACAAATTTCATCCGACTTACGTATATTTTTGCAAGTAAAAAGGAAAATAATTGAATAATTGAAATAAGTAAGTTTAAAATTAATAACTTTTCTCTTTTCCGCTAGGCGGCGCGTAAAACCTTGGTTTACTTCAAAGCTCATATCTCAAAAAGTAGGTTTTTTTTTTTTTGTTTTTCACAAATTTTAAAGTAAACATATGCAGCTATGAAATTGAGAAATAAAAAGTCAGCAATTCAATATGGATTTTTTCTTACGATTTTTTAAAGTTTGGTATATGAAAAATTCACATGTGTTTTTTTATTAAGTTAATAATCCTGTACTAAATGTGGATCTAATAAATTAAACATTTCATATTTTAACACCTGCAATAAATTTGAACCATTTTCTGTGCGGTTAAATAGCTAAAAACTTATTAAAAATTAATTTAAGTTAAGTGGTAAAATAAAGGAATTTAAATTATTAAAAGGGTGTGTATTTATTCATTTTAAAAAATGTCTATTCAGCCCCTTTTTACTAATTAAAATCTCATTAGAGGCTCATAATTTTAACATTTAAAATTTCTAATGACGCCCACAAACGGTTTTTGACCAAATTATACTTGCATCCAATCAAAATATATTAAATTGTACCTACCTAATTTTACCTGATACTACCTATGTCAAAACTATTTCAAGGGTATATATATATTGATTGGATTGCCTTATAATCAATTATATTCCAAAATATTTAGAAGACATAACGTTTAGGAAAGATAATAATAGAAATGCCTTTCAAATTGTGCTGTAACTTGTACGGTCTCAAAAATCATCAGCGGACATCAAAAAATGTGAAACTGGTCACACCAGCTGTTATTCAAAAAGCTGCGACCCTAAATTTTACTTTGCGTGATGACCAGTTTATATGTGAAACATGTCGCACTTATATCAATAAAAATAAGGTGAATTTAATTATTTTATTTAAATGAATAAAAATTCATATGGAACTAATATTTTCTATACAGCAGCTTTCATGTTCGGAAACTATCGAAAGTGAAATTATTTCTATAAATCAGGATGTTTAGATCTTTAGATCCATCACCAGTTTCGGTTGATACTATATCTCCACCAGTTCCTAAACTACTTAATGACATTTTAGAAGATATTAATAATGTTCTTGGAAGGTTAGCCGAATCTCCTATCAAACAAAATCATATTACAACAGGAAGTTATAAAAAAATTGCAAGTGTCACATCGGCAATAAGCCAAAGAATATTTCAAGTAGATTCAGTTAAAGTGTTATCACCAAACGAGGAATGTGAATATACATCATGGCTTATGAACCTTAAAAAAGAGTTTAAAGATGCCAGCTGTAAATCAAAACAAGTGTTTTTGTTGACAATTCTACCACGTAAATTTTGGTCAAATCAACGTATCCAGGATGAATTTAATGCATCAAGACGACTGGTAGAATTCGCCATGGATCTGTTGGAAACAGTAGGTCCTTACAGTTGGCCTCAAAGCAAACAAGTGCACAGTTTGTCACAAAATATAGTAAAACAAATTCAAACATACTTCTTATCAGAGGAAATTAGTAGAACAATGCCTGGCCTTAAAGATGTTGTTACTATTACAGAAGGATCGACAAAAATTAAGAAATCAAAGCGGTTGGGGTTATGGACCCTCACCGACATCTACGAAATGTTCTTGGAAGAAAACAAAGAACTCAAGGATTCCACTGTTTTTTACCGGTTAACACTACACCCGATAAAATAATTGCCAAAATGTTTTCTTTTTCTGATAATCATAAATATTTCAATTTAAAGGCAAAAAAAAATATATAAATTAATTTTTTAATGTATTTATTTATAATATTGACTAAATTATAATGTTTATAGGAAAAATATTTTTTTAATGTTTTTATCTAATGTTAGTGTTGGTGATGTTGAAATTATAACAAAATCTTCGATCATTGGGATCTCCAATTCTTATTCTGAATAAAAACCTGTTTCTCAATCAGAAATACACAAAAAATGGTTCAAATTTATTGCAGGTGTTAAAATACGAAATGTTTAATTTATTAGATCCACATTTAGTACAGGATTATTAACTTAATAAAAAAACACATGTGAATTTTTCATATACCAAACTTTAAAAAATCGTAAGAAAAAATCCATATTGAATTGCTGATTTTTTATTTCTCAATTTCATAGCTGCATATGTTTACTTTAAAATTTGTGAAAAACAAAAAAAAAAAAGCCTACTTTTTGAGATATGAGCTTTGAAGTAAACCAAGGTTTTACGCGCCGCCTAGCGGAAAAGAGAAAAGTTATTAATTTTAAACTTACTTATTTCAATTATTCAATTATTTTCCTTTTTACTTGCAAAAATATACGTAAGTCGGATGAAATTTGTGGCACCTATTCACAAAGCATTGCCACCATTACCAAAAACTACGTGAAAAAGCCTCAAAATTCAACCGCGCATAACTCCGATTCAGAGTACACAAAAAATAAAAACAGAAATTGTTTTTTTCCTTTCGTCAATACCAACAAAATATCAAAATTTCAGATTTTTAAAAAATAGCTGTTTTTTTTTCAATGTACGTTTTCAAAATAATAGCCCAGTTACGGAAAGCCTGAATGTAATCACGCCGTGATTTGGGCCATATAAGGCAAACCCTATTAAGGCGATCTGATGTGGGCCTATTCTGGGCCTGAATTAAAATACCCTTTTAGGGTTAACGTATTTGACCCCTAGTTGGGCAATCTGATCAGGGTCTGATAAGAAATACCTTACTATAGAGTTTGCCCAATTTAATCTTTTATGACGAACTTGATCAGCGAATCGCTTGAATCAACATGTTTTCGACTTTAACCCAATTAATATGCGGATATGCACAATGAGTATCCGCACGAAAAAATTCAATGTAACGATCATTAATGTTCATGCAGCTACTGAAGACAAAGCAGATGACATTAAAGACCTGTTCTTTCTAGAACTCGAACAAGTCATCAATAACATCCCGCGGCACGTTATAAAATCGTGGTAGGTGACTTCGCTTCTCACAAAGTAACGTGGAAATCAAACGATGGAAGAACTGAAAATCAAATCGATCATGTCATGATTTCTAAGAGACACTCCACAAGTGTAACTGACGTTCGATCATATAGAATTACTGATATGGACATCAATCATCGATCATCATTAAGTACAACTGCAAGTTGTCATCTACATTTAATAGACAAGCAAAGAAGACTGTACGCTGGAATGTCGAAGCATTTAAACATCCGGAAACTTTGAATAGATATCAAGAAATAGTAACGCAAAACATAGAAGAGCATGACATCCCGTCTGAGGTGCCATTAAACATATAAGAAGAATGGCATACGCTGCAATCAACTTGAAACCTAACGCGCGGAATCTGACAAAAGATTTCCACCCAAGATGCACAGCCGTCAAAAATGAAAACGACCTTACAACAAATGAACGTGAAGTCTTGGCAGTATGGCAGATATAATTTATTATACAGTTATGTAAGCAGAAAAATTTTTTCCGGATCTCTTCGAGCTTAGTTGAGAGATTCAATGTTTCCTCATACGTGTTTGAGTTAGATTTCTTCAGTATCTCTTCTATCTTACGCGTCTCTCTAGTTAGGTTTTCAGCTTTCGTTAGTGATTCTATTTTATTCAGAAGAAATTAAAATCATCATTATTTTTTTCGTTAAATTTATTCTATATAAAAAATTGGGAGGTATTTAGCAAAATTTTATTCATTGGCCTATTACTTAATTGAAAATTTAATATGTTTTTGTTTGTCATTTGCCCTAAAAATTTTATTTTTGTACATTGACATATATATTTTTGCTAACATGAAATAATATAGTATTTCAAAATTACATAATAATTAAAAAATCTTTTTTTTCAATAATTTGTTAGAAATTTAGGCGCGAACATTAAAATATTAATTACACAAACAAAATATTTATATACTATACTTTAATCTTAATTATAC